>BSBK01006203.1:0-514833 GCA_027943335.1 Chamaecyparis obtusa | reverse complement strand
ACACACATATATTAGAAAGAATTTGGGGTTTTTATTTACTTACATTTTCCTATTGCATAAGGTCAATTAGTAGGCCATTTTCCATGTGATTTTGTTTCATTTATATTTCCATCTCCATCCCCCATTTCTATATACATCTCCTTTGTATCTATCTCCTTAATACCTCTCCTTGCATCTCTGTCTTAACCCCTTTTATCTTTCACACTATATCTTGGTATCTCTAGATCTATCTTCCTTTTTATCCTTATATCTCCATCTCTCTATCCCTCTTCCTATTTCTCCCTCTTTAGCTATATTTCTACTTCTCATGTATCTCTTAATACTTATCTCTCTTTCCCTCTCTTCCTCTCTATCTCCATATATCTCTGTAACTGACACACATACACTCCTTGGTTCTCCCTCGTTATCTCTATCTCTATCTCTTTCTCATTCACGTAGATACACACTTTTTGTTTCTCCCACCCTATAACCTTCTTTATCTCCTCTCACCTCTTCCCTATCTATTTACTTCCCTCACTCACTCTCTATCTATTTTTATTACCCTCACTCTCTATCTATTTATACACATTTATGTTTCCATACCTCTCTTACATAGATGTGCATAGACACACACCTTATGTATACCTCCGCATCTTTCTTCCCCCTCTTTGTTTACCCTATCTTTTTGTTGCCCATCTCTCTCTCTCTCTCTCTCTCTCTCTCCTCTCTCTCTCTCTCTCTCTCTCATGTTTGGCTCCTTGTAAGTGGATGTATAATTAATTTGTAGCTATCACTTCTTTATTGAGACTTATGTTGCATGCACATCATTTTTTGAATGGCCTACCAATCAACCTCCTGTATAAACAAATGTATGAACAAAATAGACTAAATTTATCCTAATCAACCTTTTAGTCCTCTTTGGTATTCCCATTGTACACCAAACTACTTTCTAGTCTAAGTCTAGATTGAGTGATTAGGTAGCTATCCAATGTGGTTCCCTCTTAATTCAACTCTTTTGTCATTTTTCTTAACCTCACCTTTTTCTTGTTTGAGTTCCTGTTCCATTAATTATTGTCATGTTTTGTTTCTGTTTCAATGTTTATGTGTGAAAATAATTATTGTAGATCACCTAATATATGTAATAGCTATTTAATTTCTTTATATTTAATAGTATTAAATAGATATAGTTTAAATAAAATTAATTATTAATAATAAGAATAGATTTATTATTATTAATATATAATAATAATAAAAAGATTAATTATTAATCATTATTCTTAAATGACACTTGGTTTAGTGGCATAGATGTGTTGTACACATATAGGAAGTAAGCCAATAGCTATTATAGCTAACATCACACACCCAAAGAGCCTAAATTATACATTAGATTTTAATTATTTTTTTGGTTGTTTGTATCCAACTTAACTACTTAAAAAGTACTCTATGTCTTCTTGTTAGTAACGATGCTCCTTATAGAATTCGTGAAGCGCCGAAAGATAAAAAATGCTCATTTCAAAGTATCACTTGATACCTACTTAAAGATGCCGCAATAATTGTGCACTCAAATTTGGTACTACTTATGGACAAATGTCCTAGTAGTGTTGCCCACACTGGTCTATTCTTAACCCAAAATGATAAAATATGACTGGCTATTGGTACACGTGAAACTTAGTAATGGGCATTTAGTTATTATTATTTTAGCTCCTTTAAAATTAGTAATTTGGGAGTTGGGTGCACAAAAAGTACATGACTACTAGAATGTGATTGCCTGTTGTGCTCTTCCCCAAGGGGAAAGGGACTAGTAGTGGCTTGGGGTCCAATAACCGTTCACTCATTGTCACACAATAAAATCATCAGTAGCGGATCATTTATATGCCAATAGTTGATCAGTTTTTAGCCTTTTTGATTCATTATTGGCCCATTTGTGCACCACTATTGGAGATTTGTGAACCACTACTGGGACATTTGTCTACAAGTACTAGTGATTTGTGGTGATTTGAATGAGCAGTTATTGGTGCAATGGGGGTCTTGTATTAGTAAACATTTTTTTCTTACCACTTTTTGACCCTTGTGCACATAACGTCTCCTATAGAGTGCATCGTTACTGGCTAGAAGCCAGAACTTTAGCTTTAAGCAGTTACGTCTCATACACAGACAACTAAAAAAAATGTCAAAATTATGATATCATTTGCTACCTCAATTAAACATGCGAAGTTAGCTATAATTACTGGTCCCTTTCCCCAATGATATTTTTTCGCTAAACTTCTAAGCACTTTCTTAAAAAATAGAAATTATATAGTATATTTAATATAAGCATGTTAAATATTAATTATTAATTATTTAAAAAATAAAAGACAATTCCATTGTAATTTTAATTTAATTATTAAATTGCAAATAAGTGTCAATTACAGCCATTCTGTCGGCTACATAGACATCGCCACCATGAGGTCCTCCTGGCTGTCCGTATAATAGATCCATTTCGTGTTTTATGACCAACAATTCGACATTTCAGTGGCCATGGGGTTTCACGAATTTGTCCTCTTATTGTTCGTGCTGGTCGTGCCCATATTCGCAGATCCAGAGGCCAATCTCCTGCAAGCGGGATGCAGTACTGTCAAGAGCACCGACGTTAAAGTATTTCAGCAGAATTTAAATGCCAGTTTGGCATCTGTGATTCAAGCAGTCGCTTTATCTGGTTTCGCCACAGACGAGCAAGTCACAGGCTCAGATCCAGTTTATATGCTGGCTCAGTGCAGGCGGGATAAAAACTCATCAGATTGTGTGAAGTGCATCACGGCCGCAGAGAAGCAAATCCGCAACTGCTCCAATGTGTCCGGGGGAAGAGCAATCTACGACGGCTGCTTTCTGCGCTATGAAAGCAACAATTTTTATGCACAGAGCACTGCTGACGGAAATTCACAGCTTTGCGGCAACCGGAGTATTGGAAGGGACGGCGATTCGTTTTCCGTCACAAGTCAAAGTTTGTTAAGCGATCTGTGCACTGCAACTCCGAAGACGACTGATTTTTTTACAGCGCAGTCTCGAAAGGATGCGGCGAATAGAACAATTTATGGGCTTGCATGGTGCTTGAAATCTGTAAGGAGGGGTGTAGGAACTGCCTGAGCATAGCGCAGACAAATATAGGGAGTTGTTTATCTCAGTCGGAGGGACGAGCTGTGGGCGCTGGCTGCTCTCTGCGTTATGCAACATACCCTTTCTTTTCAGGCAACGCTGCCATTGATCTTGCACAATTTTCGTCTGCAGGTTGGAAAATTTTAACCCACTGTCATGAAAATTTCTTTTAACCTTCCAACACTACAAGTTCTGCTTAACAATCACTTCTGCGGGTTTATTTTTGCAGGGAGTAAAGTTGCGCGTAGAGTGTGGATAATAATTGGGGTTGCGGGAGGCGTCATTCTCATCGCTGGTTTAAGGTGGATCTTTTACTTTCGACGGAGAGTATCGGCATAAAGATCGAAAGCTTATAATGGTTTATATTTAATGGATGATATATGTTTTGAAATCAACCAAATTGAAATTTCCTAATTGGGTTAAATTTCGAACAAACAATCAATGATTTATTTGAGAAATGAGATGGTTATTCGGAATTAGTTATTAATTATATTAGTTTTGAATTATAGATTAGAATTAGATAAGTACTTTGTTAGTTTCTGCCAAAGAGAACTAATGCCAAGGACCTTTTAAAACTGGTTATTAGTAGTTTTTTTTTTTGACAGATCAGAGTTGAAATTATTTTCATATCAGCAAAAAAAATATCTTTGAAGATACAAATTTTTTAATTTAAAATATTGAAAAAATTAATTAACTTTAATTTGTTTGATCCTTTTATTCTATTTGATTTGAGTGATTCTTACGGAAGAATGAATTACTATATCTCTTGTGAAAATGTTCTTTTTAGTCTTCCAAAAAACTAAAAGCTGATAAACACTCTATAAATAAAAACTAAAAGACGATAGGGGAGAGGGGCCACTAGTTGTATAGGGTCTAATTGTTGTACACCCACTTGTAAATATATTATCCCACTCTTATCACATATTTTTACTATATATTGTAATTAAATAATTTACATGTAAATATTTTTTTTTTCAAATGTTGATAAAAATGGACTAATACTTGAGCACATGAGAACTTATATGTGTGTCACTTAAAAATTAATATGGTAAGTTAATAAAATAAGATGATCACTTAAACAAGTATTGTTATCTTTGTGAACAAATATTATTCTTATGTGTACAACTATTGTGGTACCAATGTATATGTGTTAGAGTATTTTGTATTAACAATTTGTCTTATCACAAATATAAAAGGTGAACAAAATAAATGCCTTGTATTTTCTCATGAAATGTGTGAGATTGTCAAAAAGTTTTAATGTTCAACTATTGGTCCCTTTGTGTTGGATATAAGTTATATTTTATATAATAATGTGTTGTTTTTATAACAACTGATAATTTTTTATGTTTTGAAGTATTGGTTCTTTTGTGTTGGATATAAAAGTTAGATATAACAAATATTTATGATTACTATTTAAGTTGCATATATGTTATATTTTACAAAGAAATATAATATTCTACTAATAACAAATTATATTTTTAAATTTAACTATTGGAGATTTTTAGATTAAGTTTTGGTCGAATCTTTTAAAAATAATTTTTTGGACACATTTCACTAGATTTGCTATTTTAATGAGTTACATGATGAGTCATGTTAACTTAACCACCTCCTGTAGATTCTATAAGTCTAGTGGTTATATGGGCATTGACAAGTCAATATTTTGGTTCAATGAAAATCACTAATTGAAACAAATGTGCTCTCTCTCTCTCTCTAGGTTTTAAGTTGAAATTTCTTTTGATAAATTAAAATAGAATTTCAAATATAATTTTAATGAATAATTTTTTTTGATTGATGAAGTAAAAGGATTTTTAGCCTAGCTTTTTCTCTAGGTGAGGCCACAAATGGGAACCTCACACATTCCATTAACAATCAACCAACCTATTAGCATTAACACCCAAGTGTCTTGCTCATCCTCCAGCTACATCCTCCTCTACAATCTCCTCAATTTCCTTTATAACCTCCTCCTCCTCCTCCTACACATCCTTACTCATTTTTCCTGCCACAAGTGACATGTCCACAATTACAATCCCAACCTAACATTAACATTGTGTGAGGCTCATGGATATTTGAACCTTGGTTGCACCATTAACAATACAACCGCTTAATCATCACATTATGTCATGAACCTCTTCAATGAATAAAATTTAAATAAGACTAAAAATTATAAATTAAATAATTCTAATATCTTTTAATTGTTATTTAAAATCTCATAAGAAGACATAAATAATTAAAATAAAACTAACTTACATAGAAATTAATTATTAAAAAAAAGTGTTAAAATAAATTAAAAAAATAAAGTAAAATGAGGATGATAATTATAATATTATTATCAAATGAAAATAATATTAAAAACATAGATTTTTATTCAAAATACAATTATTCTACAACTTTAATAAGAAAAAAATATAAATTAAATTAATAATAATAACATTGACTTATTATTTGTAAATTAGAAAAATGTTAGAACAAAATTTAAATTTAATAAAAACTCTTTTTTTTCTTATTAAAATAGTTTATCAACTGTATTACATTAACCTATTAAAAGAGATATACACCTAATTACATATTCTAATAACCTAAAAAGAAACTCATAAAAAACTTCTTTTTTTAACTGTAATATTATTCTCATCATCATAAAAACTCATCTTTAAAAAAGAATTAGAATAAAGTTACTTTTTAAAAATTAAATGAAAAACAAGACAAAAAATAATTAGAATAAAATTATTTTTAATTTTTTTCCAAAAAATCTATCAATAAAAGAAAATAATATCTAAAGATATTTTTATTTAAAAAAATAATAATAAGAGATTGATTTTTCTTTATGAGTATGTTTGTTTGTTTTTTTAAATAAAATATACGTTTTGATTTTTTATCATAAAAGATTTTTTAAAAGTTGATATAAATCCATTTACAACTTACCGACCTTGCCATTTTTATACCAGCAATAGGACATTTCAGTGCCCATGGAGTTTCAGGTATTAGTCTTCTTATTACTGGTGTTTGTTGTGCCCATATTCGCAGATCCAGAGGCTAATCTCCTGCAATCTGGATGCACTACAGTCAAGATCAACAACGTCACAGTCTTTCAGCAGAATTTAAATGCCAGTTTGGCATCTGTGCTTCAAGCAGTCGCTTCATCTGGTTTCGCCACGGAAGAGCAACTCACGGGCTCAGATCCAGTTTATATGTTGGCTCAATGCAGACAGGATAAAACCTCATCAGACTGCGTCGAATGCATCACGGCCGCACAGAAGCAAATCCGCAACTGCTCCAATCTTTCCGGGGGAAGAATAATCTATGACGGCTGCTTCCTGCGCTACGAAAGCTATAATTTCTATACACAGACTACTGCTGATGATAACTCACAGCTCTGCGGTAGCCAGAATATTGCAGCGAATTACGGTTGGTTTTCAGACACAAGTCAAAGTTTGTTAAGCGATCTGTGCACTGCGACTCCAAAAACGAGCAATTTCTTTGCTGCGCAGTCCCAAAATGAGTATGAGTGGAATACAACAATATATGGGCTTGCCTGGTGCTTGAAATCTCTAAGTAAGGAAGGCTGTCAGAATTGCCTGAGCATAGCACAGACAATTATAGCGAGTTGTTTATCTCAGTCGGAGGGACGAGCCGTGGACGCTGGCTGTTCTCTGCGTTATGCAACGTACCCTTTCTTTTCAGACAACGCCGCCATTGATCTTGATCAATTCTTGCCTACAGGTTGGAATATTTTTAACCCAAATTCTTTTAACCTTTTATAATGAATGAGGATATTACAAATCCATCTAAATATAAACTGCTTGTCAATCACTTGTGGTCGTTTGTTTTTGCAGGGAATATTGATGTGGGGTTGATGATAATTGTGGTTGTGGGAGGCCTATTCATTCTCACGATTGCTTTTCTAAGCTTGCTCATTTGTTGTCGACGACTGATACGTTTTGTAACTGATGCTGATCTAGTTGAAGACTTTCCATCCAAAAATTTGCATGTTTAGATAATCAGTTTACATTAGTTTGTTGTTAGACAACAGTTAATAGCATTTATTTGTCGAGTTTATGTATCAGTTGAAAGGAGCCTTGTCATGCATGATAGATGCCTGCTTAGTTTTTTCTCCCTTCAATTGAAGGCGACGAAATCTAATAAATAGCAGACATTCCCTATTGTAAAAACACACAAGAAAAACAAGATGTAATCCTTTTTAAGTTGAGTGAATAAAATAATTTCTGTATTTGTGTTAAGGTTTTTCTATGGCAATTTTCTGTTTAATGCACGTGTTTTAAGATTCTACAGGATATCATTAACGATTTATTTCTGAAATTAGATGATTCTTCAGTATCAATTATTAGTTACATCAGTTCCAAGATTATAATTGATAACATTTTTATTCCATTTTTAAAAAATATTTTATTGGCCAATTTTTTTTTGTTATATATTAGAAATAGAGAAGTACTTCGTATTTGACTACTTATATTAATATATTATATATATAACTATAATTATTCAATTTAGATTTCATTTTTTTAATGAGAATTTAACATATATATAATTAGATGTCTTACTTTTCAAATAAATGAGGGGAGTTATTCTTCATTTAACATTCACTTGCAAATTCAAATTTAATTTTTATTTATTTTAATAATTGTATTATTGTTCTAATTTTGTTTAAATATTTATTTTTTTAATATGCTTTACTAATATTTGAGAGTTGACATTCAATATTTGAAAGTTGACATTCAAGATTGATGATAGTAGTCGTCTTCTTTTGTGCGTGCAACAAAGGTTTGATTTTCCCAAAACGTAAAATAGTTTACATAAAAGAAAATATGAAATTCCAACTTACCAATTTCAAATCTGGAAGTTGCCCTTATAATCTTGCCCCAAAAACCCACTTTAAATTAATTAATTTTAAAAATACAAAATTGATAATGTTGGTAAAAATGAATCAATTCCAAAATCCCTAACCCAAAAATATTGTCAAAGATATTTGCAAGATAATATAAATTTCACCATCCCAATATATATGTTGGATAATGTTAAAATGTATTAATCTATATTCTTTAGTATGCCATACACAAAACCATAGTGATCGAGTCCCACAATCTATTTTCTATAACTACGCTCTAAGTTGTCAATAGTGGTTGCTCGCTTTCATAAGCCCTATAGAAATACAATGATATCTGGTCTGCAAGCAAACAACTTTGCCCTTGTTTCTCACATTATAGTTTCACCGTTGTTTGAGATGCCACTGCAAAAGAAGATCAATGACAACCAAGGAGATTACCATAACATGATTATTACATAATCCATACCCAAATCAAGATCAATGGTTATAAAGAAACAAAAATTATTTAAATTAGGTAGATTTCCACATTCAATTCAGTTAACAGAGGATTCTAGATGTGGATTCTAGGTAATTTTCATAGAAAAGATACCAATTGGTTAGGGCATTCAAAAATTACCCCCAAGGAGAACAAACCAGATTGAAAAAAGAAAAATGGTTGCAGAGAAATACGACTACGACTATATGAATTTAGATACATTCATCCAAGAACCTTAATCATGGTGACTATAAATAACTAATGAACAAATAAACCTTTATGAATCTTTTCTTTCACCAGTTACAAAATTAATAAAAATAAGAAAAAATGGAATATCCTGTAATTACTTATTAAAATAAAGTTCTAGCATACCCAAAACCTCAAAAATGAAAAACCCACCCAAAACATAATAATTGGGAGGGGAAAAAAAGTAGGCATAACATAATAAATACAAAAATGCATCCAAAGCATCTTGAATTAAAATATAATTAGTGTTGGCATTTGATGAAGTTGATGGGGAGATTAGTAATGGTATGGTGTTATCATTTCTGGGAACAAGGTTAATTGGATGGATGCAGATCAATTTTGCTAACGATATTAAGGATTGATTGAAGAAGTGATCAACTTCTAAGTCTATCATGTTTCAGAGAAGCTTGAGAGATACATTTGATCAGATTAGGAGCTTGAAGGGGGTGGTAGGTGATGAGGAGTTTAGGAAGGAATAAGGGAGGGAAAGTGGGTTATAGGAAATGAGAAAGTAGGAATGGACATTAGGTAGATAAAGGAGAGGGCTTTGGTTTGGACAAGGAAAAAAGAGATGCAGACTTATGAGGAGGAAAGAAATAGGGTGGGGGTGGAGAGGTTTGATAGAATGAAACAATAAAGTAAGTTGTGGGGGATTAAGGAATACTTACATTAAGCTTTGGTATTCACAAGATTAATTTATCAAACTTTTGGATAAGAGGGATTGAAAAGGATCGATGATTGTGAAGAGGAGCATGGATGCGCTGGTAGTGAAGGAGACATAGTCATTGGTTCTGTGACTACTAGATAAATTTAGTGCAGATCAATGGGCCTCCATTAAGGAGTTAGGACTAGGGTGTTTGTCTTAGATGCCAACTATCCAGGCACATAGTGGGTTTTAATGACTTTGGTAGAGTGATGGCGATCGAGGACATCAACTTTCCACCTCTTGACAAGGGATATGATAGTGACAACATAGGATGCATATAATATTTTTTAGATCTCTATTAGGTGGCCACATACATCTATACGAGACATTTTCCATGCACAAGTACTTCAATTGCTACTGGGGAAAATATATGTACCTATGCATAATGAGACATTGGTATTGGGGGTAGCATGAGCATATGTGAGCTCAAATAGACATCTCTCCAAGTTTTACAGCCTCAAAGGTAGTTAACTTCACAATCAACATCTCTTTATTAATGTTCGTTGTCAAGGGTATGATCTCCTCTATCGCTTGCACTTTAGTTTTATACATACGTGTCAAAGATCTAAGAATCTTTGTGATCATTTCTTCTTCACTGTATGTGCCTCTAGAGTTTCTAATGCCAATAACAACCTATGTACATATGATCTAACATTTTCATCATCTCTCATTTTCAATCTTTCCATCTTTGTCTTCCCATTCTGCAACTTTGCTTGCTTAGTAAATTTGGCTCCTTTGTAGAGTAGTTTGAGCTTTCCTGCAACAAATGGACTTATGATGATTTTCACAATAGTACATGTGTTGCAGGAAATCTCACAGTACTGCTTAGGAAAATATGAATGTTCACACCTGTGCATATAAGAGTTGATCAAAGAAGGTATATGCATAGGTAAAAACATGCATATTTGACCAAGAAATATTAGGACTAGACCCAACAACAAATGGACTTGTGATATTATTTTCACAATAGTACATGTGTTATTGAGTAAGCTCCTAGTAGTGCTTAGGGAAATCTGCATGTTCATTTCCTATGCATATGAAGTGGCTCTAATGGAAGATATAATCATTGAATTTTGCATACTCCTTATTTTGTTCTTGGTTGATATTGGCAGACATGGCCTTTCTTGAAGTGGCTCTAATGTTAGATACACTCACTGAATTCTGCATACTCCTTATTTTGTTCTAGGTTGATATTGCCAGACATGGTATTTCTTGAATGGAATGACTCATTACTTGTACATTGACTAGAATGTTGGTGGAAGAAGGATGATTTATTTGCAACTTGCAGATACAAACACTGAACAACCATTTTCTCAATTGTAATTTTCTCAACACAAAGGAACATTTATCATAGCCATAGAAACATGATTATTTTTAAATGGAATACATCATGGAGTACCATCAAAAATATTGACCATTTACAATCATGATCAGTAAACCTAAATCAGTTAGCTCATTTTTTTTATCAGCATGTGTAGTCTTTGTGTATATGAAAAATGAATGAAATATCAAGCTGAAATAAAATAGTGAACAAAAATCCAAACATGATATATCCCTATTTATCAAGAGCCACAAATAATGTGAAACCCCACAATCAAAAAAGAAACACGCTTTGTCAACAATGTTCAAAATCCTGTCACCAAGCACAGACATAGGAAATAAAAAAGGGACAAAAGACAAGAAATAAGAAAAATCATTTGGACTATCGAAAAATCATTAAGACTATAGAAAATCAAGTTCTAGAAATGGACAGTTCTTATGCTTTTCCATTATAACAATTGAGCATTAATCATTTGGTACTTCTTGGTGTATTCCATTTAAGTATGTTTGGCATGTTGGTCGAAAAATCAAGCTCTAGAAATGGATAGTTCTGATGCTTTGCCATTACAACAATTGAGCATTCATCATTTGGTATATGAACATGTGAAAAACATGCAAATTTGACCAAGCATTATTGGGAACTAGACCCAGCAGCAAATGGACTTGTGATGATTTTCACAATAGTACATGTGTTGCTAGGTCAGCTCCTAGTATTTCTTAGGAACATCTGCATGTTCATCACCTATGTATATGAAGTGGATCTAGATAATGGAAGATATAGTTGCTGAACAACCATTTTGTCAACTCTAATTTTTTCAACATAGAGGGACATTTATCATAGCCATAGAAACATGATTATTTTTAAATGAAATACACCAAGGAGTACCATCAGAAATATTGACCATTTATAATCATGAATAGTAAACCTAAATCAAATAGCTCATTTTTTTATCAGCATGTGTAGTCTCTTTGTATATAAAAAAAGAATGAAATATCAAGCTGAAATAAAACAGTGAACAAAAATTCAAATTCAAGGCCTAATTTATCAAGAGAAACAAATAATGTAGAACCCCACAATCAAAAAAAGAAACATGCTTTGTCAACAATGTTAAAAATTTTGTCACCAAGCACAGACATAGGAAATAAAAAGGGACAAAAGACAAAAAATAAGAAAAATCATTAGGACTATAGAAAAATCATTAAGACTATAGAAAATCAAGCTCTAGAAATGGACGGTTCTGATGCTTTTCCATTACAAAAATTGAGCATTCATCATTTGGTACTTCTTGGTGTATTCCATTTAAGTATATCAGGCACAAAGTATTCCTTTTATATATGTTCAAAATTTTGCCAGTAATGTATTTGGGGAATGAAATCATGTAAAACACAAACTAATATTATTATTGTGTTATTTATGTAAAACACAATCATGTAAAACCTTTGCATATACAGCCTTCACATGTGCATATAAGAGTCAATCAGAGAAGGTACATATGCACATGTGACAAACATGCAAATTTGACCAAGAATTAGTGGGAACTAGACCCTACAACAAATGGAGTTGTGATGATTTTCACAATAGTACTTGTGTTACAGGAAAGCTCACAGTACTACTTAGGCAAATCTGAATGTTCATCACCTTTGCATATAAGAGTTGACTAGAGAAGGTATATGCATAGGTGAAAAACATGTAGCTTTGACCAAGAAATACTGGGAGCTAGACCCCGCAACAAATGGACTTATGATGATTTTCACAATAGTACATGTGTTGCAGGGTAAGCTCCCAATAGTGCTTAGACAAATTTGCATGTTCATCACTTGTTTCTTTGAAGAGTTTCTAGATTCTGAGAAGAGGTATGAGTGTAGGCTAAAGAAGGGATATTTGTGAAGGTTTCTTAGACCTATGTTACTTTTGTCCCACATAAACTCATTAAAGAAGAGATTCTCTAGAATTTTAGAGATCTAGAAAATCTCCACAAATATCCCTTCTAGCCTCTACTGAATATACATTTTCTCAGAATCTAAAAACTTTGATAATTGATCTATTTGGTTTTGACAGTCAGTTTTATGACTATTATGGAACAATTTTGGGCAGTTAGGTGGTTTTAGTCGGGTTTCTTTGAAGAGTTTGAGTCTATTTATTTGTTGATCCACATGAGTGGAAAGGGGGGTGTAAAGTAGATGTGTAAAAAAACCATAATGTAATTGATTCAATCAATAAAACACACATTTTTCTCTGCATACTGTATTCTATCCCGTGGGTCCTATCTCTCAACCTTGTGTCTTCAAACGTATTTTGTGATATGTTAATGTTTTGTGAAGGAAAAGTGAGAGTTTAAAATGTGAACGAGGAAGATGCTAACTCATCACAATCAGAAGATGTAGAAAATTGAGAAACACTTGTTGTAAGAAGAATCTTGATGAATACAGGACAAGAATATGTTCAAAGGAAAAGTTTATTTTAGACAAGATATATGCAATGCCAATATAGATGATAGGAGCATATATAATATTTTTTTAAAATAAATGGTCTACAAGTTGTAGTTTTAAAATAAATTGTCCTAAATAATATCCTCATCTTTAAAAAAAGCTCCTCCCGTTGTAGCTAATAGAGTGGAATATATTAGTTTATCTTTGTAAGTATAATAATTTCCTTAGTATTTAAATTATTGGAGCCCCCTTAAGCTTAAATCTGGGCTTGGACATCATCAATCTCATTCTTCAACTGATTCTTGGTATTGAGAATGTGTCTGCATGATGATTTTTTCATTTTAGTACATTATCTTTAACAACTATTTCAATGTGGGCTTTCCAAGGTTACAAACTAACAGGGACATTACAGACAATTTGGTGCAAGGAGATATAATGGTCACAAGAATGGATTGAGATGTTAATGAGTGTATGATTTGAGTGTAGTGGGATCCTTAGAGGAGTTAGGGTCACCATGGGAAGCATAGTTCATGAGTGTGGTTGCAGAAGCGTATTGAGTGAAGAGTGCATGTTGTGAGCATGGAGCATGATTGACTAGTTTGGGTTTGAAGAGTTTCTTGGAGATCCAAGGTGTGGAGTCTAGTGGGGTTTAAGGTGATTGAATATTAACCTATAATAGGTCTATGGGGTGGGATGGGTCTAGGAGTGATCTTAGAATGAATATTAACAACACTTAAATCTGCAAACTTCCAAAGGATTGACAAAAGAAATTAGTGTTTTGGCTACCCTTTTCCTAGTATATTTTCATATCAAAAGGAAAGATATGGTTGTTTTGGAACACATACTGCTTCTCACACCCTATGACTCCCAAAATGCATAAAAATGGGTAATTTAACAAAGCAACCTTGTGTTTCTTGTACTTTGAAGACTCCAAACTATAGAAAATTTTATATTATGCTATCAAAACTCCAAATCTCAAAGGAATTAGACTCAGACTTCCTAGAACCCCAAAAGCCCCAAATTTGGTGTTCCAAACCCTTATTTGTAGGGCTTTCTATATCTATGTCTTTCAAGAATTGTTAGACAAAATTGAAGGTTGTTTCACCTTGCATTCAACATACAAAATTATTCCAAAACCTAAAATATACTCCTCATTCAACTAGAATGTCTACTACAATACCCTTGCCATCAAATTCAATTCTTTTTTCACCATTTGCTAACTAATAACCCTCTAAATGGTGAGAGTGTTGTAACAGTGAATTGGATTAGCTTCAAAATAATTCAAAGTTTATATGAATTCCTCCAATGTAATAATAAAAGATGATGGTTTGTAGGATGTATTTTTAGGAAAATTTACCCTTGATTAATTTTGGCCTCAAAAAACTCAACCTCTTAAACCTAATCAACTCATCCTATTACTTTCTTATCAAAAGTTTAAAACCAATAGAATCTTTGACTTATCCTTTAGTAATTATTTTGGACCTAATTTTATTGCTACCCCCAAGCATCCTTTTTTAATCTATGGATATGGAAGTAGCTCTTCTCGATCTACATCATATATTGAGACTCTTTAATACTCCTAATATGCCTCCTATATATTTGTGGTTCCACCTCCATAAACCTATAAAGAAAAAAGAGGAAAACAAATGGAAGCTCCTATCTCTCAACCTTTAGTGGTTCCTTTCATTCCTAGATCAAACAAAGAAAAGGAATCAATTTTGAGTGATCCCAAAGCTTATTCTACTTAATATTGAAGTCATAATTGATGAAATTGTAGTATGAGATAATTTCAATGAAATTTCAGTGTCACTACTTGTGAGATTGCTCAAAAATTAATTCTTCTCCTAAGTAGTTGAATGCAAATTTGATCTCGAATTCTCAACTTTCCTTACCATCGCCTAATCCTTGAAATTAACCTTACCTTTACCAACCGCATTTAAATTTAATTTTTTTTAATCCATGTGATTCCTATTATTCTCCATAACTTATCAAATATATAATCCATTTGGAGGGTGTGTTTGTTTGTGTAGGGGTGTTGTAAAGGGTGTCCTTATGTTCCATGGTGAAGGTGGAGGCTATTAGATCTAAGATGATGGTTTGTAGGATGTATTTTTTAGTGAGGATAGTGACTGTCTAGTTAGGACAGTAAACACTTGTTTTGTGTTTATATCTATGTGAAAGCCTTGGTAGACCATATGAGGGTCTAGAAAGGGGGACATGGCCTAGAGAAAAGGTGTAAAGGTAGCTAATGGTGGTTTAAGTTAGAAAGAACAATACAAGGGTTATGTAAGTGTATTTTGGAGAGAGTTGTAAGGGCTGCCATAGAGGACAAAATGTGTGTTGTCTAGTGGAGAGGAAGGGATGTTGCGAGGAAGATAGGAAGGTGTAGTGGACTGGTCAAATAGGATCAGGTCTAAGAGAGTGTGTGGAAATAAGGACTAGGAAGTAGGTAGATTCAAATCATATGACATGGAATTGAGCTATGACAACCCTTTAAGATCTATGATCTCTTTTACTTTTTCTGGAGTCCATACAAAATATTCATCTCCTTCTACAATGGTTCCCTCTTAAAATGTACAACTATACTACACTTGGACAACCTAGACTATCTCTAAACATGTTCTTCTATTTACAAGATACAATTCACTAAAATTATTCTTCTATTTGCAAGATACAATCCAAAAACCCCCTAATTTACTTCAATTTTATTCTAAGCCATTTAAGTATCACAAATTCACATCACTTTATGAGTCCATATGTTCCATTATGCTTTAATTGACTAAAAAAATTTGATGCATCTTCCCCTTATTGAGTAAATTGGGTCAAAGTTACTCTAATGGTTAATCAAAATAATTGTACTTATTTAATTATTTGTAATTACCATTAATGAGTTATTTAAATCATATTCAATTTGTTATTGTAACCTTCATCCATCACTAATTAATTCAAGAAATGCTTATCTAATTAATTATGTAATTGCACATTCCTTTTCTCATATAACAACAAAATAACAAATTAGGATAGGATGTGAATCTACCTGGTTTAGGCACTATCCCCAAGCCTTCAAGTCCTCCAAATGACCTCAATCTAAGAAAGACTAACCCAAATTGAAAATGGTGATGGATATGGTATGTTTAGATTGTATTAAGGTGTATTCAAGTGGTTTTGTCATTCAGAGTACAACCCAACACTCCTAGACCTTCAAACTTCTCCAAACTGCCACTACGCCTAATAGCCCCGTCTTGTAGTCCTGTAACAACCTTCATAAGACCTTATATCTAACCTTTTCCAAAGAAATAGAAGAAATAACAAGTGATTTAGATACCCTTTATCCTTTAATTTAACATACTAAAAGCTTTCTATGGATTCTTTTGGACCATGTGTGACTGTCTACACACTGTGGCTTTAAAAATACATAAAAAGACCCCAAATAACAAAGAAACCATATATTCCTTGTACTCCCAAGACCCAAAACTTTCAGAAATCTCTAATAATGGTTCAAAATGGCTAAATCTCCAAGTAATTAGGCACAAACCCCCTGCAACACCAAAAGCCCAAATTGGACACTCCAAACCCTTATTTCTAGGGCTTTCTAAATTTCATGCTTCCAATCAATTCTAAGAATAAAAGACACTTGATTCACCATAAAATGAAAAAAATAAAATAATCCAAATCATTAAATGTGCTCCTTGTTTGACTAGATCATTCACTTCAATACTTGTGCCACCAATTTCACCATATGTTCTTCATTTCCTAATTGTGATCATTTCCTCTCTCCAATTTTATGCATATGCATGGTTAAAGGACTATGATACATTGTTAGATAAATCACACTCCATGCATTCTAGGCCTCTGAGTCTATGGAATGGTTAGTATTCATAAAGAAATTCAAACTGTTGTAGAAAATGTATAGGAACAGTGCTATATATGTTGTGAATGGGAGGATAGTCATATCAAATGACTTTGAAAACAATAAAAAAATGTTAATATTACCTCCTCAGATATTTTAGATTTTTTTTCAGACTTGTTCCAATCGAAGCTCACATAAAACACCCCATATAAATCTCAAAATTGATCATAATACAGTCTTATTCCATTGTCTAGCCACTGTTCATACAAAACCAGGCTTGATTAAAATACAGTCTTATTCCATGAGATGATATCTATTTGAGGTGGTCTAGTAAACACTTCACATGCATTGAGCATGATTTCACATTTTTCATACACATTTATTGGATAATTTATAGTTATGATATCTGACAAAAATACACTTTTGATTATACTTTGATAAAGGCTCGTGTCTAGTTCTAAAATTTCTATTTTTATACAGGTTGGAGAGATGATGGAAAAGGTTGTAAAGTATGGCACTATATCCATAAATATCATTTTGATTAAAATTTTTTATATTCAATTAAAAAAAAATATTTATTTTTATTCTTCAATAATTGCAGTCCATGGGATGACATCTCTTTTTAAACAATTAAGGTGTGTTCTCTATATTTCCATATTTTGTAGCATTTTTTATATAGAAGAAGACAAAGGAAATGTTAGATTGACATGGAGTATGCATCTAAAAAGGAGATCTTTTTGAAAGTCCCTTTGAGAGGCTTGGATATGTGCCTATGGGCATGTATCTACAGACATACTAGATAGGGAAGTATATAGACCATTTAGGGATGTTTTGACCTTTTTGTGTATTTGTTTGATTGCAATAAGGTCACATGGACCATTTAGGGATGTTTTGAATCATTTTGTAAGGTATTCATGCCAGATTGATCTTATGTACTCATTCAAGACCTCCTTGGTCAAACTATAGTCAAACCATAAATAGCATATTGGAAGAATTATAGGGGCATAGGAGGTCATTAGATAGTCAAATGGACAAAATGACAAAATTGTAAAAGTTGCTTGAGTAATTTGTCCTCAAAACTGAACATTTTGTATTCCAACAGTCAACTGATTTGAAAATTAGTTATGGAGGTTTTTTTATTCTATTTTTACCTCTTGGGGCAAAAGAATACATAGTTGTTGAATCTTTGAATGAGATCAATAAAGATTTGTTTTGACTTTTCCTAGTATTCTATGTTTTCCTTGTAATAAGTCAATTTGTATGACCCTATACAGATTGGAAAAAGTATAAAACATATATGGATGTGTAGATAAGTGAATTACATTTATTTTGGATTTGGTTTGACATAGACCCATTTATATTTCAAGGAGTTATAAGAAATTTTGTTCAAATAAGTTTGAAACCCTAACTGGATAGGGTTTTGTCACAAAAATGCCAATGTGATGGATTGTGTGGTTTTATGATCACATTTCATAATGAAATGTGATCTCTCCATCTGAAATCTCCCACCTCAAGACCATATTCAAATGAAAGAGCATTCAGAAATGTTCAAGCCCTCCAAGAATATGAACTTTTCCATGGTAGCATTGAGAGGAAGAATAGAAAAATCCAAAAACCCTAGGTTAAGGTATAAACCCAACCACAAATGGACTGTGATAGCTTCTCTCAACCCATACTCAACCATTTAACCTTAGACATGCATGATGAATCTATATGGGCTCGTATAGATTGAGAGAGCCAAAGAAATGAGAGTTTTTGATCACTTCCACCATTCATCTATTTATTTAATTACTATGACATGAATGATAGATAAAAATGCATTGGATTCAATAACAATGCATATCACTATACTACAACCAGATGTAGAAATAAGAATATACACCAAAGTATGCAACAAATAGATTAAAAAAATCCCAAATGGTGCACAAGTTCAAGTGGTCCAAATGAAATGCAAATGCAAATGCAGGAAAACCCAAATCAAAATCCTTACAAGCGGTCCAAATAAAATTGCAAAGAATCCTCTTTGTGCGCTACCCTTCTTTGCCATGGGGAATAATGAAGTGATAAATGAATTTTTTTTTAAAGTTATGCCCGGGGTAATCAAAATTTTGACGAACAAGGTATTGCTCAAAATTTCGACCAACACGGGCATGGATTAAAAAAAATTAATTTTTTCGTTCTCTAATCCGACCAACCTAAACCTTTTTATTTGTTGGTCAATAATTTTGGTTGAAAAATAAGGTCAAATATACTAGTGAGATGTCAAAATTTTTAGGATCAAACTTCAGACTTTCCTTCCTACAGAATGTCATCTCCAAGATCACCTCAAGCTGTTGAATCTCTTTGAGGACCATATGCTCTGATACCAATTGTTAGGAATAACAGTCCACCAACGCAACTGAGAGCAGGGGGTGAATCAATTGTGAGAAAGATTATTAATATTTAAACTTTATAAAACAAATACTTAATCAGAACACATTAAATGAAACACCATAACAAAACTATTTGTTGTCGAGGAAATCCTATTAAAGGTAAAACCCTGGTCGAAATTAGCACCCACAAATAATATACTAAAATTTTAGTATCCCTATCAAAATATTTATCCCTATTAGGAGCTCATTAATGCATATAGTACATAGTCCATGTTTAAGGACATGCCCTGTTAGGATTCAAGAGAAAGAGTAGGCTCACTACCTAGACACACTGCCTAAAGAAGGTTAAATCCACCTTTAGGACTCACTATCTGAAATACAACTGTATAGAAGATGTACAATCCAATGAACTCATTGATATAAACTATATTTTCTTGATTAGCTTCAATGAAATTCTTCAATCAAAATCTTTGCTCTACATCTAGTAGACTTCACAAATACTAATGAACTACAACTGATTGAATCTATAGATGAACTGAAGAAACAGTGATTAGAGATCACTAAGGTATTGAAGTGATATGTAAGATGATTAAATCATTCAATATGTTGTCATTGATGTCAACTAGTTTTGACAGTACTTATCATGATAGTTACAAATGTCTGAACATCTTTTGAAGTTAGAAAAGATGAAGAACTGAGATATCTACATAAGGAAAAGATGGATATGACATATAAGGATAAGGTAAAAATTGGGTAACTTATTGATGACTCTATGGCTTTATATTGTTGACTTGAGCATGTTACATTACTCTATTATGAAGAAGAGATTTGAAATTGAACAAGTTAATGTGGTTGGTAATTGAAGATTTATGTATACACCGAGCTAGTGCAGTGTATACCGAGTGATAGTAATAACCGAGCTAGTTGTCAACGACACATTTCTATATTGAACGAGTATGGATGAAAATATTAAATGCTAAGAACACCAACTAAATTTGATGAGGTGGAAATTGTTATGATTTTGAGGTTAAGGATAAAGTTAGTTATGAGATCCATGAGTGAAAAACTTTAGAGATAATCTAAAGGATGAAATTGAAATGTATTAATGACACATCTGTCGAGGAAGGCTTAAGTGAAAAAATGGACGAAGGAGATTAAGAGGAAAAATACGATGGCTGATATGAAAATGATTTGCTTGTCTATATAACAGATATGAGTTTCATTATTAAAAGATGTTGGACAAAAGGAGACTGCAGAGATTTCATGTGAAGATTGTATTCATGCATTCATGATCAAACTAGTTACAAAAATAACCAAGCTGTAGACATTGTTAGCACCTTGAAAAATTTTCTTGGCTCTACCCCTTTTCTTCTGGCCTTTGTAGTTGTTTTTAGGTCTCTGGCATAAACCTCAGTTCAAATTTTTGAAAATCTAGCCATTACAAGGAAAAAGCCCTAAAAATGCCCTGGCCTTATTCTAATTTCATGTTACTTTATTTAGGCCACTTAAAAGTCCTAATTTGCATGTGCTTTATATTTTTGGGTCGAAAAGTGGTGGTTTTCCTTTAATTTTTCCTAAGTTTCTATACCCTCGGTGGCCTTTAATATTTCCTAAGTCTAAGTGACTAGCGAATTAAATATTTCCTAAAGTCCTCAGCACTTAATATTTCCCTGGGCCCAACTCTCTGACACCATCTTGATCCAATGGTTGTCATGAAAGCGCAAAGGTTTTGTCAGAGGCTTGCACTTTTGTGCCGACCGTTGATTCTCTTTCATGACGTTGCCTTTCTTTGTAGATGGGTCCACTACTAGGTAAGCACACATGGTGTTTCCCTATTGGCCAAAGGAAATATTGAGGTGGCAAGGTTGTCAGAATGAATGAAGAAATTGTATGTCTGTCTGTCAGATTCTGTGATGTGGCGGTCCCTGATTTGTTGGAGTATCCTATGCAACACGGTGGGGTCACGCTCTGTGATATCGGCTAAGATTCCAGATCGACGGTTGGCATATAAGCGCATAGAATCTTTTGAGCCCTTTAATTCTTGCACCATCCATCTGATCCTCCAAGTGTTCATGTCAAAGACAAAGGTGGGTCCAAAACAACACATACGCACAGTTGGCAGTTTTTGATTGGTCCAAGGTTTAATATGTTGGCAATTGTCAGTGGGACCTGGTTTCCAGCTTGTCAGAGGGTCCTGACATCTGCAGAGGATCGACAATAGGTGTAAGTTCTCATGAGATGTGTCAGAGGTTTGAGATCTTACGCTGGCCATCGATCTTACTTTTCTTAGAGGTGATAAAGTGACGTGGGTCCACTACCATGTTGGCACAGTTGACATTCTCTCATTGGTTGGTGTGTTGCTGAGAGGGATCTTGTCAGTGGGGCCTGTAGAGAAGGTTTTTTAATCAATGGTCAGCGCATGATTTCAAGGAATATTCCTACCCCATGAGATCATACACCATTCATTGATCTCACATCTTACTTGGACGTGTTAGTGGGTCCTGTGTCAGGGGTGACTGAGTGATTGCAGCGAATGATGTGGTGACATGTGGTAGGTTTTCAGGCGGGCCTAGGGTTATCAGAGGTCTAGTGGTCTAGATAAATAAGGTTAATGGTACTGACAAATTTCAAAGGGATTCATGTAATCGCTAAATGGATTGGTGGAGGTAAAAAGTGTTATGCGAACTGGCAAAAAACTTTGTAGCCAGTTTGCCAAATGTAACCAAGGTAAGATTATTTTCCTTTGTTCACCAGTTAGCAGGGTTAAGCGATGAGTTAGTTTTTCATTCTATGAATAAAGAATTGCTTTGTCACGTGTTCGATAGAGGTAAACCCGAGGGTAGCAGTTGAGTTAAGACATAAAGACCATGAAAAGGAGGGATCTAACAGTTGTGATATAAAGTTGATCGAGATTCAAATGTGGACCGCCAATTTGTTGCTGGGGCCATGGAAATGACCGTTTGATTTCAAATTCAAATTTTTGAGGTTTTCCTATGACCAAAAGGACCAAAATTGAATGCAAAAGTGACTAGAGCTGGTAAGAGATGATTTGTTTGCCATTGCAGTGTGGTCCAGGGTGTGCCTTGTTCATTTGCAGGGGTTTGTACTGCATTTTTTGTGCTCAAGGTGTGTTGTAGGTGGCCAAAAAGGTTGAAAAATTTAGAATTCCATGATTTGTAGTACTTTCCCAGAAATCTATCATAAGTGCAAATATTTCTCAGGCATGGCCGACTAGTTTTCATCTCCTGTAATAAATTCTTGACTATTTCTAGTTGATCTAGTGGGTGAAACCCTAACCCTAGCCACCCGAAGCCTAATGCATCCTCTTTGAGGATTCCAAGGTGACTAGGGGTATAAGTTGTAGCTTTTTTTATTTTGTAGGGGTTCCAAAACTTTCTTTTTGGTCCCTAGTTTTTGTTGATGGTATTATACTGAACAAGGAGAACTTGGATTGAGGGTTTTGTTTCTCTTTGCATTTTGTTGCTCTGGTAATGTATTGATTCTAAAAGTTAATGAAAATATACTTGAATTCCTATCTCAAACTTTGATTGTCTTCTTATTCTGATTATGGATTCATATATGCTAGGGTCACAAAGTGGATTAGCATATGGAAAACAAAGAGTACTATGAGATCAGCTTGGAGTTCCTAACAAAGTTAGGATTAAAGCCTTTAGGGTGATTTCAGTGAGTTCATTGTTAGATTGGAATTTGATGATCAGATTTGGGAGTGAGGGGAGTAATAGGAAAAGCACTTACTCTAAGTTCATGTGTGTTTGAGTTAAGGTTTTAGTTGATATATGTTATTAAGTGACTCTTTGCCCTAGGATGAGGCACTAATCTATTCTTTGGAAGCAGTCCATCATCATCAATCACACACACACATTTAAATGATTAAGTCTTTAATCAATTGGTAAGGGGTATAGTTGTATATTGTTTTGAGACTCCTTTGGAGAAGTGAGTCAAGGGTACACCCACCTGAGCATTAAGGCTCAAAGTGTAGGAGGATCTCATTGTTGATCCTTGTTAATTGGCCCTCTTCCTTGTAGACTTTGGAGTGGTGATAGAGTCAAAGTTATATTAAAGTTATCCATCAAAGTATAAATCTACAAGTTGAAGATCAAAGGGAACTCCCAAAAAAATGGCAACTCTACTTTGGAGAACAATAATGAAGAATTATATGTGTTAGGATCTCTGGTTGTGGTTACATTGTAAAGTCAAAATCTTAAGGACCAGATTGATTTACCCATCTGAGTCCTCAACAAAATGGTGACTCTACTGGGGAGAGTCTAGAGGTAAAAGTTTTCAAAGTATACTCTTGTACTTCTCCTACTGTATTCAGTGTTTTATTGAGCTTTTAAGGATTTCCCACTTTGGTGGGTGGTGACTCAAAAGGTTAGAACCAGTGTCATACTATAAATCATGGACAAGAGAAGGAATACTAGGTCCTTTGTTAGAAAAAATCTAGAGGTCACTCTGGAACAATTACCTAGATAAGAGAAGAAGAGTTGATCAGAAGGAATGGTGAGTCTACTAGTGCTCCCATACGAGAAAAAAGAAATACCAGAGGTAGAGCACCACATTTTTCCTCAAGTGAGGAAGGTTCACAAGACAAAGTTTCTAGATTAGATGGTGGTCGCTTTGAAGATAAATTTTATGATACCCCAAAGGTTGTATTTCAAGACAAGGGTTCATTGCCTATAGGTCAGGATGAACAAGCTAGAGAGATGGGTTTGGAGATTGATTTAGATCTTGATGAAGATAATTTTAGAAGGGAGCCCATAAGACCGAGGCAAGTCCATTTCCCATATTAAAATCTCACTGATATGGATGTGTCATTAGGTTCTGATGACATTATGATACACCCAGATGATTTAAATGCACTTAGGTTGCAGTTGGCAGAGCAGGATGCCATACATAAGAGGTTACAAGAGGAGAGAGAGGCTGAAAAGGTGAATGCTCTAATAGAAAGATAGTCTCTCCTTAGAAAAATTAATGAAATGAAGGAGAGAAACAAGATGCTTGCTTTTGCTCCTAGGGTGTTGCAGCATGATGTTTTTGGTGGATCTTGAAGCTCTAAGAAGTGAGCAGGAACGCTTGTTGCAAGACCATGAGTTTGATGAAGAGGGCCCTGTGATTAGACAAGTGCAAAGTTATGCTCCTTTGCCTAAGGGTAAGAATGGACATGAGATCACTAGGCCTACTGTGGTTATTAATGAAAAAGGAAAGCAGAAGATGGTGGGTGTCCAAATAAGCAAAGCAGTGACAATACTAGGGATCCCACCACCTAAATCAAATAGGGAGATAGAGATAGAAAGAAAAAGAAGAGAGGATGAAGCTCTTGCTCAAGAGTTGGAAAGAGCTAAAGTTGATGCTGCTATTGTAGAGAAAAGAAGAAAGATCTAGTTCTTGAAGGCTTCATCAGCTAATGCTCTTGGCCCTTCTGCTACTGAACTAGGTATGCCATCTATGAACACTACTGTTCCACTTAGCAATGCTACTACTAGTAATCTAATTCCTAACATGTATCTACCAAATCATTTGTTGATCCTAATAGATAGTCAAATGTGCAAGTGGGTGGGAATGTAGATAAAAATAATAATTCTAGTGGGAACACTAGTTTAGGATTTCAAAGAAGACCTATGCAACTAGAAGGCTATAGGCAAATTAGTTTTGATGGGATACCAGGCTACCCAAATGCTTTTCCAAATGATATAAGAGATAAGGTACTTAAGTTTGCAAGTAATAATGCTATTAGTTGTGAGGAGCATCTTAGGTTATTTGTTGATATGATAAATGATTATGAGGTAGAGCATGAGGATGTAGTCATGAAATTGATTGTTCAATCTCTAATGGAGGATGCTAGAGATTGGTTTAAGAGACTTCTTGATAAATGTATTGATACTTGGGATTCTTTTGAGAGATGTTTCAAAGAGAAATGTGGTGATAGGCCTAATGCTAGTTTCATGTTGAATGAATTCAATACCATAAGGAAAAATCAAAATGAATCTGCAGCCGAATTCAACATGAGATTTCAGAAGGGTATGCATAAGTTATTTCAAGTTATACAGTTAGATGACAATGTTTGTCTAACTACATACTTCAATGCATTTGATGGAAAGACGGGTTACTTGTTGAGGGAAAAAGAGCCAAGAACCCTTAGAGATGCTTTTAGGATTGTTGTCAATATTCAAAACAATATGAAGATATCAGGAAAGTTGGGTGGGAAGAGAGATGACCCTAAGTTGTTTGGGGACAAGAAATACAAGAAAGAAAATGATAGGAATGTTAGAACTAGGAGGCAAGAAGAAGATAAATTGGATAAGGTGCTCAATATATTGAAGGATTTGAAGGCACCTACAAATAGGAACATCAGTGCTCCTACCAATGAAAGGCCTCAGTTTAACAATAATTTCAATAAGCAGAATAGATTGCAAAATTACCTCTACAACACCCAATGGAAGGATGGCAAGCCTATTGTCCCTGTTGCAAGAGGAAACAATGAAAGAGGTGTCCCTAAACCTCTACAAAAAGCTTCAATAAATGTCATGGAGGACATACCTTGGTGTGTTGCATGCCAATCCCCTCATTCTACAGAGCATTGTGTGGTTGCACATTCTATGGCTGGAAATCAAGATTGTGGCAATGAGGAGATAGATCAAGAAGAAGATCAAGATGATGTTGGATGCAACATGGCTACTTCATATCTAGGATATGAAGATGATTCTGATTTTGATGAAGAAGTAGATGTAAATGTGAAGAGGCATAATCAGGCCCTTTTTCATCAAGAGGTATTTTCTGATTATGAAGGCATTGATAAGAAAACATGTAACATGAACTCTTCTTCTGAGCCAGTAAATTTGAGAAGACCTTCTAGAGAAGAGATGGATAGGATTACTGCAGAAATGACTGCCCAAGTGCAAACTAGGGGCATGGTGGCAAGGGATACAAATGGAAAAGCTACATGAATGTTTATAAAGAGTGCCAACTTCGGAGAGCCTAATGAGAACAAATCAAAAGGTGATCACATGGTGAAATTTAAGAATGTAAAAGGTAAGAATTGTGAGCCTAAGGGAGTTGGAGTTGAAAGATTTTCTAGTGAGACCGAGAATCCAGTTAACATAATGCCTAAGATTGAAAGAATGAGGGTGGCCAATACACCTAATGTATCAGATAAGCAAAGAGATACTAAAGCTATGCAGATTGAGATTCCTCACTCTACTCCTATTGATATGTTATCTATATTGTCCCAAATTACAGTTAAGGTTCCATTGTCAGAATTGTTGAGGATCCCTGAACACAAAGACAGAGCTATTGCATAGGTAGATAATGTTCATAACAATGATGTTGCATGTAATGGATCTCAGGATAAAGCTTTGAAAGGTGTTGCTACTCAGGGAATTGTATCTCAAATTCCTCCTATATATTTGGATAGTTCTATCAATGTTAGCCTTGAAAACATTGATCCATTCTTTTTAAGTGTGCTTGTGAATGGAATGAAATTAAGAAATTGTATGATTGATCGTGGTGCCTCTAATACTGTTATGCCTTTTAAGATTATGGAAAAATTGGGCCTTAAATTTGATACAGTTCAAGGTAGATGTTGTGTAATGGATCAGAGGGAGGTACTAGTCATTGGGACTATCAATGCGATGCCATATAGGCTGGCAACATATAGAGAGAAGGAGTTGACAATGAGTGTTTTGGTGGTGGACATCCCTCCTCATTATGGGATGCTACTATCTAGAAGGTGGAGTGCTGCCATGGGTGGAAGTTTACAGTGTGATCTGTCCTATGCCACTTTCAAGATTGATGATCAGTTTGTCAAGATTGAGTGAGAACCAAGAGTATGCCACATGATTGAGAGAAGTATTGATAATGAAACTACATGTTTTGTTGATACTGATATTAATGCTTTTAGCGAAGAGATCCCTGTACTTGAGAAGGAACCTATTTTATCACCTATCTCTGTTGAGGTAAGTGTTAATTTTGTGAAGGGTGATTTGTGGGTAATGTACTTTGATGGTGCAAGTTGCAAGGATGGAGTAGGAGCAGATATTTTACTTATTTCTCCTAATGGAAACACCTACAAATTTTCTTTCACATTGAATTTCCTTTGTACCAACAATATAGCAAAATATGAGGCATTGTTGTTAGGACTGAGGTTGGCACAAAAATATGGTATTAAGTGCTTAAGTGTTGTTGGGGATTCTGAATTGGTGGTGTCCCAAGTCAGGTCAGTCTATGCTTCCACGAACAAAAGGTTAAAACAATATAGGAATGCAGTTTGGGATTTGATTGAACATTTTGATGACTTCAATATTGAGTGGAAGGATAGGAGTAACAATAAGATGGATAATTTGTTAGCCAATATTGCAATCAATCCCACTGATATTACTTTTGCTGGTCTCTCTAAAGTTGAAATTTAGGCCAGGCCTAGTATACAAGACAATATTGAAAATTGGCAAGTTTTTGATGATGATAATGATATCTTGAAGTTTATGAATTGTGAAGATCAATATCATGGTCAGGAATTTGATTGCTCACCTTTGGTTGAGTCAATAGAAGGAAAAAAGGTTTTCTTTGGCAATGAAGTTATTCAGCTTAGAACTAACAAGGTGCCCAAGGGGCTTGTTCTTTTGGAAACTGTCTTTGATAACCAGGATAGGGCTCAAAAGAATATCAAAAGAGAAGATCATGCCAATCTAGAGGAGATAAATCTTGGAACACATGAGGCACCTAAGAAGGTATACATTGGTGGGGACATGTCTCACAATGTAAGAAAATCCTTGATTGAATTATTGAGAAAATTCAGGCATGTTTTTGCATGGTCATATGATGACCTAAATGTTTATAGAGAAGATTTGTTTCAACATATTATTATATTGAAGGGAGATGCTAAACCTTTCCAGAAAAAAAAAAAGGCCTATAAATCCCACTTTGGCACCTAAGATGCAAGAAGAATTGATGAAGTTAAGAGATGCTAGCATTATCAAGCCTATAAGGCACTGTTCTTGGGTTTCAAATCTTGTTCCTGTGAGAAAGAAAAATGGTGACGTCAGACTTTGTGTGGACTTCAGGAATTTGAACATCAGCTCATTAAAGGATAACTATTGTCTGCCCAATATGGAAGCTATGTTGCAGAGGGTAACTCAATCAGAATTGATGTCTATGATGGATGGTTTCTCTGGTTACAATCAGGTAATTGTAAAAGAATCAGAACAATTCAAGATAGCTTTCACTACACCTTGGGGGACATATGTTTATGTGAGAATGCCTTTTCATCTCACAAATGTTGGTGCTACTTTTCAGAGAGCAATGGATGTTGCTTTTGCAGATTTTATCAATGATTTCCTTGTTGTCTATCAAGATGATTTAACTACCTATTCCAAGAAGGAAGAAGACCATTGTATTCATTTAGAGAAAGTATTTGTGAGGGATTTGGAATATGGTATTTCATTAAATCCAAGGAAATGTGCATTTGGTGTCACTGAAGGTAAGTTGCTTGGCCACTTAGTTGGGAAGCAAGGAGTGAGAATTGACCTTGAGAGGGTAGTAGCTATTGATAAAATTCAGAGACCAAAGAATGTTAAAGGGATTCAATCTTTCTTTGGTCAGGTCAATTTCTTGAGAAGATTTGTAACAAACTTTGTTGAGGTCACTAGACCTATTTCTAAGATGTTGAAGAAAGGATCTGCAATCAATTGGGAGGGTGAGATTGATGAAGCTTTCAAAAATATCAAGCAGGCTATCAAAGATGCACCAGTGCTTAAGGCACCTGATTATAATGTCCCAATGCACATCTTTTCTTTTGCATCTTTTCACACTATTGCTGTAGTTTTGTTACAAAAGAATAAGGATGGTTTTGAGCAGCCTATTGCATTTTTCAGTAAATCTTTGCAGGCTACTAAATTGAAGTATGACATAAATGAGAAACAAGCGTATGCACTTGTGAAGGTAGTTAAGGCTTTTAGATGTTATTTGATGGGAGCAGTTGTGATTTCTTTTGTGCCAAGTGTAGCTGTGAAGGATATTTTCTCACAGCAAGAGGTGTCTGGAAGAAGATGCAGATGGATCAATAGGATCCAAGAATTCAACATAGATATCCAAATTACTAAGTTGGTTAGAGGAGAAGGATTGGAAAAACTGATGGATCAATCCAATCTTCATGCAAATCAGATAAATCATTTTGAAATTGATTATACATGTGACATGGATGATTGTGTTTGGTATCAAGACATCATCTATTACTTGAGAAGTATGAGATGTCTAGTAGGAATGAATGATAATTAGAAGAGGACATTAAAATTATAGGCCATCAAGTATGTAATTGTGAAATGTAAATTGTATAGAAAGAATTTGGATTGCATACTTTTGAAGTGTGTGGATGAAGATCAAGCTAACAAGTTGTTAAAGGAGATGCATGAGGGAGTTTGTGGTGGGCATTATATAGGTAAAACTACTACTCATAAAATCTTGAGAGTAGGATTCTGGTGGCCCACAATCTTCAAGGATGCAGAACAGTTGGTAAGGAGGTGTGATGCTTGTCAAAGGTTCTCTGGTAAGCTTAAATTTTTAGGTAACATGCCATTAAAACTAGTAGAAGTATAGGCTCCTTTCCAACAATGGGGAATTGATTTCATAGGGGAGATACCAAACAAGTCAAGTGGAGGACACTTTTGGATCTTAGTTGCCACTGATTACTTTACAAAGTGGGTAGAGGCTATACCTATAAGAAATTCAACTAGTAAGGTGATGACTGATTTCTTATTGAACAATATTGTCACAGGGTTTGGGTGCCCTGAGAGAATAGTAAGTGACAATGCAATGTGTTTCAGGTTTGCTGAATACAAGGACTTTTGCAAAGGTTTAGGAATTCAGATTTCTTATTCCTCACCTTATCATCCGCAAGGAAATGGTCAAGTAGAATCTACTAATAAGAGTTTGATTAAGATCCTCAAGAGGATTCTTGAAAAGAATAAAAGAGCATGGAATTCAAAACTTCCATTAGCTGTATGGGCTGATAGGGTAACTGTGAAGAGGGAAATTGGTTGTGCACCATTTGACCTAGTATATGGAATACATGCAAGAATGCCTCAGAATAATTTATTGGAAATGTACAAGTTTGTTTAGTTATATGATGATGACATGGATGATGAGATGCAGTTGAGAATTAAGGATCTCATCAGGCTGGATGAAACTAGAAGGGAGTCAGTTGCAAAAAATGCCAAATTGCAGTTACAGGTTAAGAATTTATATGACAAGAAGACTGTTGAGAGGAAGTTTGAGCCTGGTGATTTGGTGTTAATTTGGAATGCTAGACTGGAGGATAAGGGAAAACATGGGAAGTTTGATCCCATCTAGTTAGGGCCATATCTAATTCAGGAGAAATGGGGCCAAGATTCATACATTGTCAAGGAACTAAATGGTGATATTCATGAATTTCCTATTCATGAACAATTCTTGAAGAGATACTTCAATTGAAGGTATTCTATTTTCCATGAAAAGTAGTTACATCTATACATTCTATAAATTTTGTAAAGTTGCTTGCCCCTGTCTTGTTTTGTCCTGGTCTGTAGGGTTTTGATCCTGTTGCTCTTTGTTGTTAGTCTTTTCCAGTGGGATGGTCTGCTTTAACCAATGATTCAAAGTCCTTGCTATGCCTGTAGGAGGTATACATCCCTAGACAAAGCCACTGTTAGCACCTTGAAAAATTTTCTTGGCTCTACCCCTTTTCTTCTAGCCTCTACAGTTGTTTTTAGGTCTCTGGCATAAACCCTCAGTTCAAATTTTTGAAAATCTAACCATTACAAGGAAAAAGCCCTAAAAATGCCCTGGCCTTGTTCTAATTTCATGTTACTTTATTCAGGCCACTTAAAAGTCCTAATTCACATGTGCTTTATATTTTTGGGTCAACTCATGGTGGTTTTCCTTTAATTTTTCCTAAGTTTCTATACCCCCGGTGACCTTTAATATTTCCTAAGTCTAAGTGACCAATGAATTAAATATTTCCTAAAGTCCTCAATGCTTAATATTTCCCTAGGCCCGGCTCTCTAACACCATCTTGATCCAATGGTTGTCGTGAAAGCACAAAGGTTTTGTCAGAGGCTTGCACTTTTGCGCCGACCGTTGATTCTCTTTCATGACATTGCCTTTCTCTGTAGATGGGTCCACTGCTAAGTAAGCACACATGGTGTTTCCCTATTGGTCAAAGGAAATATTAAGGTGGCAAGGTTGTCAGAATGAATGAAGAAATTGTATGTCCGTCTACTAGATTCTATGATGTGGCGGTCCGTAATTCGTTGGAGTATCCTATGCAACATAGTGGGGTCATGCTCTGTGATATCGGCTAAGATTCCAGATCAACGATTGGTGTATAAGTGCATAGAATCTTTTGAGCCCTTTAGATCTTGTGCGATCCATCCAATCCTCCAAGTGTTCATGTCAAAGACAAAGGTGGGTCCAAAACAACACGTAGGCATAGTTGGTAGTTTTTGATTGGTCCATAATTTAATGTGTTGGTAGTTGTCAGTGGGACCTAGTTTTTAGCTTGTCAGATGGTCCTGACATCTACAGAGGATCGACGACGGGTGTAAGTTCTCATGAGATGTGTCAGAGGTTTGAGATATTACACTAGCTATCGATCTTACTTTTCTCAGAGGTGATAAAGTGATGCAGGTCCACTGCCATGTTGGCACAGTTGGTGTTCTCTCATTGGTTGGTGTGTTGCTAAGAGAGATCTTGTCAGTGGGGCCTACAAAGAAGGTTTTTCAATCAATGGTCGGCGCATGATCTCAAGGAATATTCCTACCCCATGAGATCATGCACCATCCATTGATCTCACATCTTACTTGGATGTGTCAGTGGGTCTTGTGTCAGGGGTGATCGAGCGATTGCAGTGAATAATGTGGTGACATGTGGTAGGTTTTCAGGTAGGCCCAGGGTTATCAGAGGTCTAGCGGTCTGGATAAATAAGGTTAGCGGCACCGAAAAATTTCAAAGGGATTCACGTAATTGCTAAATGGATTGGCGGAGGTAAAAAGTGTTATGCAAACTGGTGAAAACCTTTATCACCAGCTCACCAAATGTAACCGGGGTAAGATTATTTTCCTTTGTTCGCCAATTCGCTAGGTTAAGCGGTGAGTTAGTTTTTCATTTCGTGAATAAAGAATTTCTTTGTCACGTGTTCAATAGAGGTAAAATTGAGGGTAGCAGTTGAGTTAAGACATAAAGACTATGAAAAGGAGGGATCTAGCGATCATGATATAAAGTTGATCGAGATTCAAATGTGGACTGCCAATTTGCTATTGGCACCATGGAAATGACCGTTTGATTTCAAATTCAAATTTTTGAGGGTTTCCTGTGACCAAAAGGACCAAAATTGAATGCAAAAGTGATTGGAGCTGGTAAGAGATGATTTTTTTGCCATTGCAGTGTGGTCTAGGGTGTTTCTTGTTCATTTGTAGGGGTTTGTACTACATTTTTTGTGCTCGAGGTGTGTTGCAGGTGGCCAAAAAGGTTGACAAATTTAGAATTCCATGATTTGCAGTACTTTCCTAGAAATCTATCATAAGTGAAAATATTTCTCAGGCATGGCCGACTGGTTTTCATCTCCTGTAATAAATTTTTGACTATTTCTAGTTGATCTGGTGGGTGAAACCCTAACCCTAGTCACCCGAAGCTTCATGCATCCTCTTTGAGGATTCTGAGGTGACTAGGGGTATAAGTTGTAGCTTTTTTTATTTTGTAGGGGTTCCAAAACTTTCTTTTTGGTCCTTGGTTGTTATTGATGGTATTATACTGAGCATAGAGAACTTGGATTGAGGGTTTTATTTCTCTTTGCATTTTGTTGCTCTGGTAATGTATTGATTCTGAAAGTTAATGAAAATATACTTGAATTTCTGTCTCAAACTTTAATTTTCATCTTGTTCTAATTGTGGATTCATATATGTTAAGGTCACAAAGTGGATTAGCATATGGTAAACAAAGAGTATTGTGAGATCAGCTTGGAGTTCCTAACAAAGTTAGGATTAAAGCCTTTAGGGTGATTTCAGTGAGTTCATTGTTAGATTAGAATTTGATGATCAGATTTGGGAGTGAAGGGAGTAATAGGCAAAGCACTTACTCTTGTATGCACCCTAAAATGGTCGCCTAGACTTTGGGCCCCATTTATTTGATTTATCAATCCTGAATCAGTTTTATCAATAATCAATATTTTCAACATTATCAATTTCTTGATCAAGTCTTAATTTCGATCATATATTGGATTTTTATCCTATGGGCTAATCATTTATCCTAAGTCTTTATTTGATTAAAAGAAATATTTCCTCCCCTTTTGATTAAATAAAAAGCCCCACCTTTTCCTCTTATCCTAAGTTGCACAAATAAAGCATTATTCATATTTTATAAAAAGGAGAAAAGCACTTTTTGTCTCATATGGACATAAAGTCAACTCTTATTTTCCTATTGGAGGATACTTGTACACATGGATTGCTCCTCTTTCAAGCTCCACCGTTGATTAAGACTTTTTGCCTCTTAATCTCCATGGTCCATTTCACCTCATTTCTTATAAAAGGAGAGCTCTCTCCTTCATTTGCATATACCATATTTTTATGCTAATGTTATGCTACAGGTTTTAGGTGCATTTGAAGCTTTTGAGAATATTGAAGACTTGTTGCTTTCATCATTTAGTTGCATATTTTCTTTCTTAGTTGCATGATAATGGTATTCTTAGTATAGATTTCCTTTTATGCAATAGAATAAGCTCACATAGTCTAAATAGAAGGCATTGTAATCCATTGCTATTTCCTTTCATAGATTAGTTGCATTGTAGTTTCTTTTCATAGCTTGGATTGCATTTTCATTGCATTGCATATTTGGATTCTTGGAGATATTGGCATTGTTGCCCTTGTCTTCACTTGAATCTCTCATTGTATGGTTGACTAGCAAGGTCACAAGCTTGTAGCTCTAGCTGAGAGCAATTTTCAATCTTGCAATTTCATACATAGAGAGCTATGAGCCACTTTGTGAGGCCTCATTCTTGAGCAACCTTGCATGTAATGGTTCATAGAAGTGCACCATTTTAGTGTGTACATTTCTGGCACCCACTGTGGAGCAGAGTAGATAGACTTTGTCCTTTGTTTCTTTGCATTTTCATCATTTTTTGGATTATTTTTCAGAAATTTTGTAGTTCTGGTTTTCTGTCTCAGAGTATCGCACGATACTTCTCAGAAATATCGCACGATATACCTTTGTATAGTGGTGCGACACTTTGCGTGATAGAAGAATCGCCCGCCAGTACTGAGGTATATCGCCTGGCATCGTGCGAAGTATCGCCCGCCCATAGTGCAGAGTATCACCCAGACTGAGGTATATCGCGCGACTATAGGAAACTGTGTTGCGCGATACTGGTGAAGTCTGAGGTATATCACCTGATCTGACAGAGACTTTCATTTCTAGTTTTATCATCCGAATTTGATCATTTTAGTTTGCTGTTTTATTTTACTGTATTTAGATAGGTCTAACCTGTATCTTTTAGCTTGAATCTATCAGTTTATTACATATTTACATTTGGATTTTGATTTTGCTAACCTTGTTGGTCTAACAAGTTGTGTTTGTAGGTGCTTTCATTGCTTGAAAATTGCTAAAAACGCATGTCAAAGAGGGCTACTAACAGTTTTTGTAAGGCTGCCCAAGCATAAAAACAAAAAAAAAAGCTTGCTTGTTTATTTGCTTTCCTTTAAGTGTGGCAAAAACTAGTTGTTTCATTTATTAGGCACTTAAGATCTTGTTGTAGGAATTCTTGGGTGGTAGGAGAAGTATGCTCTTCACCATTTTGGTGAACCAGAAAATCTTGACCCATCTTTGAATTTTGAAAACAAGAGGGTAAATGAACTTTGCTTGGTGTGTTTGGGAGAGATTCTTGAGATAGGGGAGTATGCTCTTCACCCTTGTGGTGAACCAAAAACCTTGAACCTCAAGAGTTGATCCACTTTTTGTTTAGTTGTTAGAATCCTTTAGCGGGCCTACTCTTGAGCAATCAAGAGGAACGACTCAAGTGGGGACAACCTTGTCATCATTTTCCTTGGTGACAAGTGATTCCAACTCACTATAATCTCAAGGTTATCAAGGACACCAAAAACTTTGGTAGACATAACACTTATCTTCATTTGATGTGAGTAGCTCATGGGATTGCGACCATGGGGAAGACATTGAACAAGAATGCTTAAGGTACTCTTGAGGCCGCAAGGTCCTAGTCCTTTATGAGGAGCAAGAGGAGTGTTGTGAATGGAAATCCTTATTAAGAACCATTAGATAGAAGCCACCTTGTTTAGCCGCTTATCTTCTTAGTGCAAGGATTGATCCAAGTGGTTTACCCAGATCACCTTAAGATACTCACCATATGTGTCCCTTTGGTTGTTTCATTTAACACTTCCATGACAAAGCCAACATCTCTTGTGGGTAACCACTTGGTGTGAGGTGAGGGGGTATCAAGTTGTGGGCTAAGTTGGTAAGCATTGAGCCTTGAATTTTTAGGATAGATCTTGCTTGAATTGTCTTCGGTTGTGTGATACCAGTGCAAATGTTCTTACATACAAACAATCGGTAGCATTCATAGGGTGCTTTTTCAATTCTGATATCACAAGTGTTTGTCTTGGCAAGGTTTCTTTTGCCCTTGTTTCAAGTGCTTAAGACATGTTTGATCCCTCACTGTTTGCAAACCCGTCAAAATTTTGTTGATATTGTGACTAAAATAAAAAATATCAACCCTCAAACTAAAATTTTTGACCAAGTAGACCCAAAAATGCAAATTTTACATAATTCTGGTCAAGAGTTGAACAATTCTGCAACAGTATTACACTCTGTAAAGAGAAATATCATGCGATACTTCGTGCTTGCTAAAAATATCACCTGCTTTCAAGAGAAATATCATGTGATAGTTCACCCTTGACAGACTATCGCTCGACCTGCCTGGAGTATATCACCCGCCAGTGCTGAGGTATATCGCCTGGCATCGTGTGAAGTATCACGTGGTTATAAGTATATCACCCCAGTAGCCTGGAGTATATCGCCTGGTTAATTTCTACCGTGCTTACAATTTGGTTAGTTTCAGTTGCTGTTAATCAGGTTAGGTCTTAGAGTAGGCTTCTTGCCCCGACATTTGAGACCTGTCTTGACTCTAAATTTTTGGTTTTAGTCCTCTGGGATAGCATCATTTGATTTACGAAATCACTTTGGAATAATTGTCAAATTAGAAGATCATTCTTGGTGCCAAGGTTCATCTCTAAGATTGTTAGCTACATTCTTGGAAAATTTTAGTACTCTTATTGTCCAAATCACTTTCATTTAAATCTCAATTTCAATTATATTTTTGGCCTAGTCCAACCTCCTGATTCAAAAGTGCAAGGGTAGTCACCCTTTGATTTGAAGCACCTCTTTGACAGTGTTGGTAAAGCCCTTTTTTTATCTTTTCATTTCTCTTTGGACAATAGAGAACTTTGATTATCCTAGTTTGGCATTGACACTTTGAGAGGTCACCTTATCATTGAGAGTATCTTTCTTTCATGTCAGTTATGACAAGGTACCAAGTCAATCAAGGGAAGCGACCCCCTGTTGCCTTTAGCCAGTTACCACCCGTCAAGACTCATTGACAACATAAGGGAAAAAGACCCCTTTTTGATCAATCTCCTAAGAGTGAATCTGAGGTTTGTTTTAATCCGGGAGCTAATCCTAGTGAAGTGAGCACCTCTTTTGTACCACTTTCATCAAGTATGGACATGAGTTACACTTTCACCCGACAACAAAGAGAAGCCATGAATCAAACTCTTGAGGACATCTTCCAACGACACAGAAGAGAGTACGGTGGTTCTTCTCATGCTAGTCCACCCAGGTCACCTCCCAACAACGCGAGGTATTTTGATACTCACCAACGAGCCGAGAGACATCATAAGCAAGCTCACTCAGATTCAGGGTCACAACATGAAGACCAGAACAATGAATCTAGTGATCACCACATAAACGTAGCTAATTCTGTAAGGCATTCGAGACAATCCTCCCCACTTAAAGACACCTCTCGATATGCAAATACAAGATTGAGAAGTATTGAGAGGGAGAAGCAAGCCTATTTAGATGAACAGGTTGCTAAAAAGGAAAAATTTAGACAACTAGAGGAAGAGGAACATGCGTTGTTGGATATACAAAAAATAGTCACCCAAGAATAAGAAGATAGACTCTACGCACAACAAATCCAAAGCTAATTTAATGGGAGGGGAACCAATAGTGGGACCAACTCACCCCCATCTACCCCTTCACCAAGTCCTAGAAGAAGATCAAGGACACCCTCACGATCCCCAAGCCCTAGAGGAAGAAGGGTTTCAAGATATGACCATCATAGGAGACAGTCATCTCATAGACATTCAAAGCAACCCTCCCAACGAGTACATCATGGCTCACAACATGGAGGAAGTTATGCTAAATTTGATCATATGGATTTCATGACTATGCAACAAGAACCATCCTTTCAAGCATATGTGGAGCAATATGTGGAACAAAACAAAGATCAATTCTTGGAAAGTCTTATTAACAAAGGTGCTAAAGTTCCATATAATTTTGATGTTCACCAAAAGATCAAGAAACAGAGCCCTTCAACTGATGAGGTGATCTTACAAATGCAAAAGGATATAGATAGGATGAAGGCTCCCAAGAGAAGGTTTCATTTGGACTCCATATGTCCTAACCCTATTGACAAAAGTGTGGTGATGGTAGAATTCCCTAAGAAACCTGAGTTCCCAACATATGACAAATATGATGGCACTGGTGACCCTCACGACCATGTTTGACAATTCTACATAATGAGCTTTTCCTTTCACCATGAAGACTCCTACTTGATGAGATTATTCGCAAGGAGTTTAAAAGGTCAAGCCATGGAGTGGTTCACCAACCTTTCCCCTCCAGTAAAAACATTTAAAGAACTTGTCCAAAGGTTTGTTCAGCATTTTGCTTACAACTTATCGAGGTCGGTCACAATGCTTGATTTGTGCAAACTCAAGAAAAATCAAGGGGAATCTTTTGTCACATTTTTACAACGATGGAGGTGATTGTGTTCAAAATACCCAAGGATAATTCCTGAGGAGGAGAGAATTGATATCATTGTGAGCAATCTAATACCAGAACTAAGATATGAAGTCAAGAAAATCTCATTTAATTCCTTTGATACTATGGTAGAGGTGGCATGTCGCATTGAGGATGTCCTAAAAGAACAAGGAATTTTGGCTAAACCAACAAATAACAACAATAGCCAAAATAACAATACTAGTGGTAACAAGGACAAAAATAACTCCTATTGGAACAAAAACAAGCAAGTGGTCAATGACGGAGTTGTTGACTCATCTCAAACCAAAAATGAAGGAGTTCTCAACCTCTCTCATGCAGTTCAAGCTATGAAGCTACAAACGTCTTCAACACAACAAGACAAACCTAAGTATCAAAGGAGATCTAAAATGGAAAAGAGACAATTTACTAAATTGGGAGAATCTTATGTAGATGTTTTTAAGACATTAGTTGCTCATAATTTGGCACACCCACAGGATCCTACAAAACATCATATACTGGATCCTTTACCTCATTGGTGGGATGCGAAGGCTTTTTGGATTTTCCATAATGGGATTGGACATGACATAGAAAATTGTTTTAAACTCAAGCATCTTGTCCAAGACCTTATTGAAAAAGGACAATTACAAGTTGATGGGTTAACCACTAATGCAGATCATAAAGCCTTTAAAGAGCCCTTGCCTAAATATGAGAAAGGAGAGAATTCTAAGAATGGAAAGGTGGCTATCAACTACACCTACACACATGCGGAGAATGTTATTAACATGCTTGAAGTTGTGGATGATAGTGTCAACATGGTGAGAGGGAAAGATCCTTATGGAAATAATGTGGACTCAAGTCCTATGACTGATGAAAGACCCATTGTGGTGATAAGAGGTCCTCACTCACAAAGAATGCCCCAGTACCTCAATGCTGTCACTAGGAGCCAGGCCCAAGCACCCATTATCATCAGAGGTCCTAGCACTAGCAAGTCTAAGTAGCCCATGTCTAAAGGCATTCCTCCTAAATCTACCATTGGTCCTGATTCCAATTATAATCTTATTGACCCATTACAACGTACACCCATGCAGATATCCATTTTTGAGCTTTTAGAATTGTCCCCTAAGCATAAGCGTGTCCTTGAAGATGCTTTGCGAGCAGCCAGTGTCCCTAACAACTTAGATATTGATCATTTCCAGAATATGGTCAACCATTTGGCTAGCCCTCATTACCTCACCTTCTCAGAAGAAGATGACAAATCCATCAGTCACCCACATAACTTGGCCTTACACATCGAAGTCATGATTCATAAAACCTGTGTCAGGCGTGTACTGATAGATGGGGGTGCGGGGCTCAATATTTGTACCATGAGCTTGTTGCTGGCTCTAGGATATTTTGAGAACGTCATTGACACAAGGAAAAAGATCACGATCAAAGCATATGATGAAGCAGAAAGAAGTTCTAAGGGATTGGCCTTTTTACCTATTCACATTGGTCCAGTAGAAAAGGATATCTTATTTCAAATTGTTGATGTTGGACCTTTAGCCTACAACATTTTTCTAGGTAGGCCATGGATTCATGAAATGCAAGCAGTCCCATCAACATATCACCAGTGTGTTAAGTTTCCCCATAACGGTGTAGAAATTTGCATACTTGGAGATAGCACTTTGCCAGTTAATAACATTTCTGCTGGATCACATGTACCTTTGAATAGGGAAGCTGACAGTCCTAGTAGTTCACTTGAACAATGCAAGCAGAGGTTTAAAACCATAGATCTTGGGATGGGAGATTATAAAATTGATTCTTTTACAAAAATGCCAATCTCTCCTAGGTCTTATGGGAGACCATCACCAAGTATGAAACCTTCGTCATCAGTAATGACACTATTTGGAAAATTTGTTGAGTCTTCAGTTCCCATTCAGGAAGAGAAAGAAGAAGTTTCCGTAAGGGACTAGATCTATCATGAGGAAAAATACAAACACAACAAGAATTTTGCTCCTTCACCTGAAGCTTATGGGAGAGGGTATACACTGGTCAAAAATATGGGTTATCCTAGGTATGGTCCCCTTAGTCATAGGCTGCATGCTAAAGCTAAGCCTCTTGATCATGCTCTTTTCAGATGAAAGAATAAGTCCACAGTTGGCTTAGGTTTTGAGAATAAGAAGAAGAAAGGTGTCCCTGTCCTAGCTATGATAGACAGTGACAGTGACTCAGACTATGCACCTGATCTCTCTAATCAACAAGAGGTGTCTGATGATTGGGTGCCCTTGACAAATCTCCTTTGGGGAGATTCCACAGATTTGATACTTGACAGTCCTACTATCCTAGCTGTGACGGATAGTGACTGTATGACTGCTAGATTGATAATGGAAAGTGTTGCTATCCTAGCTGCGATAGATAGTACCAATGCTCGCACTAGAGAGGGGGAAACCCTTCCTAACCTTAAGGTTTCTACATCATGAGGCCCAAATGATGACTCAGACACAAACTCCCATGAATACGAATGGGACTCACTTTCAGATGCAACAGTTGATCTGGACGTAGATATTGTCCATGCTTATAGTACCCAACCCGATGCAGCTAATGAGCTTAGTGTAGGACTAGAGGATTGTACTCCTCAAATTGCCTTAGTGGACGACACTTCATTTGGTAGGATGAGTTCTAATTTGGGTATCTTAGGAGAAGACTTGATGAATCCTAATTGTACAGTCACCAGAGATGACACCTTTTGCATAAATAACATCGAACCAGTCATTGACCTACCCCTTGTTCACTTTGACCTCATTGACTGGTCTCAGCGCCATCAAGAGCTTATATTCCTCACTTTTCAGAATGATTACAAAATTGCCTGCTATCTGAATGCTCTTGAACCCATGGCTTCTTCCACCAGTGAACCAACAACCAGCATGACAGAGCCTAATAGTAAGTACCTCAGTCTAAAAATAAAAAAGAAAGAAAAAAAGAAAAATAGGTTTGATGGCGAAAACCACTTTGTGGCGGTGTCAAAACCAAAAATTGTAAAAAGAAATGACGTATCCGAGGGTGAAAACCTCTTTGAGGCACCTAAGGATGGGGTACTTAATAACTTGCTAAGTTATTTCTAGGATAGATCATTAGTATTGATTGAGCCAACAAAGCCAGTCAATTTGAACATAGAAGAAACTCCTTAAATAGTCCATCTTGCTCAATCTTTATCAGAAGAAGAGACCAAGGCATATGTATAGTTTTTACAAAAAAAGAAAATCAATTTTGCATGGACCTATTCAAACATGCTAGGGCTTGACACAAATCTTATAATGCATCACTTATCCATAGCCCCAGGAGTCAAACCAGTGAAATAGAGACTCAGAAAAATGCATCCCCATGTAGCTCTCCTTGTCAAAGGGGAATTAGAAAAAATTTTGAGAGCTAGATTCATTAGAGCCATCGATTATGTAGAATGGATCTCAAACATAGTACTAGTTTCCAAATATGATGGGTCCATTCATGTATGTACAGAATTTAGAGATTTAAACAAAGCATGCCCAAAGGATGATTTTCCACTTCCAAACATTGACATGATAGTGGACATGACAACGGGCTATGAGATATACTCTCTAATGGATGGTTTCTTTGGATATAATCAAATTAAAATAGCTCTTGAAGACCAAGAGAAAACAACATTCACATGTGCGTGGGGAACCTATTGCTGGAACATCATGCCATTTAGATTAAAGAATGCAGGAGCAACCTACCAAAGAGCTATGACCACTATCTTTCATGATATGATGCACAAAAACATGGAAGATTATGTGGATGATACCCTGGCAAAATCAAGAAAACGGGACACACACCTCGATGATCTGGAAGTAATTTTAGATCGCATGGAACAGTTTCAACTCAGATTGAATCCAAAGAAGTGTGCATTTGGTGTCACCTCAGGCAAACTTTTAGGATTCATAATATCAGCAAAAGGTATCGAGGTTGATCCTGAAAAGGTCCAAGCAATTCTAGATATGCCACCTCCTCAAAATATCAGCCAAATGAGAAGTCTTCAAGGACGTCTTCAATCAATTAGGAGGTTTATTTCTTAGCTTGCAGATAGAGTGCAACCCTTTAATAAGACATTACATAAGGGTGCTTCTTGTGTTTGGAATGAGGATTGTCAAAAGAGCCTAGATCAGATCAAACAATACTTGGCTAATCCTCCGATTCTAATGCCTCCTATTCCAGGGAAATCAGTGATCCTATATATTTCAGCTACAGACACTTCCCTGGGGGCATTGTTGGCTCAATCAGATGATACTGGGAAAGAACGGGCCATATACTATATCATCCGTACTCTAGTCTCCTATGAGATCAATTACAATAACATTGAGAAGTCTTGTCTTGCAGTGGTGTTTGCTTCTCAAAAGTTGCGCCACTACATGCTTGCTCATACCATACATTTGATTGCAAAAATTGATCCTCTTAAATACTTGCTTAGTAAGGCTGCCCTCACGGGTAGACTTGCTAAATGGATGATGGTCCTAACTGAATTTGACATAGAGTATGTTGAAAGGAAGGCCATAAAAGGGCAAGCTATTGCTGACCAATTAGTTGATTTCCCAATTCAGGATAGTATGCCAGTCCAAGTGGAATTCCCAGATGAACACATCTTGTATACGACTAATCACACTTGGACAATGTTCTTTGATGGTTCCCGCATGCAAAATGGATCAGGTGCTGGAGTATTATTTGTTTCTCCACATGGGTAAAATATTCCAAAGTCTTACAAACTTTTATTCCCATGTACGAATAATATTGCAGAATATGAAGCTTTAACCAATGGCTTGAGAATGGCTATAGAATGGAATATCATAGAGTTACATGTCTTTGGGGATTCCCATTTAATCATCAACCAAGTCAATGAGGAGTATCAAACCAAGGATGATAAATTGATACCCTACAAAAAGATGGTTGATTCTTTGAGATGCTATTTCACCTTTGTGATGTTTCAACAGATCCCTAGGACAGAGAACAAAGCTACAGATGCCATGGCCACATTAGCTTCACTTCTTCAGTTGGAGACACATGAATCAAGATTTGAATTCCTGGTGGAAGAACTACACCATCCCATCTTTGACTCATCTAAAAGCCATGTCATTTGTACCATTGTCACACACGAGTCTTCCCGATATGGTGCTATCTATTCATATTTTTGTGATGACATCATCCCTGACACATTCAATCGCTCTGAATGCCAAAACCTCATCCGTAATGCCTCTCACCACACCCTCATCTCTGGTGATTTATATAGGAGGGGTTTAGATGGGACGCTCCTTAGGTGCTTGGAAAAGGAGGAATCTAACCAAGCGTTAGTTGACATCCACGAGGGCATTTGTGGTGGACATTCTAATGGTCTTGCCATGGCTTGAAGGTTGCTTAGGGTAGGATATTATTGGCCCACAATGCAGATAGATGCAGTCACCTTTGCTAAGTCATGTGAAAAATGTCAGAAACATAGAAACCTGATTCATGCTCCAGGTAGGGAGCTGATCCCCTCTGTTTCTCATTGGCCATTTCAGCACTGGGCCTTTGATCTAGTTGGGCAGATTCATCCCAACTCCTCAGGTGGACATAAGTTCATTATTACTGCCACTGACTACTTCACAAAATGGGTGGAATCTATGCCACTTTCTGTTGCTTCAGGGAAGACCACCTCTTTGTTCATCTTGAATCATATTATTTGCTGATTTGGAGTGCCTTTTGAGATTATCATTGATAACGGAGGTCAATTTAAGAATAAGGACCTAAAGCATCTATGCAAAAAGTTTAAAATCAAGCAACATTGGTCCTCCATCTATTTTCCATAGGGAAATGGACAGGCAGAAGCTTCTAACAAAACCATTCTTAAAATTCTTCATAGGATAGTACATAAGAATGGTAGGGATTGGCACTTACAAATCAATCCAGCACTATGGGCTTACAGAACAAGCATTCGCACACCTAGAGGAGCCACTCCTTTTTCTCTTACCTATGGCACTGAAGCAGTATTACCTTTAGAAGTCAAGATACCATCACTTAGAGTCTCACTCAAAGGTTTGATTACAGATGAGGATTACCACGCCATGAGGTTACAGGAACTAGAACTTCTAGATGAGAAGCGTAAGGCTTCCTTTGATCATATGAGAGTGTATCAGAAGTGTATGTCCAAAGCATTTAACAAGAAGGTTCACCCTAGAGAATTTCAAATAGGTGATCTTGTTTTGCGAGAGAACCCTAAGAACCAACAAAATAGAGAGAAAAAGGGCAAGTTTGAACCTAACTAGCTTGGAACATATGTCATCACAACTACTTTTGGTACTAGTGCGTATTTACTGTCAGATCCCAATGGAGAACAACTCCCTGATCCCTTCAACATTGTGCACCTCAAGAAGTTCTATCCTTGATGCTTGTTTCTGTCTGGGGGCATCCTTTGTACATACTTTATGGATCCTGAAAAAATACCAAAAAAATTGATATATGATGCTGAAAAAAATCCTAAAAAGCATAAAATGTCCTAAAAAAATACAAAAAAATAAAAAAAAGAAGAAAAAGTGCCTTGGTGAAAACCTGGAAACAGGTGCCTTGGTAGCAAAAAATCCAAAAAAATGAAAAAAAGAGAAAAAATTGCAATAAATCCGAGTGGTGAAAACCTGGAAACAGGTGCTACTTGAGGCTTTTGCACCCCTATTTGTTAGCATGCGTCCTCGACACTGAGCCTTTCCCTCATGCCTTGACCTTATTTGGCCTAGTCTGGAATTGGTCTTTGTCTTTGTCTAGGGGGCATAACTGTTAGTATTGGTCTTTTAGGTGTGTTTGTCTCTTGGGGCATTTCACAATAGGTGTTTTTCAACACCACCCCAAACAATATTTTTCAACACTACCCTTGCATCGAGTGTTTCTTAAAACTTATCAGGTGTCTTGCCCAACAGTCTCGTATGATGTGATATTTCTCACTAAGTAGATATGATACTCAGAGTTTGACTCTATGACCAACACACATGCACTTAAACAATCAACTCGCTGATGATATGATGACTTTATTTTTCTTTGTGTGCTATCCATGAGGATTTCTTTGATGAGTGGTCTCCCCCTGAGAAGTTTTTGATGATGCATAGCTAGAAGACTGAGGGAATGAGAACATGTTTTCTTTCTTTATCTGCTTGTGGGTATATTCTGTTGATCCTAACTGTCATGAGCATTTATGCTGGTGCTACTTGACACTATGGATTGACAAGGTCTGAGTGCATGCTTCTAGCTATCTTGATTTTCATGTATCTTGATACAAGCATAACCTCGCCATATCAAACTTAGGTAATCTCACTACATTAGTCATCTTGACCTACATGTCTTTGATGCCTAGGTGAGATTCCCACATTTTTATCTGATATAGATCATATTCATATCCACATAGTTATGCTAGTGTGCATTGTAAGATCTTACGATGCTACCAATAATGCTTGATGATGATAATTAGATGTCTATAAGCGTTGTGACCTTGCAAGTCAACCACTTTCATAGTAGCTTGCATTTTTAGGGTCATGATAGTCTAGTTTTTCATTTCTTGCATATGGAGAGAGCTCTCCTTTTCATCTTACATGGACTTGTCAGTCGACTGCGCTCACCTTTCCTTCTTCTTGATCATATCTTTCACTTCTTATCCTTTTCATCTCGAACCTGTCCCTGTTCATCACAAGGGGTTAATCATATCATCATATCTATATCAAAACTATCATTTTCAAGAAACATGAGTCTATATCATACACATGAGAATTAAACATACATCTATGAGAGAGAACATACATAAGCATGTTTGAGCAAAATGACAAGACAATATACATAAACTGATACATCCATCAGAAACATAAACACATGATACAATCAAACATCCAATAATCTCATATATACATCAATGTCATATACAAATGGGATCCCATAATCTAGATCAATGTCTCAACCTAAGACCTAACCCTAAGACTCGCTACCACCCTCGTGAGGAGCTTGTGGTGGTGGAGGAGGCATAGCTCTCCTATCTAGTACCACATCTGATACCCCTACCCTCTGAGAGTATGATGGTGCTCTCTCACCCTCTAGAACAGCCTACAGGTAGAGTCCATGATAATAGGTTGCTCTCGCTGACTCCTGTCAGAGCTCTAGTGCATCTGCCTGCGCCATCACCTCACGGCGTGCTATCTCTACCCTGAGATCGACTATCTACTGATCTCACTCTGCTCTCAGATCTAGTAGCTACTGGTCTCTCATGACTATAGTAATCCAGAGCTACTGTATCTTTGCCTCCTGAGCCTGTATCTAGGCTCTCAGATCATCCCCACCTGCAGGCCGCTCCTGCTATGCCTCCGCCTGTCGGTGAGCTGGTCTCACCTCATCCTTAGGTGTCACTAATCTCTATCCCCATGACCATTTCTAGCCACCTGATCTCGATCCCTCTCCTCTCTCCATCCTCCTCCCTCTCCCCCTCCTGCCATCTTTGCCATCTCCTCCATCCCCTCCCTCCCCTCTGTCTCCTCCCTGCACTGGTACCTGTGCATCTGGTACTGTAAATCAAGGGAATGGCACCCTCCACTGCTCTACCCTATATGCTGCATCAGCCCCTACATCTACCACATCTAGGAAATACTCCCAGGGCTCGCTCCTGATACCCGCTATCTCTACGACAACCTGCTGATAATCCAACATGGGTAGCCACCCATGACCCTCCTCGTCCCTGGCCCTGGCATATGTAGTAGTCTTTTTCGAGACTCGCTGTTACCTCCCAAACTACTGCCACACCTGAGTGATGCAAAACCTCTCCACTATCTCTGCATATCGACCTACCAGTGGCCGAGTGCATAGCATGTAGCTTAGCTCATCGGTTGCATCTCCCCAGACCTCCACCTCCCTGTATGGCCTCCATGTGAACGAGGCTATCTCATCCAAAATCTTCCTGTAGTACGTCACATCCCTAGTATGGGCATGTGATATGAACCCAAGGTACCTATAGATAAAGGGTTACCTCCTCTCCCTCGGCTAAACTCTGGGATGCACCACAGCGATGTGCTCCCACGCCCACACTTGTGCTAGGATGGCACCGCATGCCCATGTCTGACCATCTTTGTAGACAATCTCATGTAACTCATGGTACATCTCTGCCAATATGGTAGGACCCCATGCCATCCGTCGAGGCCTACCTACCAAATCAACCAGTAACCGAGCCCATCCGAGCAGGAATCCCTTCTGACTGTGATCAGTCATCAGGATCTGTGAGATAATGGAGGCCACAATACATGGCACTGGGTAGTCTCTGCCAAAATCATCTATCAGCCTCTCCCAGCTGACATGCCTATCCAGAATAGTGACATCCTGGAACATCTCTTGGATCAGTCGGTGCCCCTCAGTGGCATCCTGATCATAGTACACCTGTGCCAACAAACAAATCATGTCAGTTTTCATCATATGAAAATATTACATTTATGATTATATCTCAAAACATGATTATACTCACCGGCTCACCATGACATGGCACTCGTAAGATCTTGTAGACGTCCTCTAAAGTGATCGATGCCTCTCCAGTAAGTAGGTGGAAGGTGTTGTGCTCACTATGCCATCTCTCAGCAAGAGCAGTCAACAACCCATGGTCCACTCTGATGTACGGATATCTAAATAAGTATCTGATTCCTATAGCCCAGACATCAACATTGCCCGGATCATCTAGATCTCAGACACATCTCAATCCTGTCACCTTCAGTGCTCTGATGATCAGCGCCGGAAAGACCTTCTGCAAGCCAAAAACTAAGCTAGTTGATAGCACATATCATGATGGATGTCTAAAAACTCAGTATAAAATATCTCTAAAATGTAACATTGTCTAGACCAATGTCATTTTTGCTCAAAAATACGTTAAATACCAAATTTTTAAACTGGGCGATATTCTTTTTTGGAGAAGTATTGCGCGATACTTCTCCCTATAGCGAGGTGATATACCTTATGCCACGCGATACTTCACCCGGTATCGTGTGATCTTTCACCCAGTATCATGCGATACTGGTGTCTTAGGTCACGCGATACTTTGGGGACCTGCGAAGTATCGTGCGACATTTCTCCCCAAAGGGCGCGATACTTCTAAAGTATCGCGCGATATTTCTCCCAACAAATTTTTTTTAAAATTTAAAAATTTGAAAAACGTGCTAAAAAAGCTATTAAATGCAAAAAATACCTCAAAAAGCTTGAGTTTTTCAAAAACATACCAGGCCAGGATAGTGTGGTGGCTGGTTGTGCAATTGGGCACGCTTGAATCGATGCCTGTGGACGGGAACTCCTGCTTGCTGGGCCATTTCTCTCTCTAAAGCTCTTAAGATTCTCAAATCGCTAAAAGACATGATTTTTGAAAATGATATTTTGACCCTTTTTATAGCCTTTTGACTTTTTGACCTCATTTTCAAAACACCTCAGAATTGCACAAAAATTGCACCCCTAGCTAATTTCGACATCCTGGATCCATTTTCAGATTTGAAATCAAAATCTAAGGTCATCTTGATAGTCAAAATCATGTTTCAAAATCTTCCCTTCTTCTGCGCAGTTGACTGATTTTTTTGAGGCCCAATCCTTCGATCTTTGTTGGGGCATCATCATTTCTTCATTTTCGTGTCTTCCACACTTCTAGTCTTTCATTAATCTTCATTCCATTCCCTCCTTTCTCACATTTGATTACATCTTTTCAGTCAGGCTGGGGCATGTTTCCTTGCCTAATGGTTAACCTATTGACCCTTACCTCCGATGATGATTTCATCCTGATTTGATCAAATCCTTATCAATTCGCTGTTCTCCTCTCTACTTGATTTTGATTTTGATTCTAAGGGGGAAGTACCTATGGGATTCTCATCCCCAATTACTTGATTCTCTTGATTCAGACATCTTTTGTGAGCTGTCGCTCAAATTTGAGATTCTTATCTCTTACTTTGAATGTGATCCCGAATCGACCTCATGTTCAAAGACCTTTGTTTATGCTTTGTCTAGATATGATCCCGAATCGACCTCATATTTGAGTTGTTTTGTGATCCCAGATTGATCTCACATTTCAATTCTTCTTTGACTGCATGTGTTCCCAAATCGATCACACATTAGTCAAAAAGGGGCAAATGTATGCACCCTAAAATGGTCGCCTAGACTTTGGGCCCCATTTATTTGATTTATCAATCCTGAATTAGTTTTATCAATAATCAATATTTTCAACATTATCAATTTCTTGATCAAGTCTTAATTTTGATCATATATTAGATTTTTATCCTATGGGCTAATCATTTATCCTAAGTCTTTATTTGATTAAAAGAAATATTTCCTCCCCTTTTGATTAAATAAAAAGCCCCACCTTTTCCTCTTATCTTAAGTTGCACAAATAAAGCATTATTCATATTTTATAAAAAGGAGAAAAACACTTTTTGTCTCATATGGATATAAAGTCAACTCTTATTTTCCTATTGGAGGATACTTGTGCACATGGATTGCTCCTCTTTCAAGCTCCACCGTTGATTAAGACTTTTTGCCTCTTAATCTCCATGGTCCATTTCACCTCATTTCTTATAAAAGGAGAGCTCTCTCCTTCATTTGCATATACCATATTTTTATGCTAATGTTATGCTGCAGGTTTTAGGTGCATTTGAAGCTTTTGAAGATATTGAAGACTTGTTGCTTTCATCATTTAGTTACATATTTGCTTTCTTAGTTGCATGATAATGGCATTCTTAGTATAGATTTCCTTTTATGCAATAGAATAAGCTCAAATAGTCTAAATAGGAGGCATTGTAATCCATTGCTATTTCCTTTCATAGATTAGTTGCATTGTAGTTTCTTTTCATAGCTTGGATTGCATTTGCATTGCATTGCATATTTGGATTCTTGGAGATATTGGCATTGTTGCCCTTGTCTTCACTTGAATCTCTCATTGTATGGTTGACTAGCAAAGTCACAAGCTTGTAGCTCTAGCTGAGAGCAATTTTCAATCTTGCAACTCCATACATAAAGAGCTATGAGCCACTCTGTGAGGCCTCATTCTTGAGCAACCTTGCATGTAATGGTTCATAGAAGTGCACCATTTTAGTGTGTACAACTCTAAGTTCATGTGTGTTTGAGTTAAGGTTTTAGTTGATATATGTTATTAAGTGACTCTTTTCCCTAGGATGAGGCACTGATCTATTCTTTGGAAGTAGTCCATCATCATCAATCACACACACACATTTAAATTATAAAATCTTTAATCAATTGGTAAGGGGTATAGTTGTATATTATTTTGAGACTCCTTTGGAGAAGTGAGTTAAGGGTACACCCACCTGAGCATTAAGGCTCAAAGTGTAGGAGGATCTCATTATTGATCCTTGTTAATTGGCCCTCTTTCTTGTAGACTTTGGAGTGGTGATAGAGTCAAAGTTATACTAAAGTTATCCATCAAAGTATAAATCTACAAGTTGAAGATCAAAGGGAACTCCCAACAAACATTACCAAGCATTAGAGAACTATTTACCAAGTTGAAGTAAGTTTAGAAATATTAAGGAAGTGAATTGACTAATGACCAGAGGATTTTATGAGCATAGAATACATCTGAATATTTTCAATTGAGTTGTATTTGAATCAGATCAGTATTGTATCAGTTTAATGATTGATTCAGAAAATCTCTTAACCGAGTGGACTTAACAGTCTTATTGTACTATCCTATGACATTCATTGAATGTAAATTGTTATCTTGTTGAACCCATAGTGAATACTGGTCAAAAGTTAATTGTTAGTGATAAATCCTCTAGCCAAGTCACACCTAATAGTATGATGTAAGTGCTTCTAGGTTTTCTCGTACACTTTGCTAAGAAGACTTTCTTTGTCTTCTTCAAGGGTCCTAATCTCCTCTAAGTCCTTATTAGGCTTAGATGATTAACTAATACCTAATCCAACTCTTCTCCAAGAGTCTCCCTCCTTGTGCTTTACCCTGAAGGACAAACACTCTTTAGCTACTTCAATTCTTCTCCTACACTTAGAAGGATCTAAGTGCCATCTCCACACAAACACTCAATTTCATTGTAGGGGTGCCAAACATGTTGGAAAAATTCCATTTTCTTCCATTTGGATCCATTTTTAAGGATCACCAAGCCATTTTCAATTGGGTCTAAGATTTATCTTTGAGGAGGCCTAATCAGGCCCAATTCCTTGTAGCCTTTGTCAGAGACCTTTTTCCAATTCTTGCCAAAACTTCTCAAAACACTCACAAAAATAATTAGAGATTTGGATACCCTTTTGGATTTTATGGAATATTATGCTATTTTTAGAACCTCATGGCTTCTTTACACAAGCTTCCTATAAACTAGGTCAAATAGGGCTAACAGGCCTATTTCTTAGGACTAGACTGATTTCTTGTTTGAAACTCACTCAAATGGATTGGTGTAACCTCAATCCTCACAACATGACTTGATATGTTAATAACCCTCTTGGAATTGTATTTTTTATGTACTATACTTCAAACCCTTGCATATATTCTTCAATTTATCACTGTCTAACCTCTAACCAAGCACTCTAGGCTCGCCTAGGACTTGACATTTAAATTAGCAACTTGACTCCTCTGGAGTCCTACCTATATATACATTATGTAAAAAGGATCCAATACAAGATTCATCCACTTTTTTGAAGTTTCAAGGTTTGAATCTCCAGTGGGAGCCATGAAAGAAAAAATAGGCTAAAAGAAACCAACACCTTGTCTAATCCAAAGTTATTTTCTCTCAACTAGAAGACTAACTTAAAACCACTAACACACTAAAAAGAAAAGTCTTAAAAAATTCTAATATACTTGAATCCAAGGATAATTCTCAAACTTCAATCCATTACAACACCATAAACATGCAATAATAGTAGACTGTGCACGGTATCCAGAACTATCCTTGCTTGCTTAATAAAATAATTTCATTACAATGCTATCTATCTTGGGATTTGAGCCTGTATGAAACTTAGATGCCTTTTCCCAAATTTTAAGGCTATGTTGGTTGATATCCCACTCCTATCTTTTAAGGGATCCTATGTTATTGAGTTGCATGCAACATTTGCCATTATTGCAAATGTTTTCATGACAACTTTTAACAACATTTGGCATCTTTGCTTTCATGCCACCATCCTATCTTTTAGGGACTCTAAACCCTATAATTTGATGAACTAACATCATTTATGACCTTAAAGAATCTATATTACATTTCTCATGTGTTTAGGACACATTAATAACTCAAATCCACCTCTAAGCTTCTAAGCCTAAGCTTAATAAAAAACAACTAACAATGACTAATTGGTGACCTTAGCACTATCACTAACTCACCTAGTCCACATTTGCAATGACCTTCTAAGGTCTAAAATAAACACACAACTCATCTCACCACTCTAACTTGGCTAATGTCAGATACAAGACAAAATATCAATGACATTGGAGGTTAGCCTAGGTGCTCCTACACCACAGTGTGCATTGTAATATTTAATAGGGTTGGCTCTTTACTGAGCTCACTTTAGAAGAGTGAATTATTTTGGGTTACTAGTCCCATGTGGTTTTTCCCTTAGTAGGGTTTCTACATTAAATCATTCTATTATGTGTTATGATTGTTTTACTATCATACTTTACATATTGCATAGTTGATTTAGTCAGTAATCACAATTTGGATAATTACTGGTAATCGGTAAAGTGAATAGACAGATTGATATTTTATGTTACCGAGCTGCATAATTTGTTGAAATTGTTTTTTATGGTACATCTGTGAGTTTGGAATTGTAGGATAATTGATCTAACCAATTCACCTCCCCTCTCAGCTATTCTAAAAATTGGTATTAGATCATATTGGTTGCTTGTAAGAAAGTTTTAAGGACTTGAGAAGAAAGATCACAAGATGTATAAGAGGGAAGTGTCGAAGCTGAACAAAGATAAATTTTCCACATGGAAAAGCTAGATGAGGCTTCACATATCTGGATTTGGAGAATCTTCTATACCTTTACTTGACAATGGCTATATACAACCAAATGTTGAACCTTTGACTCTTGATCAGTTGAGAGACTGATATGAACACAATATTACTATGATAGAAATTGTTGTTACTCTATCTAATGCTGAATTTGAGGATGTCAAGGATTGCACTATAGTGAAGAAAATGTGGGATAAACTTTCTCTAGTTTATGGTGGTGATGTGAATGTTATGAGAGCTCAAGCTGAAAGCTTGAGAGGTAGATTTGATGACATGAAAATGAAATAAGGAGAGAACATTACACAATACTCAAACCGAATCAAAGAGGTAGTCAATGCTATCTGAGGAGCATGAAGTATTATTTTTGAAGATACTGTGGTAAGTAAGATACTGAGAACCTTGTTTCCTATCTATGCAATCAGAATATCTATTATTCATGAAATGAGTTCTGAACCTAATAGCACTCTTACTCTTGATAGTCTGATTGGAAATTTAATAACTTTTGAGTTGAATAATTTTTACAATAGTGTTGTACCGAGTGTTGAGTCTACTTTTATGTCATCTCTTAAGATTGGTAAATCTAGCAGTAAGCATAATATAAAGAATAAATGTGACAGAAATACTGATGCAGGAGCATTTTGGGTCCTTGACAATCCTATGTCATCAAAATATGTTTGAGTTTTTCTACGTTTCTCGGATCGTTCTTTGACCAAGTTGGTCGGTAGTTGGTCAGTTTCCTTTGGTTACTGAGTGTAGTCATTTATCTCTTGGGTGATTAGTTTTTTCACTGGTGCTTGGTGTTGCTTGTCTATTGCTCAATCATCCTTGCTTACCGAGTAGTTTATTTTCAGTTCTTGTTGGTCCATTTTGTACATTTATTATGGGTTGTAGACTTAATGTTGGAATCCATCATTGCGAGGCATGTGGTCCTAGATTTGACCATTCCTTTTGTTGATTGTGGATCTGAAGGCTGACTCAGTTTGGTAGACTCTTGTATAAATGTAGTTGTTGGGTTAGAGTTTAGAGGTAGTTTTTGATAGAGATAGACTTAGAGATTTTGATAGATCCTCACAAGTTTTGAGGACTTCTAAACATGATTGTAATATCTAGTCATAATCAGGAAGGCCTTACAACCCAACATGTATGAATCAATTTGAATGAAGAATACATTGTTGATCATGCATTCTCTCTCTCACTGTGTTGTTTTTCTTCTGCGAGTTGTTGAGCAGGCTGGATCATTAGGGTGTGCCATTGCTTGGCCCCTTCTAACCTTTGCCTTGCATCAGGTGGTATCAGAGCGAGGTGAGATCTTTATCTAGGTCTATGGATCTAGGTGTGTAGGCTCTTGTTGAGAAGCCCTAGTTGATTTGTTGTGGGGTAATAGATTGTGATTTGAATTGCAATTGCAGAGGGTTGTCAAGATGGTTTGAGGGAGGCAAGATGTAGATCCAGGATTGGAATACATGTTGAGGCAGATTGCTGCTAGATTGGAAGCTATTGAAACAACCCAGAGAAGAGGTAGACATCTTGAAGATGTTAGTGATGATGAAATTGAGAAAGAACAAGGAAATGCAAAACCTGCACCTGTGATGGATCAAGGTGAGGAAAGACTTTTGAAGGCTTTGACAAGTTTGAAGTCTACACCACACTTCAATCCTCCTAAGTATGGTGGAAAATTGGATTCTGATGAATTGGTGGATTGGATCATTGAGATGGAAAAGTACTTTGAGTATGAGAATATACCTAAAGACAAGAAGGTAAAGATTGCAAGCACAAAGTTGAAAAGTCATGCATCCTTATGGTGGGAACATCTGCAGCTGGATAGAAAAAGGAAAGGCAAAGACAAAATCAAGGTATGGAATAAAATGGTCAATAAGTTGAAAGGAAAGTTCTTACCTTGTGAGTATCAGATTAACCTAGTTAGATGAATGAAAAGTTTGAAGCATAAAGATATTTTGGTAAAAGAATATAATAAGAAATTCTATAGACTAGATATTAGATCTGGACATGATGAAGATGACGTGGAAAGAATTTCTAGATACCTAAATGGTTTAAGAGTTTCCATCCAAGAGGAGATCAACTTGGTTAAGTTTGAAAGCATTGAAGAGGCTTATCAATTTTCTTTGAAAGCTGAGGATAAATTCACTAATAAATTTGGGGCCATTTTGCGATGGCTATGTGTCGCCATTGCGACAGCTATGTGTCGCTATATGGACAGTGATAGACGTCGCTATTTTTTAGTCGCAAATCACGACGTCTATGGGTTTCCATCGCAATTGCGACGTCCTGCCGTCACAATGTCATTGCTTCACCCATTCAGCACCTCCGTCGCATTGCGACGGTAGGGTGTCACAATTGCGACGGTCCTCTGAAGCAATTGCGATGGGCCTGGGCATTGCCAATACGGCACCGCCGTCGCATGTCTTGGGAGGACCGTCGCAATAGTGACGGTCCTCTGAAGCAACTACGATGGGCCTGGGCATCGCCAATACGGCACCGCCGTCGCATCTCTTGGGAGGGCCGTCGTAATTGTGATGGTCTTGGATAGAATTTAAAATTTTTTTTTATTTAATACATTGCTAATGAACCACATTAATGCTTTTTTCCTTCAACAAATGAGGACAGTCACTCTAAAGACAACATGATAATGTACACTCACTATAAGTGTACATTATCATGTTGTGTTTACGGTGATTGTCCTTATTCAAGTGGCAATTACACAAGGGACAATCACTGTGAGATGTCCTCATTTGTGACAAGGACAGTCACACATGAGGACATCTCATAGTCACTGTCCCTTGTGTAATTGCCACTTGAATGTATTGCTATTCAACCACATTAATGCTTTTCTTCTTCAACAAATGAGGATAGTCACTCTAGAGACAACATGATGATGTACACTCACTACAACTGTACATTATCATGTTGTCTTTACAGTGACTGTCCTCATTCAAGTGGCAATTACACAAGTGATGCAGAGTGGTTTGCAGAAGTGGTTAGCAGAGTGCATAGGGTTTCACCAAACACCTATCTCCACTAACCTTGGAGACCAAATAATTGTTCACACACCTTCTCTTTGATGCCCTAGGACATCTCAACTCATAATACAACCCTCTTATTCAGCCCAATATGCTGCTATTACACCATTCCCATCATTTCATCAAGGAACACTTCACTGTTTCCTGCAAATCATCAGCCTTCTCACACTAGTGCTGCATAGAATAAGTTAGATTTCTATTTTACATGTCAATAACAAGCCTCCCATGAAGTCTGGGCCCTTGGGATTCATGGGAGGTTCATTTATTTAAAGAAAACCTTTGACTGTTACAGAAAATTAGTAGAAACTGCCAGTTTATATGTTAGCAGGCGTAAGTACTTCTTCAAAATAGAATTAAAATTGATGCAACAGTGAGTAGAATACAGTAAATAACCTTTCTAGTTCATAAACATATCATTCAACAATGAATAATTCAATAACACATTGAAACAACATTAAAATGAAAGCTAGGACTTACTAGGACTTTTATGACTCTTGACTGGCAAAGTACATTGTTCATTACAATATGCCATTATTGGCCTTAAAATATCCCAGTTGACATGTAGGGTTGCCTTTGATCTTCTGGTTCCATCTTGTTCCAAGGTGTTCCTAGTTGACTTGATAGGTGCCCCTGCACCAACAAGGGATAGTCACTGTGAGATGTCCTCATTTGTGACAAGGACAGTCACACATGAGGACATCTCACAGTGACTGCCCCTTTTGTAATTGCCACTTGAATGTATTGCTATTCAACCACATTAATGCTTTTCTTCTTCAACAAATGAGGACATTCACTCTAAAGATAACATGATAATGTACACTCATTGCAACTGTACATTATCATGTTGTCTTTACAGTGACTGTCCTCATTCAAGTGGTAATTACACAAGGGACAATCACTGTGAGATGTCCTCATTTGTGACAAGGATAGTCACACATGAGGACATCTCACAGTGACTGCCCCTTGTGTAATTGCCACTTGAATGTATTGCTATTCAACCACATTAATGCTTTTCTTCTTCAACAAATGAGGACAGTCACTCTAAAGACAACATGATAATGTACACTCACTGTAAGGACAGTCACAAATGAGGACATCTCATAGTGACTGTCCCTTGTGTAATTGCCACTTCAATGTATTGGTATTCAACCACATTAATGCTTTTCTTCTTCAACAAATGAGGACAGTCACTCTAAAGACAACATGATAATGTACACTCACTACAACTGTACATTATCATGTTGTCTTTACAGTGACTATCCTCATTCAAGTGGCAATTACACAAGGGACAGTCACTGTGAGATGTCCTCATTTGTGACAAGGATAGTCACACATGAGGACATCTCATAGTGACTATCCCTTGTGTAATTTCCACTTGAATGTATTGCTATTCAACCACATTAATGCTTTTCTTCTTCAACAAATGAGGATAGTCACTCTAAAGACAACATGATAATGTACACTCACTGTAAGGATAGTCACAAATGAATCTCACAGTGACTGTCTGATGTAGAGGGAAGGGTGGTGGTATCAAATGCACAAGTAGGTTTAGAAATTTCAGAGGTTAGACACTTGGGCTTATTCAACAATCTTAAATACTTCAAGAACTTGACTATCAAGGCTATCCTAAAGGATGGATTTGAGTTTTAAGGCTTCACTTTACTTGGTTTCAAGATTCTGAGACTCTCACTCAATTCCCATATCCCATTTCACCAATGTTCTCACAAACTGGTCACAAAAAGCTTAACAGGCTATCTAAACCCTGCAGCAGACTTAAAAAGGGAATAATTCTAACTTTTCTCAAAACATTTGATGAGGTAACAACATTTATGGATACCCTCTTTGGAGTTCAACAACATATCAAAAGTTTTTATACTGTTGCTTTGGACAAACACCCTTGTTCGGCACTGCTACCTTGTTTTAATGCACTAAAATCTACTAAATTTTCAAAGGAAGTATGGGTTAAAGATCTCCTGGCTCCCAACTCCTGGACAGTGTCTAGTTATGTCTCCAATTGCTCAATTCCAAAAGGAATTAGACACAAATGCTCTGCAACTACAAAACCCCAATTTGTTGTCTTCGAACCCTGTCAACTAGGGCTTCCTCAATCTACTGTCTCCACATGACCCTGCAATGAATTGGTGGTAGATTCACCATCAAATGAACATTGTATACTATTCCCAAGCATTAAACATATGCCTTATGTGGACAGATCGCCCACTGCTACACCTTAGCACACTTCCAATGCCGTTTTCCACTGTTCTTGTTTGTGATCACACTGTTCTCCCACGTGGTTCTGCATATATTTAGATTAGAATCATATAATACAGGTTAGCAAATGTCATTCCATGAATTAGGCCTATCAATTCATGGAATGACCTCAATCGCCCCTAAACTTCTACTGTAACAGAAAACTAAGATATAGAACATTGTTTCAAGACAACTTGTGCGACAGAAAACTTAATAGATTGTAACACTCATCAATCTGCAATTCGAAGGATAACAAATCTCCCTCAGAGCATATGGAATTTGATCAATTCAAAATGAGATTCAAAATGAATTAGTTTACATAAACTAGATGCTTTATTGCTCACTGTTTCCCCAAAATGGTACACACAGGTTCACTGCAATGTTTGGAAACATAACAAAAGCAAATGAAATGATTAAAGAACCCTGTCAAAGCATTTCAATTTCAAACCAAGCCAATAAAGTTTCAAAATAGAAATCGAATTGCAAGAAACAACAGTCTTGTATTGCTTGTCGAGCACAAATTAATACACCAATCTCCTCTCTGTTTAGTAACAGAGCCTTTATCTAAATATAAAGGATTCTAATATAACTTCTTCTAATAGATTCAACTATCGACCAAGTGTTACAACTCGAAACACAACTAACTAAGAACTAATCTTCAACCAACTTTCGTTGAGTTGAATGTTTAAACTTAACACATACCAAACTAAAACTAGCCGTTGGATTTTGAAAGTTCAAAATTCCAACTTACAATTTATTAAATTCTTTAAAACAAAAGACCACTAACTTACTAATTTGGATCTTTTATGATCATTAAACTCTTCTAGACTCCAATTGTAGTGCTTGGACAATCTTAGTCCATTATAATTTGTCTTTTAGTCCTATTAAGGACATTACAATTTAATTGAAGAATTGTGATATTTTACTAACATTATAGGTGCTAAGATCCACCAAGTGATCTGTTGTCCTTGATTAAGCATTCCATCCTCCTGTTTAGCCTTGATGTTCTTTGAAGTCTCCTTTATCTTTGACCATGGATTAAATGTTGGAGGTGCTCCTGCACCACTGTCCCTTGTGTAATTGCCACTTGAATGTATTGCTATTCAACCACATTAATGCTTTTCTTCTTCAACAAATGAGGACAGTCACTCTAAAGACAACATGATAATGTACACTCATTGTAAGGACAGTCACAAATGAGGACATCTCACAGTAACTGTCCCTTGTGTAATTGCCACTTGAATGTATTTCTATTCAACCACATTAATGCTTTTCTTCTTCAACAAATGAGGACAGTCACTCTAAAGACAACATGATAATGTACACTCACTGCAACTGTACATTATCATGTTGTCTTTACAGTGACTATCCTCATTCAAGTGGCAATTACACAAGGGACAGTCACTGTGAGAACTTCTCATTTTGTGAAATTACACAAGGTACTTTCTTGTCAACATATGTTGTATACTGAACTTGCAACTCTATTCTCTGATTATGCATTATAGTTGGGTGTTTTCTTATGTTGTTTCGTGATTGTTTTGTTGGTATTTTTAGGTAATTCAATGGATCTCATTGATGATATTGATGATGATGATGATGATATTGAAATTGAAGGAGAGATTATGAGGAGGAGAAGACTCCTGCCTGTTATTGTAGTTGTTCTTGCCACCCTTGTCGCGGCCATAGGGGAGTGTATAAAAGAAGGTAGTCAAAAAATGCGTAAGCACACAAGAGATGCAATTCCTTTTTATAAGCGTGTTATCAACTCCAATGAGACGGATTGCCATGACCAAATACGCATGACTAGATGATCTTTCTTTAAACTAGCCAATATTCTAAGGCAAAAAGGAAGCATCAAAGATACAAAATTCCTCACGTTAGAAGAACAATTAGTCATGTTCCTCCATACTCTTGGCCACAATCTGAGGAATCGTAAGATTGCCCATAACTTTGGGCACTCTGGAGAAACAATAAGCCGATACTTCCACAAGGTCTTGAGGGCTATCTTGGTGCTCCATTCGGATTATTTTATACCCCCTAGTCCAAACACTCCTCGGGAAATTACTGGGAAGGCCCGTTTTGATCCATACTTCAAGGTATATCTCTCAGTGGTTTAAGTTTGTTTAGAGTTTTAATCCTATTATTGTTTGATTAGACCTATGATTTATTTGAGTACAGGATTGTGTGGGAGCAATGGATGGATCCCATATACCAGTCACTGTGGATATCAACTTGCAAGCTAAATATCGCGATAGAAAAGGAAACTTGTCGCAAAATGTTATGGGAATGTGTTCATTTGATTATAAGTTTCAATACATCCTTGCTGGTTGGGAAGGGTCTACTGCAGATAGCCGTGTTCTAGCTTCAGCTCTATCTAGAGTTGATCCATTGGTAGTTCCCCCAGGTTTGTAAAATATGATTATATTATTGAAGCATATGAAAAATAAGACAACGTTATGACAATGACATTTTGTTTTGTTTAGGTAAATATTATTTGGTCGATGCTGGATATCCTAACGTACCAGGATTTCTCGCGCCTTATCGGTGCACACGCTACCACCTAAAGGATTTTTCAAGAGCAAACCCAATAAACACCTCACACGAGTTGTTTAATCATCGACACTCCTCGCTTAGGAATGTAATAGAGCGTACATTTGGGATATTGAAGCAGCGTTTTCCTATATTGAAGCATGCGACATCTTATCAAATCAAGACACAAACACATATTGTTTTGGCATGTTGCATACTTCACAACTTCATTACAATAGAGGACGGCCTTCCATCTGAGGTAGAATTTGAAGAGGAAGATGGTCGTGATGGGATAGATGTACCAGTGCTTGACATCCATGATCCAGACATCCGCCCATCTCCACTCATCCACAATCCAGGATTTGAGTGCAATAGTTGTCAAGCTAGGACAAACGAAATTAAATTTTCACACATCTACTTATATTGCTATAAAATAATGTGCTATAACCCTACAACAACTCAAGAAACTAAAAATAGGTCCAAAATCCAAGGTAATATAATTTGGTTGTGAGACACCTGCCTATAAATTTTAGACCTTATAAACTTTACAAAATATCCTTAAAGAGTGAAAATCTTAGTAGAAAATATTGCAAGGTTACATATAGAAATGTTCATAACACACTTACCTTTTACGAATCTAATATTGTGTCACTAAATAGGACTGTATACATAAGAGGCATTCAAGTTTTTATGAAATGAGATTTTCTTAGCCAACACAAACTTAGCTTAAGACAGATTCCTTCTATTACAAAGCATCTCTCTACTTCATACCTCCATATTCCTGCTAGCAATTTCGTCCATTTGTTGAAGATGTTGATCCCTCCCATGCTCATCTTCCTTGAATCAAAGATGAAGCTTGACCACTGAGCAAATACACCAATTCTGCAAATGCCTCAATTATTTTTGAAATTCTAAAGCTTCAGCCCTATATGTTGTTGTTGCTTCCCTGCCATGCAAGAAAAACAAGACAAAATAATTAATATGCATTAAGCTAGTGACACAGCTAAGTATGAAAAATGCTCCAAGTTATGATAAAATTGTGAAAATAATTTAAACTTCAAAATTCTACGTCTCTAACAAAGAGCCACAATGCAATGATGGTTGTATATAAATTTTCATGCAAACTAGTTCATTCAGAGTGGTAAAATATGATTGCATCCACATTAGTTAAACTACCTACAGTTTTTGAAATCTATGCTAGATCGATCATCTTGACTTTTTTGGAGAAATTTTTGCTTCAGTTCTAAAAATAAGACTCAAATAACAAGTTCTGTACAAAATTTGAGACATTACTAATTGAGGACAATGTGTATTTTTATGGCACTGAAAGTTTGTGTCTTACAGGCAATGTACAAGACTATTTATCAAAATGGTTTTATGAAAGCTCCAGGCTATATATGTTATAGTGGAGACAACATGATAATGTACACTCACTGTAAGGACAGTCACAAATGAGGACATCTCACAGTGACTGTCCCTTGTGTGATTGCCACTTGAATGTATTGCTATTCAGCCACATTAATGCTTTTTTCCTTCAACAAATGAGGACAGTCACTCTAAAGACAACATGATAATGTACACTCACTGTAAGGATAGTCACAAATGAGGACATCTCACAGTGACTGTCCCTTGTGTGATTGCCACTTGAATGTATTGCTATTCAGCCACATTAATGCTTTTCTTCTTCAACAAATGAGGATAGTCACTCTAAAGACAACATGATAATGTACACTCACTGTGAGTGTACATTATCATGTTGTCTTTAGAGTGACTATCCTCATTTGTTGAAGAAGAAAAGCATTAATGTGGCTGAATAGAAATACATTCAAGTGGCAATCACACAAGGGACAGTCACTGTGAGATGTCCTCATTTGTGACTATCCTTACAGTGAGTGTACATTATCATGTTGTCTTTAGAGTGACTGTCCTCATTCTGTAAGTGTATATTATCATGTTGTCTTTACAGTGACTGTCCTCCTTCAAGTGGCAATTACACAAGGGACAGTCACTGTAAAGACAACATGATAATGTAGAGAAACATTGTCATTTGTATTTTCAACAGCGCTGAGAGAGGTTCCCTTCGCGAAATCACAGCTACAATTTCTGAGTACGTTGGGTTTATTTTTCTTTTGTCATTATTATGTAATCTGGTATTCAGCTGTTAGAGAGCTAAAATACCCAGAAATGAGGACATATCTGTGTTGAATTTATTGTTAGTGGCTTTGGTTATTTAGAATGCTTCCCCACAATACTTAATAGGATGCATATGGTTTTCAAAGCTTTCACTGACTTGGATTCAAGATTCTGAGACTTTCACGTGCCTTGCTTCAGTTGTTTCCGCAAACAAATCGCGTGCCTTTTGTATGCTTCCACATTTTATATACATGTCCATCAGGGTAGTCACCACCACTATATTTGACAAAAACCCATCTTCAATTACTTTTTGGTGAATTTCCCTAATCTGTTCTATGACTGTACCTCTAGTTTTAATGTATAAAAATGACCCAAATTTCAAAGGAAGTATATGATAAATTCCACCTAACACTTCCTAATCCCTGGACAGTGTCTTCTTACACTTTGAAACAAACAATTCCAAAGGGAATTAGCCTCTAGGGCTCTGCAACACCCAAACCCACAATTCTTGGCTCTAAACCCTTCTTAACTAGGGCATTCTCAATCACCCAATTCTACACCCTTCAAATCCAAATTAGTGGATGATTCACCATCTCACAAACATTATACAATGTTCCACATTATAACAATCCACCCTTGCTTGGATAGATCACTCACTGCTATACATTAGCATTCAACTCAAGGTAATTTCCCACAGTTTATCTTGTGATCACACTGTTTTCCACAAAACTTTGCCTATGCAATGTCAGTACTTCATAATACAAGTTAGTTATTGTCATCCCATGAATATTAGGCCTTCTATGTTACAGCAAAATCAAAGTAAACTCATTCAAAACGGTTTAGAATGGATGAAAGAAATCCTTCTAACTCATGTATGTGTTAGTTCAAACAAATGAGGATAGTCACTCTAAAGACAACATGATAATGTACACTCACAGTAAGTGTACATTATCATGTTGTCTTTAGAGTGACTATGCTCATTTGTTGAAGAAGAAAAGCATTAATGTGGCTGAATAGCAATACATTCAAGTGGCAATTACACAAGGGACAGTCACTGCGAGATGTCCTCATTTGTGACTGTCCTTATAGTGAGTGTACATTATCATGTTGTCTTTAGAGTGACTGTCCTCATTCTGTAAGTGTACATTATCATGTTGTCTTTACAGTGACTGTCCTCCTTCAAGTGGCAATTACACAAGGGACAGTCACTGTAAAGACAACATGATAATGTAGAGAAACATTGTCATTTGTATTTTCAACAGCGCTGAGAGAGATTCCCTCCGCGAAATCACAGCTACAATTTCTGAGTATGTTGGGTTTATTTTTCTTTTGTCATTATTATGTAATCTGGTATTCAGCTGTTACATAGCTAAAATACCCAGAAATGAGGACATATCTGTGTTGAATTTATTGTTAGCGGCTTTGGTTATTTAGAAGTTTAATTTTATTTGTTCATCTTTCAAGCACAAATGTTTTGTGGACCGTAACATCTTCATTGTTTCGGGTATGCAATGAAACAACCCTAACTTGCGACTACCTTCACAGTACTGCAAAACCGAAGAGGGAAAAGCAAGTTAGGATGGAAATAAACAAACTTAAAACTCAGACTTAAGAAAGATGAAGGCAATGCTTCAAAAGGCCGATGCCCTAAACATGGGAAAACACAATACCACCATTAAACGATGCCCTAGTCACCGTATCAATGCTGCCAGCTCCGTACCAGTATGCTGACTGCTCACTTTCATCCTGTGATAAAGGTAACTTCATTAATCATACTTGAAATGGCAGCATACGAACTAAAGCTGATGAACATTTATAAACTAAAAGTTTAAAACTACAGATTACAAATGTAGTAGTTTCATACGAAAAGAACTTGATGTCTGAAATTTACCATTAGAAGTATCCAAAGGAATACCACAGTACTGTTGAACTTGGAGAATCAGAGATGATCTACACAGCAAGGTTCAACAGCTGTAAGGACTGTTACACCATCTTTAGCATTTGAATACATTTTCTCCTTGGCTTCTGGTGGATCCTCAAAGACCCCCAATGACATTTTCCCTACAATTATCAATTGTTTGTCAGTATGAGATATTAATAAATAAACATTAATCACAATATTAGGCAAACAATGTTCTTGATGTCTGAATCTAAATCATAGAAAGCTCTAATAAAGCAGTTCTCAGTTTCACATTAAACTAAGTTTCAATTTCAAATGGTTATAATAATTTTTGCAAGTTATAAGTAGCTGGTTACATTATATGACATAAAAAGAAAAAAAATCATTTCTATTCTTTTCTTCTTTTTCTCTTTCAACGAAGCTTTTGCACCACACAAATGCATACCAAGAATTTCTCAGGAGGTTTTAAGACCATTGCATACCAAACTTCTTCTCTGTAGGTGCTACTGTGTGTCATGGTCCAAACGGGCCCATAAATGTGGTTGAATAACAATACATTCAAGTGGAAATTACACAAGGGACAGTGACTGTGAGATGTCCTCATGTGTGACTGTCCTTGTCACAAATGAGGACATCTCACAGTGACTGTCCCTTGTGTAATTGCCACTTGAATGAGGACAGTCACTGTAAAGACAACATGATAATGTACACATACAATGAGTGTACATTATCATGTGTTCTTTACAGTGACTGCCCTCATGTTGTATATTCTTCTTTGTAGATGCTACTGTGTGCTAGGGAACTTCTTAGAACTATTGGTATATTCTTAGAGCTTGTTACACCTGGGATATTCTTCTCTGTAGATGCTACTATGTGCCATGGTCCAAATGGGCCCATAAATGTGGTTGAATAGAAATACATTCAAGTGGAAATTACATATATTATAATGTATCTATCTAGTCCTCATGACTGCTCATAACAGTACAAGTGATATTTTTTTGGGAGTGGGGAAAGGTTCGAGACTTTCACCTATATGAATAATCCTTTCTACCTAACACAAAAATGCACCCCATAAAACATCTGATTGGTTCAAGTATCTTTGAACTATTTGGGTCTATTGACAACACTAGACCAGTGTATACAGAATGACTAATTTCATGCAAGACAATGTGATGCAGAGTGGTCAGCAAGAAACTTGGTCTTAAGCCCCAACCCACTTCAAGACACCAAAATGTTACACCTAAGCAATTTAGCCTCTGATTCTATCAGACCAGTTTAAAATCTCTGTACTAGAGGGACTTCAAAGGTTTCAAGATACTTCTAACACCTTATTGACTCAATCCCAACCAAGACCAAATTTCCTTTTAGGGACAAGTTCCCTGATTTTCTACCAAAAGAGACTTTATTGATCCTAGGCTTTGCCAACCCAATAAAACATTTGAAAACTCTTAAGATTCCCTAAAACATGCAGAATCATGCATTGGTTGTGTTCGAAACAACCCAAGACATCAAAATCACAAATAGACCTAGTGACTCTAGTAGGTCTCCAAAACCTGTTCTGCAGCAATAACTCTTCAATTTGACAAAGGACCTTATGAACTTATATGTTTTTTGAGTACCCTTATTTATGTTCTAACAATCCTCCAACTCCCAGACCCTGAATCCACTCCAGCATATCAATGTCCTTATTGAGTCCGCAGACCTAATGCATGCCTTTGGGTGTGGGTTCCAAAACAAGGCATTGAAAATGGGTGCATGAAACCAAGATCAGAGTTTGAAGATGTCCACCATGCTCTAAAGATCTATATTCAACAAGGTTTGAGGTCCTTTACTTTCCGCTACCCTCTGATCTTGCATAATCCATCAACTCCTAGTCAAGAACATTGAGATTCTTGACCTAGGGCTTGCTCTCAAAATTCTCTGGCTTAGTATCCTGTTCCAAAGCTTTTAAAATATGAAAATAAACCCCCTTAACTTGCATTTTACAAAGAACAAAGGATATCCTATGGTTTATTTTCAAGTTAAGGCCATTTGAATGCAATAACCCAAAAAATCAGGGTTTGACAGAACAACAGATAAGAAAAAGGAATAACTTTGATATAAGGTGTCTTGAATCTACCAAATAAACTCTCAAAGCATAAGATATAAATACTCTAACTTCCACACTGGTCTGCCCTCCCTTTCACATCTGTACACTGTACAGTGCTTGAAGGAAATGCACAGAAAAGGCTCTGAAATAGTGGCTCTATCTGACAGAGAGTCCATGCTAGGCTTCATGACTAACCTAGAGCACATTCCTTGTTATGGAGGAAGTTTGAATGGTGAAGAACTTATGGAATGGATAGAGGACCTAGATAACCATTTTGACTACAAGTATCTTATTAATAACCATTTTGACTACAAGTATCTTATGGATAGAGGACCTTGATAACCATTTTGACTCATTTAGTATCTTATTGAGCTTCACTTTGTTTCGAGAATATAGTTTAATATTCTCTACTAAACAGGGCCAACCACGTGAAGGTGGAAGCTCATTTGGCCCCACCCCCCTCCCCCTAACATCACTCTACATTCCCCGTTAACATCTAACATTCATTCATTCTTTCAATTATTAATAAAATGTAACATTCAATCAATATCACATGATAACATTCATTAACACATTAGATTCGTTAACACGCAACATTCATCAATATGAAAATAAACACATAATTCATGAACATTCATTAGCACATAATTAAATTCATTGAGACATAAAATTCAGTCATTATCAATTAAGGTATTTAGATGACAATCATTTCTTTTTTCTCTTTCTAATTTTTTTTTCTATGTAAGCTCTAAGAGGAGCATCAGTGTTATCATCAATACCCCCCTCATCAGTTGTTTTGTTCTTTGTTCTTGATGATCTCAAATTCCTATGCTGCTGCAAAGGGGGGTCCTCTACAATAACAAATAAAAGAGTTAAATTTAAAATATTTAATTATAATTGTTACAAGTATTTAATTATTTTAAAGAACATAACTGTGGCACTCTTTAATTACCTGAGCTAGGAATATCGTCACCATCACCTTCAGGCGGTTGCTCCATATTGTGCCCCTGTGTCAAAGATCAAGTATAAAAATGTTAGCCAAAAATTTAATAACTAAATGGTATGTTGGAGTCATTGATTAGAAGTTGGTTTAATAGTATGTACCACCCCCATGATAGTAGCCTCGTTTGTATCTATGTGGTTCAAATTGTAATCAATAAGCAGCTCTTCCCCTGCACGTATTGATTTTATCGCACAAATGAATACACAATTTCCCTCGTGCGCCTCAAATATGCAATTGGGTTGCTTTATAGTTGACCTAGGCCGTGTACTATTTATAAAACCCGCAATATTCCCTGTTGCTTTTGGCCTTCCATCAATGTATATAGCCACACTTTTACTTTGATTATTGTCTTGCTGTTGTATATAATTTGCCGAGAGTGCATACCTACGCATACTTTTTTTATATTGAACAATATGCATCCAACTTTTGTAATCGAAACATGGTCCAACATACTCCATCAATTCAGAAACTTTTTTGTAAGACACCTTTATGCCATCCATAGAAAATAGGCCCAAACCATGTAATGATGATGGTGCTATGCGATATATCCTCTCATTAACACAAAAATCAATGTTTATTGGAGGAAGTTCCTTGGGTACCCAATGTTTCTATAGATGTTGGTACCTCAAGGGCACCTCGATGTCGCCTTTCGTCTCATCATCATAAGAACATGACCCCCCTTGAGCAAGGAAAAATTTCATGTGTTTATTGAATTTCCTTCTAGTCCTTTGACCTCTAGTTAATCTCCCTATTCTAGATAAACTGCATGTCTCACTTTCCTCTTCTATTCCTATATTTCCCTCACTCGAGGAAGACACTTCTGACAAATACCTATTTTCTGGTACTTGCAAATGGGAGAGATCTTAGAAGACATCAATCTTACTATTGATAAGTGTATTAAATAGACTTTCTTTAAGGTGTATTGACTTATACCTGTCGATCCATGAGACTGTGCGGGATGCTCTTGAAAGGGGTTCAATTTCCTGCAAATGTAATTCAATTATCATGAGCATAATCACATCATAATCATAATCACATCCATCATAAGCATCACATAAAAATTAAAAACATTAAAACGTACACATTATAACACTTAAATCAGGCTCACATTATAAGCTTGCTAGGGAAGTAGGCCTACTGAAGGGCTAAAACTGGGTTTTTGTATCAGCTGATGAGTTGAGGGCTTAGTAACCTTGGGGACATGCTATTTGAAGTTGTTTGATGTGTGTGGTGGAGGTGGAGGAAACACCTAGTTAAGGTGAAGTCAAGTTTGGAGCCTATTGAGGCATTGTGAGCATTTGATAGTTTGTTGATTAGATTGCTTGGATGAATCCATTGGATGGATTGAGGGACATTGGGATTATTCCAAAGATGTAGAACGCTAAGGTGGCATAAGGATTTGGTGTGCACTCTGATAGGTTATGGAGTTGGCTTGGATCAAGGAGAGTGATCTTATGAAGATGCTTGGTTGGTGTTGTGAGAACACTTACAAATGCTTTTGACCTGAAAGAAAATAAGGCTCAATACATTCATGCATCAATATGTGTTTTAAATAGTTTTATTTAATTAATTTAGATTAATAGTTAATTTAGATTAGCAGTATTCTATTTGTAGTTGAAACTTGTAGCTTTTAAATAGATAATGAATAAACTATGTAACCATTTAAGACAAATATATTTCTATCAAGAAATGAATATTAAATACATTAAGGATTGATGGCATACCTTTAAATTTCATCATCATCATCCTCATCATCATCATCATCATCATCATCATCATCATCATCATCCTCATCATCGTCGTCATCATCATCATCGTCGTCGTCGTCATTGTCATCATTGTCGTCATCATCAGCATCATCATCATCAACATCAACATCATCTTCATCATCATCATCAGTAGCAGCATCATCGTCATCATCTTCTTCTTCTTCTTCATGAAAATTTGTCTCAGGAACATCATCCAATAATTTTTGATCATGATCATCATCTACATCATCTTCTACTTCTTCGGTATCTTCTTCTTCCATCGCATTATATATAGGGGCTCGTATGCCTTCTCAAGTAGAGGTACATTGAGGCTATCATCATCATCACGATCAGATCCGCTTGGACTAAATGTGTCATGGATCAATGTATTTATACCATCATCTTCAATTGTGTTTTTTGGCGCATGATCATCATCTTCCATGGGATCATTATCTTCACCTTGGATATTCGCACCCCCATGTTCCTCCATATCATGTACTTCCCTGGGGAGATCAACCTATATAAAATTAATTAACATAAATAAACCATGATCTTCAACTCATCATCAAGTGATTTCATATGTATATAAATTGTTAAAATGATATAATGAACAACTTACCAGTGGATGATAGTCATGCCCCCCTTCAATGTGACCATTCTCCCTACAATGTCTCTTAACTGTTTTGATTATCAGTCTTCTACGGTTTAAGCCCTTACAAATTTTGCAGGGACAATAACATTTTCCATCACCTTTTCTTTTCAAGTTAGACCACAATCTAGCGATTGTCTCCCTATTTTATTCTTCACTTATATTATCTGACATGATCGTTCTTCGCAGGAAGCAAAAATTGGGCTATGAAAACTTCAGTCTACAACTTTCAGTGACTAAGCAAAATTGTCAAAAGTACACAAATCTTCTTAGACCTAGTTAAATCCTTTAATATTTTAAAAGTCTAGTTAAAATATACATTAGATTAAAAAATATACAATTTTCATGCCTGAGCGCGCGGCTACGACTAGTGCAATGGTCTTCTTGCTTAGCTCTAGAAGCTCTCTAGCAATCAAAACATATAAGCTACAAGGCCTAACAGCAATTTCAAAACATATAAGCTACAAGGCAAGACATATTACATGACATGGCAAAAGGATTAAAATATACATTAGATTAAAATATATACAATTTTCAAACCTGAGCGTGCGGCTATAACTCGTGCAATGGTCTTCTTGCTTAGCTCTAGAAGCTCTCCAGCAATCAAAACATATAAGCTATTAGAATTCATTAACTTTCTATAATTGGAAAACTCTATTTGATATTAGACCGTAAACTACTACTATTCTCTCCATAAGAACTAAGTACAAAATTCTTTCAAGTTCACATCCATGATTCCCTTTTGATTAAAATATACAGCAAAAATAAGCTAAAAGTCTAGTTAAAATATACATTAGATTAAAAAATATACAATTTTTAAACCTGAGCGCGCGGCTATAACTCGTGCAATGGTCTTCTTGCTTAGCTTTAGAAGCTCTCCAGCAATCAAAACATATAAGCTACAAGGCCTAATAGCAATTTCAAAACAAGGGTCATCAAAAGAACCAAAAACAATGTGTGCAAACAATACCTTGTGAAGTGGTATAGACAATTAGAAGATGCTACTATGTGCTAGGGAACTTCTTAGAACTGTTGGTATATTCTTACAACTTGTTACACCTGGGATATTCTTCTCTGTAGATGCTACTGTGTGCCGTGGTCCAAACAGGCCCATAAATGTGGTTGAATAGCAATACATTCAAGTGGCAATTACACAAGGGACAGTCACTGTGAGATATCCTCATGTGTGACTGTCCTTGTCACAAATGAGGACATCTCACAGTGACTGTCCCTTGTGTAATTGCCACTTGAATGAGGTCAGTCACTGTAAAGACAACATGATAATGTACACATACAATGAGTGTACATTATCATGTTGTCTTTACAGTGGCTGCCCTCATGTTGTATATTCTTCTCTGTAGATGCTACTACGTGCTAGGGAACTTCTTAGAATTGTTGGTATATTCTTACAACTTGTTACACCTGGGATATTCTTCTCTGTAGATGATACTATGTGTCATGGTCCAAACGGGCCCATAAATGTGGTTAAATAGCAATACATTCAAGTGGCAATTACACAAGGGACAGTCACTGTGAGATGTCCTCATGTGTGACTGTCCTTGTCACAAATGAGGACATCTCACAGTGACTGTCCCTTGTGTAATTGCCACTTGAATGAGGAACAAGGAGGAAGTGATACAATAATAGGGGGGTGATCATTTTAAAATGTGTTGGACAACAAAAAATGCTATGCACGGGGTAAAACATGGGCTCAAACCTTAAGAAAACTAGAGACTAACAACAAAGAAAATGTACCTCATGATACTTATTGAGCTTAAAGCATAAATAACCTACTATGTACAAGAAGGAAGGATAAACTATTAATAGAAATGTTTAAGATGGATCTTATTTATCAATATCTCAAAAGGATTACCTTCCATGTTTTCCAACTCAAAAACATAATTTTCTTTGTAGCGAGAAATATAAAAAGGACCCTCCCATAAGGCATCAAACTTTGTATGTTGACTTGGATTGGCTGCTCTTTCATTGTACTTCAAAATCATATCATTTTTCTTAAGAGGGGGATTGCATACCTCTTGTCAAACCCACATTATACTATTCTTTGGTGATGTGTCAAGGCATTATAAGCATTCTCATAAGCTTCTTGTAGATTCAACAATTTTACTAATATGACATTCATCGCACCATCTTCCTCTACTTCAATTAATGTTAGAAGTTGTAGAGCTAGGATTTCCATTGATATAGGAAGAACAACTTCTATTCCATTGGCGAACTGGTGCCGGAGCACCTCACACAACCAATTTGGAGACGGAGATTATACAGACTTTCAGGACAAATCAGAGGGATGGAATGCATAAACAGGGTCAACAGGTCAATTGGAGGATCTTAGCACCTTTAATGTTATTAAAATAATGCAATACTTCAATGAGTTTGTAATGATGTCCTTATTAGGACTAAAAGCTTGTTTACAATGGACTGAGATTGTCCAAGGTTCAATAATGTTCTAAGAATCTAGAATAGGCTAGTGCGGAAGTTTAAGTCTTTTGGAAAGTTTAATAATCATAAGAGATCAAAGTTAGTGAGTTTAGTGGTCTTTGGATTAAAATAATTCAATTAATTATAAGTTGGAATTTTTGAATTTTCAAAATCCAACAGTTAGCTAACAATGGAGGGAGTTAGTATTTAGGATTTAGTTAGGCTCAAACTAAGCTCCAACTGATGAAAATTGGTTGGATTAGTTTTTGAGAAGTTATAAAGAATCTTATATATATCTCTGTTACGACAAAGAAGGGAGATATATACGGACTGCAACAGTAAGAAATATAAAACTCTTAGTTTTTGCAACTCCATTTATCTTGGAAGTCTTAGTTTGTTTGAACTAACACATACATGAGTTAGAAGGATTTCTTTCATCCATTCTAAACCGTTTTGAATGAGTTTACTTTGAATTTGCTGTTGCGCGGGTGTATGGACTGGTGAAGGAAACAACGAGCAATAAAATTTAATTTCTGCAAGTTCCTTGATCTTTTAAGTCTCAAATCATTTGGTTTGATTATTCAATTATTCTTGTTATTGAATGAGTTTACTATTATATTGAGACTGCTGTCGCGCCAGTCACTGCTGAAATAGTCATTCTTTTGTCTAGACTTGTCATTGTAGTAGAGTTTTAGAGATAATGAAGATCATCTCATGAACATAGAAGGCCTAATATTCATGGGATGACAATAACTAACTTGTATTATGAAGTACTGACATTGCATATGCAAAGTTTTGTGGAAAATAGTGTGATCACAGGATAAACTGTGGGAAATTACCGTGAGTTGAATGCTAATGTATAGCAGTGAGTGATCTATCCAAGCAAGGGTGGATTGTTATAGTTTGGTTTTATACCTCCCAATTGCATTTGTTTAAAAATCGTTGGAGGTTTTTAAACAAATGCAATTGGGAGGTATAAAACCAAACTCAACCACTTTTGCTAGCATTCTTCAAGCATATGCCAAAATGGGATCTTTAGAACAGGGTAGGGAAATTCACCAAAAAGTAATTGAAGATGGGTTTTTGTCAAATATAGTGGTGGTGACTACCCTGATGGACATGTATATAAAATGTGGAAGCATACAAAAGGCACGCGATTTGTTTGCGGAAACAATTGAAGCAAGGCACGTGAAAGTCTCAGAATCTTGAATCCAAGTCAGTGAAAGCTTTGAAAACCAAATGCATCCTATTAAGTATTGTGGGGAAGCATTCTAAATAACCAAAGCCGCTAACAATAAATTCAACACATATATGTCCTCATTTCTGGGTATTTTAGCTCTCTAACAGCTGAATACCAGATTAAATAATAATGACAAAAGAAAAATAAACCCAACGTACTCAGAAATTGTAGCTGTGATTTTGCGGAGGGAATATCTCTCGGCACTGTTGAAAACACAAATGACAACCCGCTTGATTTCACAGAGGGAATCTCTCTCGGTGCTGTTCAAAACACAAATGACAACTCGCTTTGTTCAAAACACAAATGATAACCCACTTGATTTCGCGGAGGGAATCTCTCTCGGCGCTGTTGAAAACACAAATGACAATGTTCCTCTACATTATCATGTTGTCTTTACAGTGACTGTCCCTTGTGTAATTTCCACTTGAAGGAGGATAGTCACTGTAAAGACAACATGATAATGTACACTTACAGAATGAGGACAGTCACTCTAAAGACAACATGATAATGTACACTCACTGTAAGGACAGTCACAAATGAGGACATCTCACAGTGACTGTCCCTTGTGTAATTGCCACTTGAATGTATTGCTATTCAGCCACATTAATGCTTTTCTTCTTCAACAAATGAGCATAGTCACTCTAAAGACAACATGATAATGTACACTTACTGTGAGTGTACATTATCATGTTGTCTTTAGAGTGACTATCCTCATTTGTTTGAACTAACACATACATGAGTTAGAAGGATTTCTTTCATCCATTCTAAACCGTTTTGAATGAGTTTACTTTGATTTTGCTGTAACATAGAAGGCCTAATATTCATGGGATGACAATAACTAACTTGTATTATGAAGTAATGACATTGCATAGACAAAGTTTTGTGGAAAATAGTGTGATCACAGGATAAACTGTGGGAAATTACCTTGAGTTGAATGCTAATGTATAGCAGTGAGTGATCTATCCAAGCAAGGGTGGATTGTTATAATGTGGAACATTGTATAATGTTTGTGAGATGGTGAATCATCCACTAATTTGGATTTGAAGGGTGTAGAATCGGGTGATTGAGAATGCCCTAGTTAAGAAGGGTTTAGAGCCAAGAATTGTGGGTTTGGGTGTTGGAGAGCCCTAGAGGCTAATTCCCTTTGGAATTGTTTGTTTCAAAGTGTAAGAAGACACTGTCCAGGGATTAGGAAGTGTTAGGTGGAATTTATCATATACTTCCTTTGAAATTTGGGTCATTTTTATACATTAAAACCAGAGGTACAGTCATAGAACAGGGTAGGGAAATTCACCAAAAAGTAATTGAAGATGAGTTTTTGTCAAATATAGTGGTGGTGACTACCCTGATGGACATGTATATAAAATGTGGAAGCATACAAAAGGCACGCGATTTGTTTGCGGAAACAACTGAAGCAAGGCACGTGAAAGTCTTAGAATCTTGAATCCAAGTCAGTGAAAGCTTTGAAAACCAAATGCATCCTATTAAGTATTGTGGGGAAGCATTCTAAATAACCAAAGCCACTAACAATAAATTCAACACATATATGTCCTCATTTCTGGGTATTTTAGCTCTCTAACAGCTGAATACCAGATTAAATAATAATGACAAAAGAAAAATAAACCCAACGTACTCAGAAATTGTAGCTGTGATTTTGCGGAGGGAATCTCTCTCGGCGCTGTTGAAAACACAAATGACAACCCGCTTGATTTCGCAGAGGGAATCTCTCTCGGTGTTGTTCAAAACACAAATGACAACCCGCTTTGTTCAAAACACAAATGATAACCCACTTGATTTCGCGGAGGGAATCTCTCTCGGCGCTGTTGAAAACACAAATGACAATGTTCCTTTTTTTTTTTGCACTTATATCCCGACAACATCGCAATTGCGACGGTGTCGGGCTATATTTGAAAAAAAAAAGCCAAAACCGCTTAACATTTCCTTGTCGTCGCAAATTGCCGTCGCAATTTCACCCCAAATGTATTAGTGATTGAACAAGAGACATGAACAAAGATAAAGAGGAAGAGGTCATAGATTCCCTAGAGGAAGAGGAAGATCCTATGGTGAAAATAGTAGATCTGAACTAGAAAAGAAAAATCTAGAAAAAGGCAAGACCGAATGGAAAGGTGAAAGTTAATCTAGAGGAAGAGGCAGTAACTGTAGACTAGGATTTGAGTGTGCACCTAAACCTATTTTGAAGGCCAAAGACAAACAAACGTCATAGCATATAATCAAATCAAATTTAATGGTAAGCAAACTAAAATCAAAGCCACCTCAGTTTAAGCCTAAAACGGATGCACCCATGCACCGTTTGATATGCTTGGATATAGATGGATGTGGGTGTGCAAAACTCAAGCACTTGGAGCATGCAAGATAAATGATGATTTGAGGTTAATGAAGACCCAAAATGACACAAAATAGGTATGAGGAACCTATTTTTCCTCAAAGGCCTCAAGAACACACAAATATGCAAAGCTAAATGAATGAATTAAGATTGATTAAACAAGAAATGAATCTATGTTAATCCAATTAAGCTAATTTAGATGTGATTTAAGCTTGAAAATGATCTAAAATGATGAGTTTATGCTTATGCTAGAATGAAAATGGCATTATAACTTTGCTATTGAGTTTGAGAGTTGAAAGATGATTTTCCTTAGGAAGTGAGGGTATTTATAGGAAAAGGGAAGGGCTTGGTTTAAAAGGATGAGTCAGAGTTAGGGCTAAGGTTAGGGTTGAGTCAAGGACAAGTGTCCTGACAAGTGTCAAAGGAGGATTGAGTTGAAAATTTGAGGGCATGTGCACAATTTGGTAAATGTGCCCAAGGCCAAGAGGTGGCAAGGAAGGGATAAGAAGGTCTTAAATGCATTTGAAGAGGTGGCCAAAGAGGTGTCCCTCTTTGTTGACCAAAAAGGATGACTAAGAGGAGGTTAGCATAAGTTTTGGTAAACCTTTTGCTAATGGAATGTGACAAGATTAGAAAGGGGATTAGGAGAAAGGGATGGGCAAGTGGCTTTTGGTGAGATTTAGATATTTATTAAAGGTAAATTTAATAAATATTAAATATCTAGGCTTAGGGTTTGAAGGGACTAGATTAGGGATTTGACCCATTTAGAGGAAGGTTTAGGACTTTCTAGAAGAGTTTAGTGCTCTTTAGAATTTTGCCCAACTTTGGGATAAAAAATAAATTAATTTATTTTTGAAATTTTTTGGTCAATTTATTAATTAAATAATTAATAAATTAGGGATAATGTCCAAATGACATTTTTAGGCTAGATTCCTTAATTAAAGATTTTTAATTAAGAGAGAGGGATTTAATGCCATAAAATAAATTAATTAATTAAATAAATAATTAATTAATAAATGATGATGTCATCAAGGATTTTCAGAAAACAAAAATAATTTATTTTTTGAAGGATTTTTCGGTGTCTACATTTTGCCCCTCTTTGATGCGATGCCGCAAGTGGCATGGCGTCAAAGACAAGAAAACAAGATGCCAAGGCTAGAATTTGAAGAAGAGGGTATGACACGCGGGAGGATTGGAAGAAAGAGGATACATGCCCTGGTGGGACAAGGAGAAAGAGGGGTTACGCCCTGGGACAGAGTGTGCCCGGCGGGATGAGGAAGGAAGAGGGATTACGCCTTGGGACAGCAAGAAGACAAAGAGTGCCCTGTTGGGACGAGGAAGGAAGGGCCTAGGAAGAAAGGGGAGATAAATAACCTCACTTCTATAAGCAAAAGGTGGATGAACGCAGAGTGAGATGATAAATGCAAGATGCAAGATGTAGCTATATGCAAAGATGCAAGATTAATCTATATGATAAATGCAAGGGACCAGATAGCTCCAAGTGCAAACGGGAGTGCACAACCTAGATTTAATATAGCTATGTTAGAGACCTGCCAAGGATACTGGGATCATGAGGCCTGTTAACAACGTCGCAGAGGACTAACAAGGACTGACGCTAAACAAACACACAGGGTTGCCCCAACATCACACATGAAGCACAGAGGCGACATGGCAGAACCGATGCTGAAGGAACCACAAACACACAGCTGACTCACAGGCAGAAGCGAAAGATCAAAAGACCTTGCCCCAGATTATCCGCACACGTAGCACACCATGATATAAAGAATCATGGTGACCCTGGTGGGATAAAGAGAAGCCAAAAAGATTAACAAGACCCAAAGGACAAAAATCCAAGATCAAAATGATAACTCCAAAAAGACATCCTTTGCCAAGGAGAGAGATTAGGTTTGAGTGATGGTGGGAAGATTGGTCAGACAGGAGGAATGATATATCCTCAAGGACCAGAATGGACGATTAGGTCAGACAGGAGGAATGATATATCCTCAAGGACCCATGGGTTGGTGAGAGAATAAGTGTAGTTGTTTGCTGGCAAAAGCTGAAGTTCAAGGAATAGTCAGGATGAGCAAGGATAAGTCGACAATTGATGTTGCTGAAGCACAAGGCCCGAGTGGGACTAAAAGTTTTCTGAGGCTGGGGATGGGACAAGATATTTGATCAAATGCTGCTGTAGGACGGACAAAGGCTATGTACAACAAGGAGGAATGATATGCACAAGGGATATGTACAGAAGCTCAGGATTGGGGATAGGAAGATCACACTCGGCGGGACTCTCACTAAGACGGAGACAAGAAGGATAAATACAGGGAGGATTGCGCTGTACAGGAAAGGGATAAGGATATGGTACAAGATATGGTACAAAGCTTTGGAATAGGATATGGATTGCAGATGGGTTGGAGGAAGATGGAAGCTGAATGCTTGGAGGATAGGGGAGATGGAACTGCTGGGAGATCTGTTAAGAGATTATGGATGGAGGAAGAGGACAGTAGCTGAAAGGACAACTGAATAGATAAATAGCTCAGTTTACTATGTTGGTGCCTGTTTGCCAGGTTTTCACCAACATACTTGTCCAAGGTGCTTGAATTGCCAAGTTTTCACTGTTGGACGATTATTTTCTCTTTCTCTTTTCTTTTTTTACTTTTTTGCTTTTTTTGCTTTTTTTTCTTTTTTGAATGTTTTTGGATTTTCTGACATATGCAGGATCAGGTTCAGGCATAGAACCTCTTCAGATGGATGATGTTGATAGGATCATTCAAGGGCTCACCTTCTGGTGTTGATAGCTGATAGGCTCCCGAGCCAAAGGATGCGGTGACAACATAGGGGCCCAACCAAGTAGGCTCAAACTTGCCTTTCTTTTCTCTATTTGCTAGGACCTTCTGATTTTCTTTAAGGACCATGTCACCGACCTGGAATTGTCTAGGATGGACCTTTTTGTTATAACTCCTTTTGAGTCGATTCTGGTATGCCACCAAATGATCATAAGCTTGCTGTCTCTTTTCATCTAACAGGTCCAGCTGTGTGAGCCGGGCCACACGATAGTCTTCATCAGTTGTATAGTTCTTCATGGAGACGTGCAAGGATGGAAGCTCGACCTCGATCGGCAGAACGGCTTCAGCACCATATACAAGGGAGTATGGGGTGGTGCCTGTGGGAGTGCGATAAGAAGTGTGATAAGCCCAGAGGGTAGGATTAATTTGGAGATGCCAGTCACGACCAGAATCATTGACAATCTTCTTGAGAAGTTTCAAAAGTGTTTTGTTAGTTGCTTCAGCTTGGCCATTTCCTTGAGGGAAATATGGACTGGAGAAACGGTGATGGATGTGGAGTCTGGCACACAGATCATCCACATGCTAGTTTTCAAAAGGTGTGCCATGGTCTATGAAAATGGTAGATGGTATGCCGAAGCGGCAAATGATATGGTAGAGGATGAACTTGGATATTTGGATGCCAGTAGTTAGCGTGAGAAGAATCACTTCAACCCATTTGGTAAAGTACTCTGTGGCTGTTATGATATACTTGTGTCCATCCGAAGAGAGGGGGGTGATCAAGCCAATGAGGTCGAGGCCCCAACATGAAAAAGGCCATGGTGGTGCAATAGGCTGTAGATCCTGTGCTGGTGCATGTATCAAATTGGCATGCTGTTGACATGGGAGACATTTCTTGACAAATTCACACGCATCATGTTCCATTGTTGGCCAATAATATCCAACTCTAAGCAGCTGCTTTGCTAGAACCATGCCACTCGTGTGGGCACTTCAAATTCCAGTGTGAACTTCTTGTAAGGCCAGGACGGCCTCGTTTGAATCTAAACATCTAGATAGGACATTGTGATACCCACGATGATATAGGGTGTTGGCTACAAGAGTGTAGCGGGAAGCTCTGCAAATAAGGTTTTGGCATTGGTTATTGGTGAGATGGGGAGATATGATACCATTTTTTAGATATGCATGGATGTCGTGGTACCATGGGGATTGGGGACCAACCAAGACACACACCATGTTTGCATCGGTGTTCTCATAAGCTGGCAAGTGTAGCTGCTCGACTAGAAATTCATATTGTGTTGCGTCTCGTGGTATTTCCAGTAAGGATCCGATGGTTGCCATTGCATCTGCTGCTTTGTTTTGAAGCCTTGGGATCTGATTGAATTGTAGATGTAGGAAATGCTCTTTCAGTTTATCCACCAGTTTCTTGTAGGGTAGCAATTTGTTGTCCTTTGTCTGATACTCATCAAGGACTTGCTTGATAATGAGCTGTGAATCTCCAAAGACTTGTAGTTCTGTGATGTTCCATTGGATAGCTATTTTGAGACCTAAGATGGGTGCCTCATATTCTGCAATGGTGTTGGTACAGGGGAATCCCAACTTGAATGATTTTGGAATATAGTCACCTTGAGGTGTGATGAATAGGAGTCCTGCCCCAGAGCTATGGGATGTGTTGGAACCATAAAAGTATAGGTGCCACATGGATTGTTCTTTGATCATACACAGATGTTCATCGGGGAATTCCATGATTAGTGGATAGGCATCCACCAGTGGTGCTTCTGCTAGTTGATCGGCAATGACTTGCCCTTTGATTGCTTTGCGATCTACATACTGAATGTCAAATTCGCTGAGTAACATGACCCATTTTGCCATACGGCCTGTGAGGGTTGTCCTTGATAACAGATACTTAAGAGGGTCCACCTTTGATATGAGCTTGATTGTGTGGCTAAGCATGTAATGTCTAAGTTTTTGAGTGGCAAAGACCACTGCTAGGCATGCTTTCTCCATGGGTGAATAGTTAAGCTCATAGCCCACAAGAGTGCGACTGATGTAGTAGACAGCTTGTTCTCTGTTTTCATCATCATGCTATGCTAGGAGTGCCCCTAGTGCTGTAGCTGTTGTTGAGATGTAAAGGATGAGTGGGCATCTTGGAACTGGTGGTACTAGGATTGGAGCATTAGCTAGATACTCTTTGAGCTTATCAAAGCTTCCTTGACATATGGGATCCCACTTGAAGTTGGTGTTTTTGCATAAGAGATGTGAGAATGGTTGGCACTTGTCTGCTAGTTGTGAGATGAACCGCCGAACTGATTGAAGCTTGCCCTGTAGGCTTCTGAGCTGTTTGAGATTTCTTGGTGGAGGCATCTCCGTTATTGCTTTTACCTTTTTAGGATCGATCTCTATGCCTCGTCTAGAGACGATGAAGCCTAGAAGCTTGCTAGATGTTACGCCGGAGACACATTTCTTAGGATTTAACTTTAAGCCATAATGTTGCAGATGATCAAATACACGCTCTAGGATGTTGAGGTGCTCATCTCTTGTTTTGGATTTTGCAAGGATATCATCCACATAGTCCTCAAGGATCTTGTGGATCATGTCATGGAAGATCATTGTCATTGCTCGCTGATATGTTGCTCCTGCATTCTTTAGCCCAAATGGCATCATGTTGTAGCAGAAGGTACCCCATGGGGTTGTGAATGCTATTTTATGTTGATCTGCTTCCGCTATATGAATTTGGTTGTAGCCTGAAAAGCCATCCATTAATGATAACATCTCATGACCCGCTGTGAGGTCTACAAGCATGTCTATGTTTGGCAATGGGAAGTCATCCTTAGGACATGCCTTGTTCAAGTCCCTGAAATCAGTATAGATTCTGATGTCGCTAGAAGGCTTTGTGACTGGCACCATGTTAGAGATCCACTCTGAATAATCTATTGCTCTGATGATCTTAGCTTGGAGGAGCTTCTCAAGCTCTGCTTTGACGAGCAATGCTACCTTTGGATGCATTTTCCTTAGCTTTTACTTCACTGGCTTAACGTTTGGATTTACTGATAGATGATGAACAACAAGGTTTGGATCAAGCCCAGGCATGTGGGCATATGACCATGCAAAGTTGATGATGGATTCCTTGAGCAAGGCACTGAGAGCCATTTCTTCTCCTTCTATTAGGTTGACTGCAATGTAGGTGATCCTTGGACATTCTTCTATTCCCAAGTTGATTGGCTTGGTCTCTTCTATGATGATCGGCGACTACTCTGGTCTATAATCTTGGATAGGGGGAAGAGGCAAGGCTTCATCTTCTAGCGCCTGAATTGCCAGGTTTTTGCTAGAAGATACGCCCTTTGTTTTTACTATTTTGGAATCAGAATGTGCCCCAGAAGGGTTTTCACATAAAGACTCATGATGTTCTTTTTCTTTATCATTTTTGCGACTAAAGCTTGCCTCTTCCCCAAAATATCCTTTTGGGTGAAGCGTATAAACAAGTGTCAATGTTGGATCTTGGTTGACTGCTGGATCTGATGTCCCCATGAATTCTAGGAGTGCTTGTACGCTTTGGAACTCATCGATGTGTGTGATGCTTGGTTGGTCCCAATCTATGAGGTCGGGGTTTGTGAGGGGAAGATCTATGAGGTTAATGGAGAGTTGTTGGAGAACAGAAGTCCCCAAGAGGGTGTCATCGGCAAAGATATCATCGTAGGATCGGATGTCTTTCTCTTCGGGGATGTCTTCAATTTCCACAAGGTCATCCTGGCTATTCAAAAAGTTCACGTTGGTCATGTTAGTGCCCGCAGTTATGGTATTGGGCTCTTGTTCAAGTAGGCGAGGGATATTAAAGCCAAGTCCTCGATGTTCAAGATTTTGTGATGGTGTGATAGGAAACAAATTTCCATCTTCTTATGGTCCTAGACCACCGCCTTGATGGTTATATTGTTCTGTGACATTCTTGTATGGGATTGGATATTTCTCTTTGAAGTACTCAAGAAGTTGTGTGTCACGTGATGGGGGATCTTTGTACAACCATTTGTTAATATCTGGATCCATTTCTTTGCTGTTGATGGTACCATGAGACTCAAAAGTCATGTTTCCGATTTGCTTGAGCTTATAATGTTCCTCAACAGGCTTGTTTTGACAACTTGGGCGCCCTTGAGTATGTGGATCACGTGGAAGAGCCCCTACAGCAAATGCATCACTGAGGCTATATTCGCCACAACCCTGGTTGTTTATCTTGACGGATGATAAGGTGGAAGAGAGGATGGTCTCTGGATCGCGATGGGATCGGGATGAGCTAGCAATAGAAGTACCAATATCGGTTCTAGGACAATGAGTAGAATGAGGGAAAGATGCTTCCATCGCACGACAGTATGCGAAGGGGTTAGGATCAACGTGGATGGTAACCTCAGTGCCTTGATGTGGAAACTTGATGCACTGATGGTAAGTAGATGGTACAGCCTTAATGGAATGGATCCATGGGCGGCCAAGAAGAATATTAAATGGTAGGTCAAGATCAACAATGTGGCAGACAATATCTTGCGTTGCTGGGCCTAGCTAGATAGGCAAGGTGATAGTACCTTCAAAGGTACGCTCCAAGTTGTCATATGCTTTGATAGTGATCATCTCATGTTGTATGTCGGCCTCCGTGAACCCGATCTTCTTGATGAATTTTAATGTGCACAAGTTGAAGGCTGAGCCATTATCCACCAGAACTCGTTTGATGGCAAAATCTCTGACCATGACAGCAATGCGAAGAGGGAGAGTATGGTTAGGATCGACATCTGGTATATTAGATTCTTTGAAGGATAAGGCACATGCTGCTGATAGGTGTCCCATAAGAGTTTCAAACTGAGTTGTGTTAATATCTGTGGGGACATGGCCTTCTTTTAGAGCTTTGTCCAGGATCTCCTGATGGATGGGTGATGTGCGGAGCAAATCCAAGATAGATATTTGGGCTGGCATGTTCCCAAGATGCTCTATGATATTGTATTGTGCACTTGGTGCATTATGCTATGTTGCATGTGCATTTGATGCTGGCCTGGTGTTAGACTGTGCTGTGGATGCAGTAGATGTTGGCCTTGGAGGAGTAGCTGACCTCGGAGGAGCATCGGCAACAGTTATCCTACCACTGGGGGTAGTTGCAGCACATTGTTGATCCGGTCCTCTGACGTGGATGGTATTGATGGTGGGCTCATCTTGGATGGGCTCAACTTGAGTTATGCATCTAACATACTTGTCATAGTTGATGTAGGCCGCTGTGTGATCTTCTTGCTTGCCTTTGCCATGATTTTGGGGCTGATTGGCGTTGGCTTGATTCTTCTCGGTATTGTGTTGAGGGAACACATTTTGATATATTTGCAAATCGGCGTTGGGTGAAGCTTGAGCTGGTGTATCAACCTAGATCTCCTTGCGATCAATGAGATCCTAGATGTAGTTCTTAAGCCACATGCACTTCAATGTTGTGTGCCCCTTCACACAATGGTAATCACAGTATTCATGTTCTTTATACCAATCAGACTTTGGTGCGTTGTCATCCTTCTGTGGGATGGGCGGATATGTGATCATATTTGCCTTGGCTAGCCGATAAAAGATCTGATCCAGAGGCTCACCCAAAGGTGTGAAAGTCCTCTTTGGATTGTTCTGATTGTTGGGTTTGTTCTGCCTTGGGGCAACGTTAACTGTGTTAACAAGATTGCCCTGACGTGCTGGCTGTTGCTGTTGGTATTGCTGCTGATACTATTGCACAGGTGGTTGATGAGCTTGAGGAGGCTGCTGATAAATAGGTGCTTGATATGCGGGAGCTGGTGGTTGTTGATAGATGGACGCTTGTGGCGGTTGGTATGTTTGAGCTGGTGTAGGACTAGCCACAATGAATTGTACATTCTTAGTGTCAGTGGCTCCATCTGTAACAACATTCTTGTTACGATTCCAGTAACGGGATTTATCATTGTTGGGTTTGTTCTTGGAATCATCCTTGAAGTGACAAATAGTGCTTTCGTCTAGGAGAGCTTTCTCGATGCCTATGCCCTTTCTCTTGATGTCTTGGTATGTCTGGAGACAGTTCATTTGCATGTGATGGGATAGCTTTGGATGCAGGTTATCAATGAAGATCTTTGTTAGATGCTTCTCTGGCGGCTGATATGATAACCTGGTTGTAAGATTCTGCCATCTTTGCAAGTATTCTGCAAGGATTTCTCCATCTTTCTGCTTTGAGTTGCATAGGTCTAGCAAGGACAACTCATTCTCCACATTATGGGCATAGTGTGTGATGAACTTCTCAGAGAGTTCAGCAAAGGTTTTTATTGTCCCATGTGGTATTTTGTAAAATCACTCAACAGCAGTTCCTCCCAAGCTTTTGGGAAACAGGCGCAAGAGATAGTTATCACTGTAAGCCACTTCTTGGTATGCCATGTAGAACTCTTTGATATGGTTTACTGGATCTCCTTTCCCCCGATACTTGTCAAACTTGGGCATCTCAAAATACTTGGGGAAAGGGATAGTTGCTATGGACCGATCGAAGGGATATGAGCACACCTCTTCGAACTTGTATGTTTTATTCTCTGTTCCACCTTGTAGCTCCTTTAGAGCATTTTTCATTGCTTCCCACTCAGCATTGAGTGGCGAGGGAACTGGGACTTCTGCTTGTGATGGAAGCTGTGGAACTGGATATGGCGCTTGTTGTGGATAAATGGGTTGGAACTGATTTTGGGGTAATGGTTGCTGGGGATATTGCTGGTGTGGCATAGGGGGATATTGTGGTAAATGATATGAAACTGCTTGATGTTGTTGGGCTGCTTGCTGTTGTTGAACTGGCGGTTGTTGTGGGACTGCTTGCTGATATTGGACATTTGGAACTTGCTGTTGTAACTGATGGGTGGGAACTTGTTGTTGCTGGGGGATGATAGGGATTTGTTGCTGAGGCTGATAGCAAGGGACTTGCTGTTGTTGAGGAATGATGGGTGTTTGCTGAAAGGGGACATGTGGTTGCTATGGGGGAGGCTGTTGGAACGATGCCGCTTGCAGGTATGATGGTGGTAGTTGTTGAGGTTGGCTTTGGGTTTGGCTGATATAAGCTGGGTGCATGCCTGCGTTACTTAGAGGTGGAACAGATGTGGGGAAGCTAGAAGTAAAGGGTGATGGGGTAAGATAGCTGGGGAAAGTTGGCTGTTGAGGTGGTGGAACTTGCTGGAAGGTATTTGGGATTTGGGACGAATAGCTTGAAGCCGGCGGTGGTTGGGGTAGTTGCTGCTGTGCTGCTTGGGTGAAGGCGGTTTGTTGACTTGCAACCATAGATGTAGGGGATTGAGATGGGATCCCCCATGCCTTCATTTCTTCTTGTGTAAGGCCCCACTAAGAGCTTGTGTTAGGGTGCACTGCAGCGGATGATGGAATGGTAGGAGCAACGGGAGCTTGGGACACGAATGATGGTTGAGAGAAAGGAGCTTGTTGAGGTTGTGGTTGAGCGGATGCTTGTGAGGAGGAAAATGAATGAAACACCCAAGAGAAAAATGAGGTTGGAATGGGAAGCGATTGCGCTAACCCCAAAGAAGAAGGTATGGGTGCTTGGGGGGTGAAGGGTGACGGTGCTCCTTTGATGGTGAAAGGCGTTTCTTGACTTGCGGATGGTGGCGAAGCTTTTGGTGTAAAAGCTTGCGTGAGAGGTGGAAGCTGACTTTGGGTTAAGCGTTGGATTTGGGCTTGGGCAGCCATAGCAGATGATGAAGCAAAAGGGGTAGGAGATGGAGCGGATGGCATTGCAGCTTGTGTTGCGGGACTGGCGAGGCTTCCTTGCAAGAAAAGGGGAATGGTGGCAAGCTCTTGGGGTGTTTGCATGATAGGATCGGGGAATGATTGGACAAACGGAGAATATGCTTGTGCTGGAACTTGGATAGTTTTGATGGGGATGCGTGGATAGAGAGATGGTGGGATGGAGGTACTTTCTGGCAGATAGTGGGAAAATGTGCTTTGCTGATGTTGCAGTACAAGGGCATTGGTCGCTAGTGGGCTTTCTAGAGGATTTTCAAATGCTTGGATTGCCAACGGGGATGAAGGGATGTTTGGATCTTCACATGGGTTACTGGCTTGGATCTGGGGATTGTAGGTCATCATGGCGTTGGTGAAAAGGTTGGGATCGGATGAGGTTGTTGGTGGATAAAGATTCATGCTTCTTCTTTTCCGAGATCTGGTCTCAACAGGCATGGAGATGCAAGTGCTAAATGGATGCAAGATGTTTGGCTAAAAGATGTTGATGGATGCAAAGTTGATGAACTTCTAAAGATGATGACTTCTAAGATGCAAATGCAAAGATAGGGATCAAGATGGCGATGATGGAAGCTGGATGGAACGGATATGGATCAAGACGGTGGAGGAAAGACAGGTTGCTAGTGGAAAGCTGGTGAAAGATTACTGAGTGGTCAACAAATGAGCTGCTATTTTTCCCAAAAGGAGGATCAGAGATATGATGGGGTCAACCTAAGATAGACTGATGATCTTCGGTCAACTAGTTTCTTATCAATACACTCCAATCTCTTGCTCGAGATGATGGCTATGCAAGGACAAGGTTTGATTTCTTTATGACAACACGTTGTGTCAAAAAAAGGATGATGGTCTCTGATCTTGGATATGGGATAGGAACAACTCAAAAGGTAAAACACTAAGTGTTGGTGGGACTCTGGGTTTTGGAGCAAAAGATGATGGATCTACTGGAAAGATATGGAAAGCTGATGGGGGGATGCTAGTGGAAAAGGTATTGAAGGGTGAAGGGACAATGCTCTATCTAAAGGGATAATGCAAATGACAAGGATTGATTCTAGAATGCTGGTAGGAAGATGAATGCACTTTATGATGTTTTGAAATGAAACTAAGGTTTTGATTAATGATGCAAAGAGTGAAACTAGGATGAAACTAAGATGCAAGGCTGTTTGAGACAAGATTTCAAGATCTGAAGATGGAACAAGACATGAACAAGGATTTGGCTAATCTTCTGGCTCAAGGTTGACAAAGTGATGGTTAACTCAGAAATGGAAGGTGAACTGTTTGATGCGGGTGTTATGGGTGATGTTCTCAAGTCTGGTTTGGGACTTCTCCTCTGCTTGGGTTGCTTGGATAATGGCTTGATAGCTCTTGAGTTTCTTCTTGGCAACTTTTCGCTCTTGATAGGTTTGGGATTTGGGCAACTTCGCTTTAGGATGTTTGTTCTTGCTGGGCATCACTTGGAAAAGAGGCTTCTGATTTTGAGACAAAGGTTTCCAATGGCAAAAGTTAAAGTCAAAGCAATCTCTGCAAGGGACAAAGCAACCCTGCGGGATACAAACAAAGGCAACTGACTCTGATAAAGCTCTAAAAAGTGTATGTTTTAACAAGTGTTTTCACGGAGTCTTTGACTGTCAAGCACTTCAAATAGATCTACCTAAGGAAGGTGAGTATCAAAATCGCTTGACCATAGCTTGGTATCCCCCAGAAGGGAATACAAATGGTGAGTAATCTTGAGGCGACCCGGTAAACCCCTTGGAATCGGTCCTTGCACAAGGATTTTGATACTTTTGGATGTAGATAGGGTAGCCTCTATTTTATCAGTTTGCTAATGATTCCGTGGTGTCTCCATACCCAGTTATGCTGATCATCTGTGACTCACTTAAGAGCCTTGCCAATAATGCTGGGGGAGAGGAATGTTTACCATCCCCAGACACGTGTTTGGCACGAACGCCCGATGATTAGGAGATATAAGTGATTCTTTTGGTCTTCACTTATTTGTATACCGGCCGGGGGGGATACCGATTTGAGGTCGTTCTCCGAGGAGGAAGCGCTTCTCTTTGGACAGGCCTCGCTAAAAGCAGAATAGGTGAACTTGTCCAAGTTCAAATGTTCCACGTTGCTTACTCTAATAGGGATTATGCAAGAATTGAAAAACTCCTACATGCACATCAAGCAGATTTTGTTCATTTTTCCAAATTTGATTAAGTGATGTTTGAACTTTGAAATGAAGACACTCGTGATTAGATTTTGATTTTTTCTTTTCTCCAAAATGTAAATGATTTGAACGGTTGCAAGTTCTTTCCTTTTGTGCATTCAAGATTTGATTAGCGAGTTGATTTAAGAACTTTGAAAAAGTTTTGTTTTATCCCTTAGATCACTCAAGATTGAATTTGTTTGCTTGCTTTGGAATTTGACACGAGATAGGGAACAGAGTTATTTGTTTCCTTTAGTGCATTCGAGATTGAGTTAGCTTTTCAAAATGACAATGACATTCTAGGACCTAAGTTCATTTCCTTAATGTCATTCAAGATTTTGTTTTTGACCTTTGCTGTAATAAAAGAAATGAAAAAACCAGTCCCAAGCAACTCAAGACAAAAAACCAAAAAGCGACACTGTCCAGCTTATAGATGACACTGGAAAGTTCAGAGGTGACATTTCATTTCTACAGGTGACATTCTGTACCTTTATAGGCGACAGATAAATATGCAGAGGCGTGATTTCTTTCATCAAAGGCGTGATTTCTTTACATGCAGGTGACAGAAGAAGAATTCTGGGACGGAACAGAAGTTATCGATCATGAAAAAATCTCAGTTATGCAGGCATGAAAATAGAGCTCATAGGCGTCATTTCTTTCCTCAAAGGCGTGATTTCATTGCAAGAAGGCGTGACTGGATTGTATTTAGGCGACATTTCTTTTCATGAAGGTGACATTTCTTTGCTTGAACGCGACATTTAATTGCTGTAGGCGACATTTAATTGCTTGAAGGTGACATTTCATTTATTTCCTACAAATACAAGCATATAAAGTATAATCTCATCAAAATGATTGTGGTTTTGGTCCCACCGGGCGTGCCAGAATGTAGACTAGGATTTGAGTGTGCACCTAAACCTATTTTGAAGGCCAAAGACAAACAAATGTCATAGCATATAATCAAATCAAATTTAATGGTAAACAAACTAAAATCAAAGCCACCTCAGTTTAAGCCTAAAATGGATGCGCCCATGCACCGTTTGATATGCTTGGATATAGATGGATGTGGGTGTGCAAAACTCAAGCACTTGGAGCATGCAAGATAAATGATGATTTGAGGTTAATGAAGACCCAAAATGACACAAAATAGGTATGAGGAACCTATTTTTTCTCAAAGGCCTCAAGAACACACAAATATGCAAAGCTAAATGAATGAATTAAGATTGATTAAACAAGAAATGAATCTATGTTAATCCAATTAAGCTAATTTAGATGTGATTTAAGCTTGAAAATGATCTAAAATGATGAGTTTATGCTTATGCTAGAATGAAAATGGCATTATAACTTTGCTATTGAGTTTGAGAGTTGAAAGATGATTTGCCTTAGGAAGTGAGGGTATTTATAGGAAAAGGGAAGGGCTTGGTTTAAAAGGATGAGTCAGAGTTAGGGCTAAGGTTAGGGTTGAGTCAAAGACAAGTGTCCTGACAAGTGTCAAGGGAGGATTGAGTTGAAAGTTTGAGGGCATGTGCACAATTTGGTAAATGTGCCCAAGGCCAAGAGGTGGCAAGGAAGGGATAAGAAGGTCTTAAATGCATTTGAAGAGGTGGCCAAAGAGGTGTCCCTCTTTGTTGACCAAAAAGGATGACTAAGAGGAGGTTAGCATAAGTTTTGGTAAACCTTTTGCTAATGGAATGTGACAAGATTAGAAAGGGGATTAGGAGAAAGGGATGGGCAAGTGGCTTTTGGTGAGATTTAGATATTTATTAAAGGTAAATTTAATAAATATTAAATATCTAGGCTTAGGGTTTGAAGGGACTAGATTAGGGATTTGACCCATTTAGAGGAAGGTTTAGGACTTTCTAGAAGAGTTTAGTGCTCTTTAGAATTTTGCCCAACTTTGGGATAAAAAATAAATTAATTTATTTTTGAAGTTTTTTGGTCAATTTATTAATTAAATAATTAATAAATTAGGGATAATGTCCAAATGACATTTTTAGACTAGATTCCTTAATTAAAGATTTTTAATTAAGAGAGAGGGATTTAATGCCATAAAATAAATTAATTAATTAAATAAATAATTAATTAATAAATGATGATGTCATCAAGGATTTTCAGAAAACAAAAATAATTTATTTTCTGAAGGATTTTTCGGTGTCTACAGTAACTACCGAGGTGGTTATAATAGAGGAAGTTTCTGAGGAAATTGTTATAATTGTGGAGAAGAAGGACATAGATCATTTGAATGTACACAAGTAAGTAAGAAGATTGGTAACAGTTGAAATGCTTTGGTGCAGGAGGAGTCATCAAATGAACCTGAGAAGGAAAGTAATTTGATGGTAAGAAGAGCACTATGGAATGAAAGTAAGAAGGAAGATCCAGTAAGGAAAATTTTGTTCAAGACCAGATGTAGAGTTTCTGATAAAGTGTGGAAGATAATCATTGAGAGTGGTAGCTTAGAGAATCTAGCATGTGAGGAGATGGTGACTAAATTGTAGTTGGAAAGGATGGAACATTCAAAACCCTATCAGATTTCATGGATCAAAGATGAGCACATACTCCTCGTAAGTGAACAATGTTATGTGAATTTGAAAATTAGAAAGTACTATGATAAGGTGTTGTGTGATCTCATGCCTATGGATTGTTGTCATATTTTGTTGGGTAGACCTTGGCAATATGATAGACATGCTATATATGATGGGAGATTGCATAAGTATACTATTGTAACTAATGGAAGAAAAAAAATCTTGTTACCTTTGATGGAAGAACCGGGTAGTAATGTTTGCACATCTATGAAAGTTTGCTTGATGGAAGGAAGAAAGTTTGTTAAAGATTTGAAAAGGGATGATGTATGTTTTTCTATTATTACTAACAAACTGAGTAAGAAAACCAAGGATAGTGTTCCTAAGGAGATTGATAAGTTACTCACTAAGTACAAAGATATCATTTCTGATAATGTACCTGATGGTTTTCCATCGAAAAGAAGAATTGATCATTGTATGGATCTTATCCCTAGATCTAGTTTACTGAAAAAGGTACCTCATCAGTTAACACCTACTGAGAATTAGGAATTGAACCGACAAATTCAATAATTGTCAGAGAAAGTTTGAGTCCTTGTGTAGTACCTATTGTATTGGCACCTAAGAAGAATGGAGAATGGAGAATGTGTACTGATTCCAGAGCAATCAACAAGATAATAGTGAAGTATAGGTTTCATATACCAAGAATGGATTACATAATGGATAGTTTGACTAGAGAAAAGTATTTTACCAAAATTAATTTTAAAAGTGGGTATCATCAAATCTGATTCAGAGAAGGTGATGAATGGAAGACTTATTTCAAGACAAGAGAAAGTTTGTATGAATGGTTGGTTATGCATTTTGGTTTAACTAATGCACCGAGTACATTTATGAGGTTGATGAATGAAGTCCTGAAGAAATTCTTGGTTAAACTTGTGATTGTATATCTTGATGACATTCTGATATTCAGTAAGACTAGAGAAGAGCATTTGTTGCATGTTAGACAAGTTTTGCTGAGATTGAAAGAGGAAAAGTTGCTGATAAATTTGAAAAAGTGTTCATTTATGAACGAGGAGATTATGTATTTGGGATTTGTTATTTCAGCTGATGGTTTGAAGATGGATCCTAAAAAGGTTGAAGCTATTTTGAATTGGCCTACACCTGAAAATGCTAGTCAGGTAAGATCATTTCATCGATTGGCAAGTTTTTACAGAAATTTCATTAGAAAATTTAGTGCAATTTGTAATGCTATGAATGAGACTATGAGAGGAGACAAAAGAATATTCAAGTGGATACATGGAGTTGATAAAAGTTTTGAGACTCTGAAGTAGAAGGTTGTTGAATTGCTTGTTTTGGCATTGCCCAATTTCAGTAAAGTATTTCAAGTGGAATGTGATGCAAGTGGTAGTGCAATTGGAGCTGTGTTGAGTCAAGAAGGTAAACCTATTGCTTTCTTTAGTGAAAATTTGAATGATGCTAGAAGGAAATATTCTATGTATGATCAATAATTCTATGCTATTGTTGAAGCTTTCAAGAAATGGAGACATTATTTGATGCTGAGTCAATTTGTGTTGTATATTGATCATAAGGCTTTACAGTATTTGGGTAGTCAGAATAAGTTGAATCAGAGACATATGAAATGGGTTGAGTACTTGCAGAGTTATACATTTGTTATAAAGCATAAGAGTGGAGTCACTAACCGAGTTGCTGATGCATTGAGTAGAAGATCTTTGATGACCAAGATGAAAATTTAGGTTCCTCATTTTGATGAGATGAAAGATTCTTATGAAGGTGATCCTAATTTTTATGAGCCATGGAGAAACTACAGAGCACCTATTCAAGATCAACCGAGTACTAAATGGGAAGAATACTTCATTCAGGAAGGTATGTTTTTTAAAGGTATTTAGTTGTGTATACCAAGAGGACCAATGAGAAATAATTTGATAAAGGAGAAACATAGTAGTGGTTTGGCTGGGCATTTTGGAATTGATAAAACATTGATTTTTCTTAAGGAGAAATACTTTTGGCCTCAGTTGTACAAAGATGCTCAAAAATTTGTGAAAAGTTGTGGAGTTTGTCAAGTTGCAAAAGGAGTAAGTCAGAATACTAGTTTGTATGTACCGATTGCTGTTCCTAAGAAACCTTGGATTGACATTAGTATGGATTTTGTTCTTGGCTTACTAAAGACAGTAAGAGGTAATGATTCTATATTTGTTGTTGTGGATATATTTTCTAAGATGGCACATTTTATACCATGTAGAAAGACATCAGATGCATTACATGTAGTTGATCTTTTCTTTAAGGAAATTGTGAGATTGCATGGATTACCGAGGAGTATTATCTCTGACTGAGACAGTAAGTTTGTTGGATACTTTTGGAAGACCCTTTGGAAGAATTTTGGTACTGAGTTGAAATATAGCTCTACATTTCACCCACAAAATGATGGACATACAGAGGTTGTGAATAGAAGTTTGGGTAATCTTTTGAGATGCTTAGTTGGAGACACATCGAGTAATTGGGATTCTGTGTTAGCACAAGAAAAGTTTGCATACAATAATTCAGTGATAGAAGTACTAGAAAGACACCTTTTGAGATTCTAAATGGCTTACAACTGAGAGGAATATTTGATTTGAGAGACATTGATGATGAGAATAAGAGGAGTGTTGAAGGAGTGAAATTTGCTAAGTACATGAAGACATTACATGAAGATGTGAAATACAAGATGGAAGAAAGTAACCAGAAATACAAAGACATAACTGATAGATCAAGAAGACATAAGACTTTTGAGATTGGTGATGATGTGATGGTTCATTTGAAGAAAGGTTAGTTTCCTACTGGAACATATGGAAAGATAAGGATGAAGAAGTTTGGACCTTGCAAGATTTTGAAGAAATTTGATAGTGGAAATGCATATGAGATTGAGTTACCTAATGACATGGACATATCACCTATTTTCAACATTTATGATTTGTATGAGTATCATGAACCTATTGAAGAAATGGTAGTACCAACAGATTATCTTAAGAAGCAGAATGAAGAAGTGGAATGTATTTTGAAGGAAAGAGTTGGAAAAAGCACAAGAGGAAAACATTATATAAAATATCTAGTAAAGTGGAAGAATACACCGATGGAAGATAGTTCTTGGATTTTGTAGTCTGAGTTGGATGCAGATTGGATCATACCTACTAAATGATTCAGAGAATCATTTCAAAATAACCCCAGGTGTCTGATGCAGGAGCATCTCTAGTCCTTGGCAATCCTGTATCACCAAAATATGTTTGAGTTTTTCTATGTTGCTTGGTTCCTTCTTTGACCGAGTTGGTTGGTAGTTGGTCACTTTCCTTTGGTTACTGAGTGCGATTGGTTATCTCCTAGGTGGTCTGTTGTTTCATTGGCACTTGGTGTTGCTTGTCTGTTGCTCGGTCATCCTTTCTTACTGAGTAGTTTATTTTGAGTTCTTGTTGGGCTGAATTGTACATTTATTATGGGTCATAGATTTAATGTTGGAATCCATCATTGGGAGGCATGTGGTCCTAGATCTGACTATTCCTTTCATTGATTATGGATATGAAGGCCGACTCAGTTTGGTAGACTCTTGTATAAATGTAGTTATTGGGTTAGAGTTTAGAGGTAGTTTTTGATAGAGATAGACTTAGAGATTTTGACAGATCCTCACAAGTTTTGAAGACTTCTAAACATGATTGTAATATCTGGCCATAACTGGGAAGGCCTTAAAAACCAACATGTATGAATCAATTTGAATGAATAATACATTGCTGATCCTGCATTCTCTCTCTCACTATGTTGTTGTTTTTCTTCCATGAGTTGTTGAGTAGGCTAGATCATTAGGGTGTGCCATTGCTTGGTCCCTTTTGACCTTTTCCTTGCATCAAATATTGAAGATGATCTTGATGAGCTTGAAGTACTTATGACCCAGAGACTAGAAAAAGGTAAAGGAAGGTATAAGGGAAAGTTACCTTTAGCTTGTTTTAATTGTAAAGAGGTTGGCCATATTGTTACAAGATATCCTAATAGGAAAGAGGAAGATAAAGATAGATCTGGTGATGGAAATTTTGGAATAAGGAATAACAGAAGAAACCGACACTACAATAGAGACAAGTGAGATTAAAAAGATAAAGGCAAGAAGGCATGCTACCTTATTGGAGAAAATGAAGATGACACTGACACTGACATTGATGATGAAATTAAAGTAGTATTTGTTGCAATGAAAGATGATTCAAAAGAAGAGGATGTTGGAGATTTACTAGCAAGCCAGTGCTGACTATATGTTTATCATTGATGACAACATATGGTAAGTAGCATGCATGGAAGACTTATGCAGTATGGTTTTGGTATATACAACATGGACATATTATCAGCATGATATCATGGACATAGAGGTTAACTATTAGTATAGATAGTTATATAGTAGCTTGTATCAACAATGTTCCTATCAAAGTTATAGCCAGTGTTCTTTGAATGATTGTATGTACAGTTATCATGGAGCCTTGTGCATTTGGATATCTGATGGAGACATGTTAGTGATGTTACATTCATGGATGTAGAGTCTGATAATTAGTAGAAGTGAAGTTATATAGTCCCTACTAACCAGTAGCAGTTTCATGTGTTTATTCAAAAGAGCTGACATAGATTATATTGGTTTAGGAGTTGTGCCTATCATTCTTGTATAAACCCTTGGATTAGTGCTTGGATAAGAGTTAGTAATGTTCTCTTAAGAGCACATGATGTAATTCAGCTTGAGGAGAAAGTTCCAGTTACTTTGGTAGAGTCGATAGTATGTAGCACACATCTACATTTATTATTATTGGACAGGTCCCAACATGTGTTCCGTGCTTAGTAGAGCCAACTAAGATGTTGTAGATGATTGTTATTATTTTTCTATTATGATTTTAATGTGGTTCTAATAGGGTGACTTGATTATTTCATTAAGATGAAAGATATTTATAGGAAGTCATTTGTGATTGCTAATACATGGTTCATAGCTGAATGTGAAGAGCATAGCAGAGTGTATGAAGTGTTGAGCCATCATAAGAAGGTCTATGTGACTGTTGTCACCAAGGATTGCACTGGAGTATGGCTAAGTGTAAAACCTAGCAATCCCATGAAACATGGGACTATTCTCAGGCTGTGGGTAACCTATCAGAGAATAGACCTCCGGATTAGGGGCCGGATTCCCCTTGAATCACCTAAAACTTGAATTGAACTTTGAAGGAAAAGGGAGAGAGAGTGCATTAAAATTGAAACTAACTAGGTGATTCACCAAACTTTGATAGATCCACAAACTGAAAAAAAACTCACAATATGATTCAGAACATAACCTGAGCATCACAACTCCTTCCTACTCTGATTTTTTTGCTTAGAAATAACCAGGTGCTGGTTGTAGATGAGAAGGGAAAATAATTTCCACAAAATCAAAAACATTCAAATGCACACAGATTGAGACCTTAAGAAATAACAGTACTTGTGAACATGAAAATGAATAAAATATCAAGTAAAGAACAAATTTTCATCACAATACATGACATGAAATTCACCAAAATAACTCACAAAGATGTAGGAAAAAGAAGGACAATTGCCATAAACTGAATTGAAAGGAGCCAAAGTACAACTTGCTTCTCTAGAGCTACAAACTTTCACCTCAAAGAATGAGGGAAAGAAGAACTAGCCTCCATCATAAAAAGTGAGAGGTATATAAAGAAAACCTATCTGTATCTGCATTCATGACCACCACCTCCTAAAGATAGAAAATACTGCAAATAGGCCCATGAATGCAATCAAAAATCAGATGCCCAACTCTTGAGATTCAAGGGGGTGAGGAAAGTGGGACCCCTAAAAATAGCTAGTCAAGGAATGACCCTACTACACACTAAGTCATGCTCAATAAATGATAATTGACAATGGTTTATATAAACACCACTTGTCAATATCTTACAATGGTAAGAGCAATGACACTTACATTTAAAAAATTTAATCCCCTTATCCATAACTCAATGTATTAAAATAGTTCTCAACCCAATCCAAGATAGGGGAAAACATATTTCAAACATTCATCTTTTACAAATCCATTTAACACATAATTGTTCTTGAAAGGAAATAGGCCCCCTCCTATGCCAAAATATATGGTTCTTAATACATTTTAAAAGGTTTCAACCCTAGATGAAAAAGGGGAAACAATTTTAAAATATTTACACCTTAATAAAAAGAAACCATATATCACAAGGTGCTCAAAAAAATGGACTCATCCCTAGAAGGGGAGAAATGAAATTAATTCATATTCATGCCAAAACCTTTCCTTGAAAATGAGGAAGCTGCTGGCATTGTGACTTCTTCAATCTGTACTTGGAAAGATTCCAATCTTCACTAGAACCCCTGAATTGGATCTTGAGCTCAATTAAGGAAACATCTGTCTCTTTCTAATCATGGCATATTGATACAGAAGGTAGGCATTGTATTCAGTCTTTTACTCTGCATTGTTTTCAATATCTTGAGGGCATTGTTATGATTACATATAATTGTTTTATCACTGGTTTTATTCTTCATTGTCGATGATGGCATTATTACTTGTTGTCTACTGTAGATCTCTATATTTTCTTTGCTATTATGTATTGGCATTTCTATTCATTGTCCCCTTTTCATCCTCGAGGGCACTATTGCATCTCTCTGTTTTGGACTACATGTTAAACTTACTGCTCTATTTCTTATGCCGTGAACTATACAGGGCACACTGATTTTGAGGGCTTACTGCTATATGATTGGGGCATTGTCTATGATTCATTATAATCTTCTGCATTACATTGACTATTTCTCATGCTATGAAGGCACTATTATTACTTCATATACTATAAGAAAATAGGGCATTAGTGCTTTGAATGAGCTAGGGCACGCATATTTCTCTGCATTTTCTTTGATTCATGGCACTGTGTATGTTTATTGACTGAATCTCCTCTGTATTAACGAGGGCATAGGAACTTGTATGTTAGCTTGATCCTTAGGCCCATAAAAATATAGACTCTTCGAGCTTTGCATTGATTTGATTAGAATATTTGATGTGGCTCGTGACCCTGCTATGACTGTTGATTGCAATTTGTAACTATGGTGTTCGCTGTCATGGCTTGATGCTATGATGTTTTAGTACTGCGGCTTCTTGGGTATACCCTTAACCCTGCTCCACCTTTTTTACATTTGGCTTGCTATTGCATATATTACAAATGCATTTTTCATTACTTCCATGACATTCTTTTAATGCCAGCCCGTGAGCTAGGGCACGATGCTATATGTTCACTGTTATGGGGGTCCATGTGACCTATGGTTCATTGGCATATATGTTCTAACCCACGGGCTAGGGCACAATGTTTTAGTGTGTCTATCCTTGCTATGGGAGCATGCTATTGATATGTAATGTTGAGGGATGTCTTTGATCTTCTAATGGTACTATCCGCTCAGCTCGCAAGCCATAACAATGCAATACTCACTGTTTGAAATGAGTGGCACTGGTCTGACTATGATAGCATTTGATTGTGAAGCATGCTCACTATTATGAAATGCCTAAGCCCACGAGCCTATGCACTGGTTATTACTTTCAATCTCTATTATTATGTACTTCGCATATGGCACTTTGATTTGCTGCTATCACATGGGCTATTTGAATCCCCCTTTTATATTTGTTAATGCATATGTTGATCTTTTGATGGATTCATTGTATCACTGCTCAACACTTATGATTGGCATTGGTTCAGTGTCGATATTCACTGCTATCGATTGAGCTCCTTGGTGGAATGTTAAAACTACGGGTTATGGGCATTTCATAATAGTGGTTATGTTTAAAATTGTGAACTATGTTTGTCCAAGCATCATGTTTAACTCATCACTGTCACTGTATAATGCCTCCATTGAAGATATTCTATGTAGAGATCTCCCTTGTATGATCAGTTTATCAAATGCAGAGCTGAATCTCATAGTCAAACAGTCATGGTTGCATATGTATGTGCATGGTTCATTGTTGGTGCTAGCCCCGTGAGCTCGGGTTCTCAGTCACATCTCCATTTATTGGTTCTTTGGCAGCTGTATTTGCCCACTCATATATATTGATTCTTCCATCTAATTTCTATTTCTATTAAAACTGTGAACTCTGCCAATTGCTCCTTGATATATCTATTGATTATTGATTGATAAGGGAATGTTATGAGCCTCTGCATGTTTGATTCATTGCTAGCTTAAGTTTGATTCCATATATAGCTATGTCATCATTGGATTGGTCTTATTGTGCATTACTCATATATGTTGACCCCATTTTCTTTGAGGGCACGATCTACTTAGACCAAGCTCGTTGCTATCTCCATTCCCTGACATCATTTCACGCTCAAATATGTGGCATTGTTGTCTCAACAGCCTGAGAACTTATTATGCTACTGCAGTACACATTATATGTTTGCTATTACCTTTCATTGTTGACATCACTACTACTACTTTGTTATGTCATTTGATAAACACTTGCTTACTGTTATGGCTTTGTATTTGAGATCCATGTAGCCTGTGAAGCTCTTTTTTTTGGGATCATATCTCATTTTTCTTGTTAATATAGATCTTGGGGCTCCCATCTCATGTGCATTTGTTGACTGTACAACATCTACTGCAACTATTCATTGTACCATGTGATTACCCTACTCATGTTATGATTCATAACACCATTTGTAGCTTTTTCTTAGCCTTAGAATGCAGATTAACATACTTGTGCTATGGACATGAGATAGAGTCATGCAGACCTTTGTACCATTTTTGTTCTGATGATGATTTCTCATGCCCTGACCATGCTTCACATGATTTATCTTTGTGCCCCTTTGAGTGTCCCACTGACACTGCTCACTTACTGAGTGCCCCCTACATGATTCAGTGCCTCTCCTTGAGATGGTTAGGGTTACTAGAAACTCTATGGGAATAGAGCTTCTGACAACCCTCACCAGTTCAGTGTAGGGTACTAGGAGACTCAATACTAATCATAGGTGTTGTAACCTGTATTTGCACATGGAACAAACACATTAGTGAAAAAAATGGCATTTCTTTTATTTCTAGAGCCTCCTTCATGCACCTGGCTTGAGCACAACCCATGCTAGAGGTGTATAGTTGAGTGCACGTATGTATGCTTATAGATAGATTTTGTGATACCAAACATTGCTTAGATCCATTAGATCTAACCCCTTTCTTTTCTCTCTCTTTGTAGGTTCAGGATCACAGGAGCACACCAGGAACACAATGGAGATAGACTCCTTACCAGGCAATGTCTGGTACCCCTACATCTATGCTCCTTATAATGTATATTTTCACTCATTTATACAATTCTTGCATTGGCTATGCTCATGGCATGTGTGAGCTCAGATAATTTTCATTTTTAGTTCTTTCTTTCTGTACAGCATATTCAGAATATTGGCACATGTAATCTTAGATGCAGTAATTTATCTCTTTCCCTTTCATGTTCTTTGCAATGAAATGAATGCAAATATTAAGCAAGATCACTTAATAACACAAACCAAGATACATTAGCTCATCTAGTAACTAGGCCTCCAAAGGTGAGTAAAATAATGGTAACATTCTGGTGACCTCTATGGAGGGCTTGCCTGCTAAGCATTTGGACTAGCTACCTTATAGATCCATTGGGCATAGAGTCATAAGCTTGAAAAATGAACTTGGCTCCCAACCAAAACCTCCTTCCTACTAACAGAAACACTAACTGCCTAGTAGACTACTCAGGCTTATTGCTAACCCGACCAAACTAAAAACTGAAAGCAAACTTGTGCCAAGCACTTAGGGAACACAAAAAATTGGAAACTCCTATCCTACCCTACTCTAACCAGTCTCAGGGAACTGGTTAAACAAACCCATTAACTGGATTGTTGAAATAGCTTCCCATTCTCCTCAAAATGCTATACTTTTCATTTTTTATGCCAACAAAGAGAACATGGACTAGAAAAATGTTCTGAACTATCTGGCATATCAACTTTTGGATTTGGTGTACTAGACTACTAATGTCAATTAGATCATAGGTGTTGTCCTCCCAAGGAGTTTGACGAGTCTGAATAAGCTCCTGGTCACCAATGAGTGGACTTTTGACATCACCCTCCATTGAGTCCTTGAGTATGCATGTCTTGTTTGACCCCACCTGGGCTAGATATCTGATAGGACACCCCCTAGAGAGCATAAAACTAGGCCTTTCCTGCTACTTGTGCATCTTACAAACATCTTCAGCATGTTGATCAAAAATCTACCCCTTCATGATAGTTTGCCATAATATTTCTTCTTCTACAGTTAGAGGATCATCCTCTTCATCAGTTGGAATATCCAATAGCTCATCATAGCTATCCAAATGTCTCAGGTCCTTAACCATCACTGGCCCCTCCTCATGATCTAGGAAACATAATTCTTGAGGTTCATCCACCACCTTATTGCAAACAGGCCCAGATTCTATCACTGGTACAACATTAACCTTCTAAAACACAATCTTTTCTTCAAGAACATGCAAGCCATTATCTTTATCAGGAAGATAGGGAACATCAACAAGAGTGGAGTAGAAAACATCAATTATAGAATCAACATCATCTTCTTGTTCTATTTTAGCAACAAATACATCATCTTCCTTGTCACAATTAGTGAGCCTAACTAGTAAGTCCTGTACTATCTCTTCTTGCTCAATATAAGAAGACATTTCTTCAAACAAATTAGCTAGTGTCTCATCTTCTCCACTTAATCCCTGACCCTTGTTTGGATGCTCTAATCCATCTTCATATAACAAGTCTATTTTTTCCTCATAATTATGGAAAGGTACATCTAAGAGACAAGAATCATTCTCTTCCTAGTTTCTTGAAATACTATGAGGTGTAGGGGACTCTTCAGGAATGGGATCATAAGGCTTTATCTACTGGAGGATGGGCTCATTATCATATAGGAAGTCAAACATCACAGGTGTCTCATTTATAGAAATAGAATGAAGTGGTTGGAAATCTGAGATAGGACCAAGAATAGGCTCTAAACATGCATAGAGATCAGGGTCATGGTGACTAAGATTCTGAACTAAAGGAGAAATCCTAAAGCGTGGAATTTCAATAAGAGTGCTAGTGGACTTACCAGGCAAGAAACTTGGGATTTGTACCTTGTGAGCCTCCTGTCTGGTCTACAAAGCTTCTAGGTTCTCTTCAGTAGCATGAGGTATCTCTTTCTAGATCTCCTTCTTAGAAAGAGCTAGCATCTCGTAACCCAGATACATAGTCCATGAGGGTCTCCAAGACTGCATTATGTTTGCATTGCTCTCAGATGGATTTGGTAAGATTTCTTGCATTGGAGCAGCAATGACCTCATGATCTCCTTGCCTCTAGTTATAACTCTGAGTTTGTTGTCTTTGAGCACATGCCCGTGATCCTTCTTGTTGGAGAGCCTACTCATAGGCCTGTATAAGAGCATATTGACTAGGGGCATACTGAATATATTGATATCCTCTTGAAGTATGGTAGCTTGGACTGAAAATAGGCTTAGGATAATTTTCATATGGCGGTTCATAAGAATGTTGCTAGGATGCTCGATGCTAGGTGGGAGGGTATGGTGGTGCATGCTGGAAATTTCTTGCTAGGCTATTTTTGACTATATGTTGTTGCTTGGCTAGCTTGATATGGAATGAATGCTAGCACATGGGTAGTTTTCTCATGATATGGGGGGTGATAGGGAGAATATGCATTAGGAATTGACATGCTTACTCATCAAATGAGCTGGTAAAAAGATATTTTATGAAACTTACCAGCACTTGGACTGCTTAAACTAGTAGATTTCTCTAAGAGTCGCCATGGTGCTTGGAACAAACTACCTCTTAAAGGCTGATTGCACTGAGGATCACACCAAAATCCTAGTGAATAATAGGAAACAAAGTTGTTGTCCCACCGGGCATGCCAAAAACTATTGTCACTAAGGATTACACCTGAGTATGGCTAAGTGTAAAACCCAGTAATCCCATGAAACATGGGACTATTCTCAGGTTGTGGGTAACCTATCAGAGAATAGACCTTTGGATTAGGGGCTGGCTTCCCCTTGAATCACCTAAAACTTGAACTGAACTTTGAAGGAAAAGGGAGAGAGAGTGCATGAAAATTGAAACTAACTAGGTGATTCACCAAACTTTGATAGATCCACAAACTAAAAACAAACTCACACTATGATTTAGAGCATAACCTAAGCATCACAACTCCTTCCTACTCTGATTTTTTCCCTTAGAAATAACCAGGTGCTAGTTGTAGATGAGAAGGGAAAATAATTTCTACAAACTCAAAAACATTCAAATGCACACATATTGAGACCTTAAGAAATAACAGTACTTGTGAACATGAAAATGAATAACACATCAAGTAAAGGACCAATTTTCATCACAATACATGGCATGAAATTCACCAAAATAACTCACAAAGCTATAGGAAAAAGAAGGATAATTGCCATAAACTAAATTGAAAGGAGCCAAAGTATAGCTTGCTTCTCTAGAGCTACAAACATTCACCTCAAAGAATGAGGGAAAGAAGAATTAGCTTCCATCACAAAAAGTGAGAGGTATATAAAGAAAACCTATCTGCATCTGCATTCATGACCACCACCTCCTAAAATAACTACAAATAGGCCCATGAATGCAATCACAAATCAGATGCCCAACTCCCAAGATTCAAGGGGGTGAGGAAAGTGGGACCCCTAAAAATAGCTAGTCAAGGAATGACCCTACTACCCACTAAGTCATGCTCGATAAATGATATTTGAAAATGGTTTATAGAAACACCACTTGTCAATATCTTACAATGGTAAGAGAAATGACACTTACATTTAAAACATTTAATCCCCTTATCCAGAACTCAATGTATTAAAATAGTTCTCAACCCAATCCAAGATAGGGGAAAACATATTTCAAACATTCATCTTTTACAAATCCATTTAACACATAATTGTTCTTGAAAGGAAATAGGCCCCCTCCTATGCCAAAATATATGGTTCTTAGTACATTTTAAAAGGTTTCAACCCTAGATGAAAAAGGGGAAACAATTTTAAAATATTTACACCTTAATAAAAAGAAACCATATATCACAAGGCGCTCAAAACAATGGACTCATCCCTAGAAGGGGAGAAATGAAATTAATTCATATTCATGCCAAAACCTTTCCTTGAAAATGAGGAAGTCGCTGGCATTATGACTTCTTCAATCTACACTTGGTAAGATTCCAATCTTCATTGGCACCCCTGAACTAGATCTTGAGCTCAATTAAGGAAACATCTGGCTCTTTCTAATCATGGCATATTGATACAGAAGGTAGGCATTGTATTTGATCTTTTACTCTGCATTGTTTTCAATATCTTGAGGGCATTGTTATGATTGCATATCATTGTTTAATCATTGGTTTTATTCTTAATTATCAATGATGGAATTATTACTTGTTGTCTGCTGTAGATCTTTGTATTTGCTTTGCTATTATGTATTGGCATTTCTGTTTATTGTCCCCTTTGCATCCTCAAGGGCACTATTGCATCTCTCTATTTTGGACTGCATGTTAAACTTATTGCTCTATTTCTTATGCCGTGAACTGTACAGGGCACACTGATTTTGAGGGCTTACTACTATATGATTGGGGCATTGTCTATGATTCATTATAATCTTCTGCATTGCATTGACTATTTCTCACGCTATGAAGGCACTGTTATTACTTCATATAATATAAGAAAATAGGGCATCAGTGCTTTGAATGAGCTAGGGCATGCATATTTCTATGCATTTGCTTTGATTCATGGCACTATGTATGTTTATTGACTGAACCTCCTCTGTATTAATGAGGGCATAGGCAATTGTATGTTAGCTTGATCCTTGGGCCCATAAAAATCTAGACTCTTTGAGCTTTGCATTGATTTGATTAGAATATTTGATGTGGCTCGTGACCGTGCTATGACTGTTGATTGCAATTTGTAACAATGGTGTTCACTGTCATGGCTTGATGCTATGATGTTTTACTATTGCGGCTTCCTGGGTGTACCCTTAACCCTGCTCCACCTCTTTTACATTCAGCTTGCTGTTGCATATATTACAAATGCATTTTTCATTTACTTCCATGACAGTCTTTTAATGCCAGCCTGTGAACTAGGGCATGGTGCTATATGTTCACTGTTATGGGAGTCCATGTGACTTGTGGTTCATCGGCATATATGTTCTAACCCATGGGCTAGGGCATAGTGTTTCAGTGTATCTATCCTTGCTATGGGAGCATGCTATTGATATGTAATGTTGAGGGATGTCTTTGATCTTCTAATGGTACTATCCACTCGGCCTGCAAGCCATAACAATGCAATACTCACTGTTTGAAATGAGTGGCATTGGTCTGACTATGACAACATTTTATTGTGAAGCATGCTCACTATTATGAAATGCCTAAGCCCATGAGCCTATGCATTGGTTATTACTTTCAATCTCTGTTATTGTGTACTTTGCATATGGCACTTTGATTTGCTGCTATCACACGGGCTATTTGAATCCCCCTTTTATATTTGTTAATGCATATGTTGATCTTTTGATGGATTCACTATATCATTACTCAACACTTATGATTGGCATTGGTTTAGTGTCGATATTCACTGCTATCGATTGAGCTCCTTGGTGGAATGTTAAAATTGCAGGTTATGGTCATTTCATAATAGTGGTTATGTTTAAAACTATGAACTATGTTTCTCCAAGCGTCATGTTTAATTGGTCACTATCACTGTATAATGCCTCCATTGAAGATATTCTATGTAGAGATGTCCCCTGTATGATCAATTTATCAAATGCAGAGCTGAATCTCATAGTCAAACAATCATGGCTGCATATGTATGTGCATGGTTCATTGTGGGTGCGAGCCCCATGAACTTGGGTTCTTAGTCACATCTCCATTTATTGATGCTTTGGAAGCTATATTGACCTGATCATATATATTGATTCTTCCATCTAATTGCTATTGCTATTAAAACTATGAACTCTGCCGACCGCTCCTTGATATATTTGTTGATTATTGATTGATAAGGGAATGTTATGAGCCTCTACATGTTTGATTCAATGCTAGCTTAAGGTTGATTCCATATATAGATATGTCATCATTGTATTGGTCTTATTATGCATTACTTAGATATGTCGACCCATTGTCTTCGAGGGCATGATCTACTTAGACCAAGCTCGTTGCTGTCACCATTCCTTGACATCATTTCATGCTCGAATATGTGGCATTGTTGTCTCAATAGCTCAAGAACTTATTATGCTGCTGGAGTACATGTTCTATGTTTTCTATTACCTTTCACTATTGAACTCACTACTACTTAGCTGTTATGTCATTTGATAAACACTTGCTTACTGTTATGGCTTTGTATTTGAGATCCATGTACCCTGTGAAGCTCTATTTTTTGGGATCATATCTCAACTGTTCTTGTTAATATAGATCTTGGGGCTCCCATCTCATGTCCATTTGCTGACTACAAAATATCTACTACAACTATTCATTGTACCATGTGATTACCCTACTAATGTTATGCATTCATAACACTATTTGTAGCTTTTGCTTAGCCTTAGAATGTAGATTAACATACTTGTGTTGTGAACATGAGATAGAGTCATGTAGACCTTTGTACCATTTTTGTTTTGATGATGATTGCTCATGCCCTAACCATGCTTCACATGATTTATCTTTGTGCCCCTTTGAGTGTCCCATGGACACTGCTCACTTACTGAGTGCCCCCTACATGATTCAGTGCCTCTCCTTGAGATAGTTAGGGTTACGAGAAACTTTGTGGGAATAGATTTTTTGACAACCCTCACCATTTTAGTGTAGGGTACTAGGAGACTCAATACTAATCATGGGTGTTGTAACCTGTATCTGCACATGGAACAAACACATTAGTGAAAATAATGGCATTTCTTTTATTTCCAGAGCCTCCTTCATGCACCTGCCCTGAGCACAGCCCGTGCCAAAGGTGTATAGCTGAGTGCACATATGCATGCTTATAGATAGATTCTATGATACCAGGCATTGCTTAGATCCATTGGATCTAACTCCTTTCTTTTCTCTCTCTTTGTAGGTTCAGGATCATAGGAGCACATCGGGAACACAATGGAGATAGACTCCTTACCAGGTAATGTCTGGTACCCCTACATCTATGCTCCTTATAATGTATATTTTCACTCATTTATGCAATTCTTGCATTGGCTATGCTTACGGCATGTGTGAGCTCAGATAATTTTCCTTTTCACTTCTTTCTTTTTGTACAACATATTCAAAATATTGGCACATGTAATCTTAGATGTAGTAATTTATCTCTTTCCCTTTTATGTTCTTTGAAATGAAATGAACACAAATATTAAGCAAGATCACTTAATAACACAAACCAGGGTACATTAGCTCATCTAGTAACTAGGCCTCCAAAGGTGAGTAAAATAATGGTAACACTGACCAAGTAAAGAGTTTGTGCTATACATTGGAGCTGATCTAGACAACAGGTCAAAGCGTAGTTCACCAAGATCCATATATAGTGTATATCTGTTATTCAAAAGGTTGTATCCTTCACCCACTTGAGTAGTGAGCTCTAGGAAAGTGAGTCCACACTACTAAAAATGTTTATTGTAAAAGACTCCTAATAGGGTCCAACCCTTGACAAGGTCTACTGTACTAAATATATTGTAAAGAAACTCCTGATGTGGTTAAGGATCTTCTAACAAGGATCATAAAACACTAGTACAAAATATTAGTCGGTGTGAATTCCCACCAGGGTTTTTACCTATTTGAGTTTCCCCGTAACCAAAATATTTGTGTTCTCTTCAAGTGTTCTCTCATTGTGTTTATGCTTTATTTTTAAGCATACTTAATTTGATAAAGAATTGAAACTTGTAGATAACTGATTCACCCCCCCTCTCAGTTATCTCTTGGGACTATTCCTAACAATTGGTATCAGAGCCAAGTACCTCAGAGAGAAATTTTAACATCTTGAGGTTGATCAGATGACATTCTTCAGAAAAGAAAGTCCTAAGTTTGATCGAGAGAATTATCTTGATTGGAAGAACAAGATGGTGACACATTTGCAATGCATTTATTTTGAAGTTTTTGATATGACTACCAAAGAAGTCAAGATCCCCACTTTAGCAGACCTTGCAAAGGATGATGCTACTAAAAAACAAAAGTTGTTTCATCAGAATGCAATAGCCAAAGAAGCCCTTATTAGTGTCCTATCTGATAGTGAGTTTTCAAAAATAAAGAAAGTAGATACATCCCAAAAGATATGGAAACACCTAGAAGACATATTTGAACAAGACAAACAAGAAAAGGATGCACACAGAAAAAATTGGAAGAAAAGATACCATGCCTTAGAGATGCTACCTAAAAAAAACATTAGAGTTTACAACCAAAGGATTAATGAAGCAATTGTAGGAATCAGGAACAATGGTGGAGAGATCTCTAAAGAATGACATTATGGATAAGTTGATGACCACTCTCACAGCAGAGTATGAAAACAGGATCAACATCCTTGATGAGACCATGTAACTTACATCAAATTTAAAAAGAGAGACCTTGATCACCAAAATTTTAGCTTTTGAGATTTCAAGATTGAAGATAGAACCTAAAAGTGAGACAGCCTTTAAAGCATTAGTCCATGGTAAGAAATCTACAAGCACTTCTAGTAATTTTGATGATGATGATGAAGATAAAACATTAGATGATTTCATTGCTATGACTGCTAAAAGAGAAAATAAAGGAAAAGGGAAATATGAAGGTCAATTACCATTCAAATTCTTTTTATGTAATAAGATTGGTCATTTTGCATCTAAGTGTCCTACAAGAGTTAAAAGGTACCAGACTAACTACAAGCCTAAGTATGCAAAGGAATGCTACTATGCTAGAGATGGAGTATCAGATGAAGAATCAACAGAAGAAGAAATTTGATTCATTTCTCTTGAAGATGAAAAAGATTCAAAAGAATTAGCTCTGATTTCATAAGCTGACATTGGGATAGATTGGATAATTGATAGTGGCTTCTCACATCACATGACAGGAGACAAAGATAGATTTTTTCATTTGGACAGATACAAAGGAGGCATGGTTAGATTTGGAGATAACACTCCCAAACCCATCATTGGTAGACGAGCCATCACCTTGGATGGAAAGAATAGCACTGATGATGTTCTTTATGTTGATGGTCTGAAACATAACCTACTAAGTGTTGGACAGCTACTTGAAAAAGGTTACAGATTGGAATTCAATGGAAACAAGTGCATCATTAACAACAAAGGAGAAATGATTACATCAAGATCAAAAACTAAAGGTAATGTCTTTCAGCTTAATCTAGAAGAAAGTTGTTTTGTTGCTAAAGTAGATGATAGTTGGTAATGGCACAAAAGACTATGTCATATCAATTTTGATAACATAGTATAGATTAGTGATGTTAAGGTAGTAAGAGACCTGCCTAGCATAGCAAAGCCGGTTGACACTATATGCAGGGAATGTGTAAAGGGAAAGCATGTGAGGAACTCATTGAGAAGCAAGCATAACTCAGCAAAGAACAAGTTGGATTTGATTCATATAGACCTATGTGGACCAACTCAAACAAGATCATACTATGTTGAAAGGTATTTCATTTTGTTTGTAGATGATTATTCTAGAATGATGTGGGTTACATTCTTGAAAGATAAGTCAGAAGCCTTTGAGAAATTCAAAATATTCAAAGCTAAGGTTGAGAATGAATCTAGACTAAAGATAGTGTGTCTAAAATCGGATAGAGGAGGATAATTCACCTCTGAAAAATTTTGAGTACTGCAAAGAACATGGCATAAAAAGATAGTTAATTATACCTAAAACCCCTCAACAGAATGGGATTGTAGAGAGAAGGAATAAGATCATCCTTGACATAGCGCACACCATCATGATTGAAGGAAAAGTTACACACACATATTGGAGAGATGTGGTCAGTACAATAGTCTACACCATCAATAGAATACAATTGAGACCAGGCACGGACAAGACACCTTATGAGCTATGGTTTGGTAATGTTCCCACTGTAAAATACTTCAGAATCTTTGGAAGCAAGTGCTATATCAAGAGGGATGAAGCAGTAGGCAAGTTTGATGCAAGAAGCGATGGAGGTATTTTCCTTGGTTACTCTACTAAAAGTAAAGCTTATAGATGTTTTAACTTGAGATTAAAAAAGATCATTGAAAGTGCTCATGTCAAGATTGATGAAAAGTTCATGGTTCAAGAAAGATATCATGATTACTCACCTATGATTAAAGAAGAACCCAGACCTTCCACAAGTGAGACTATTATTGAAGAAATGTTTGACAATATTTATGTGTTATTCAATGACCCTGAGACAAGTGAAGAAGAAACTCCTAAGGTAGATGAGATAGTATCACCTAAATCTCTAAAATTTACATCTAGATACCATTCTAAGGATGACATTATTGGAGATCAGAGTGGAAAAGTCACAAAAAGATCAAAAGAAAAGAGTTCTACAAGTAATGAAGCGGTGTTTTTACTATCTCAGATTGAACCCTTAAGTGTTGAAGATGCGTGCAATGATTCAGATTGGCATGATGCTATGAAAGAAGAACTAGATCAAATTATCAAGAATGATACTTGGGAACTGGTCCCAAGACCTAGTGATAAGAATGTGATTGGAACAAAATGGATATTGAGAAACAAGATGAATGAAGATGGTACAGTAGTAAGAAATAAGGCAAGGTTAGTATGTAAGGGATATACGTAGAGAGAAGGCATTGATTATTCAAACACTTTTGCACCAGTAAGTAGATTAGAAGCTATTAAGTTGTTTCTAGCCTATGCAACATTCAAAAACTTCAAAGTTAATCAGATGGATGTTAAGTCAACATTCTTGAATGGAGAACTTAAAAAATAAGTATACATTGAGCAGCCAAAAGGATTCACCTTATCAGACAGACCTGATATGGTATGCAGACTAAAGAAAGTCCTCTATGGACTCAAAGAAACCCCTAGAGCTTGGTATGAGAGACTTGATGGATACTTGACAAAGATTGGATTCAAGAAAGGAGCAGTAGATTTTAATCTATTCATAAGAGAGACATATGAAGGTTTGTTACTAGTAGCTATATTTGTTGATGACATTATATTTGGGGGTAATGACATGCTTAGTGAAGAATTTTCTAAGGAGATGCAGAGTGAATTTCAAATGAGCATGATTGGACCTATCAAATACTTCTTGGGATTGAATGTGCAACAGATAAAAAAATGTATTTTCATTAATCAATCCAAGTATGTGAAAGAGATATTAAAGAAATTCAAGATGGATGATTGCAAGCTAGTAGTAACACCTATGATAACTAGATGCAAGCTTACAAAAGAAGATGATTCACTAGCAGTTGATACAACATTGTACAAATCTTTGATTGGTAAAATTATATATCTTACTCAAACCAGACCTAATATTTCTAATGCAGTTGGCATAGTTGGAATATTTTCAAAAGAGCCTAAACAAAGTCACCTCATGGCAGTAAAGAGAATATTTAGATATTTGCAGGGCACTATAGATTATGGTCTATGGTATCCTAATTCAGAAAATGTTGAGCTTCATGTGTACACTGGTGCTGATTGGGAAGGATGCGTTGATGATAGAAAGAGTATATCAGGAGGAGCATTATTTCCTAGTGACAAACTTGTCACTTGGACAAGCAAGAAGCAAAATTGTATCTCTCAGTCAACAACAGAAGCGGAGTATGTTCCAGCAGCCCTGAATTGTTCTACAATTGTTTGGATGAAGCAAATGATAAAGGATTTTGGAATTTAGATTGATTATCCTATTGTTATTCACTTTGATAACACTAGCACTATCAATATATCAAAGAACCCTACGATGCATGCAAAAAAAAACATATTGAGATCAAGTATCATTTCCTAAGAGAGAATGTAGCAAAGAAAGAAGTTAAGTTGGATTATGTAAATGCTAAAGATCAGTTGGTAGACATATTCACAAAACCTTTTCCAAAGGATACTTTTGAGTATCTCAGGGACAAGTTGGGAGTAATTCCCTTCCCTGATTCTGCTTAGAAGAAAGAATAAAAGGCATCAGTCCTCAAGGATTGATGGAAGGTTGACTACTCTACCTCAGGAGTAGTACCGATGCTTAAAATGAATGACACCCTTTGCCATTGATGTCAAAGCGGGAATAATATATAGAGTCATGAAAAATAGAAGCAAAGAAGGAGCAATATACTAAGGGGGAGCAGTATTTAGTCATGGAAGTAGTTCGGTTGAGGAAATGGAGAATATTAAAAAATATTGCAGCAGATGAAGGATTCATCCTTGGGGGAGTTTTGATGAGGAAATGGAGAACGTTATACAAGAATTTCTCATTTGGATTGGTGGTGTTTTTCATTCCATATGTTGCCATCAATGCCAAAGGGGGAGATTATTGGAGATTTTCCAGCAAGCCAATGCTGATTGTATATTTGTCATTGATGAAAACATATGGTAAGTATTATGCATGGAAGACTTATGCAGTAATATTTTGGTATGTACAACATAGACATGTTATCAGAATGATATCATGGAAGCAGAGGTTAACTATTAGTACAAACAGTTATATAGCAGCTTGTGTCAGCAGTGTTCCTGATAGAGTTACAGGCAGTGTTATGTGAATGATTATCCATACAGTTATCATGGAGCCTTGCGCATTTGGATATGTGATGGAGACATGTTAGTGATGTTACATTCATGGATGCATAGTTTGGTGATCAGTAGAAGTGAATTTATGCAGTCACTATTTACCAGTACTAGTTTTCTGTGTTTATTTAGAAGAGCCGACAGAGATTATATTGGTTCAAGAGTTGTGCCTATCATTATAGTATGCACCCTTGGATTAGTGCTTAGTAATTTTTGGATAAGAGTGCATGATGTAATTCAGCTTGAGGAGAAAGTTCTAGTTACTTTGGTAGAGTTGACATTATGTAGCATGCATCTACATTTATTATTATTGGACAGGTCCCAAAATGTGTTGCGTGCTTAGTAGAGCCGACTAAGATGTTGTAGATGATTGTTATTGTTTCTCTATTATGATTTAAAGGTGGTTCTAACAAGGCAACTTGATTATTTCATTTAGAGGAAAGATATTTATAGGCAGCCATTTGTGATTGCTAATACATGGTTCATAGTTGAATGTGAAGAGCAGAGCAAAGTATACGAAGTGTTGAGCCATCATAAGAAGGTCTATGTGACTAAGGATTTTGTGCTATACATTAGAATTTATCCAGACAATAGGTCAAAGTGTAGTTCTCCAAGATCCAGATATAGTGTGTATCTGTTATTCAAAAGGTTGTAGCCTTCACCCACTTGAGCAGTGAGCTCTAGGATAGTGAGTCCACACCCCTAACAAGGTTTATTGTAAAAGACTCCTAATAGGGTCTGACCCTTGACAATGTCCACTATACTAAATATATTGTAAAGCAACTCCTAACAGGGTTAAGGATCTTCTAACAAGGATCATAAAACACTAGTACAAAATATTAGTGTCTGTCAATTCCCACTAGGTTTTTTACCTATTTGGGTTTCCCCATAACCAAAATATTGGTTTTGTGTTCAAGTGTTATCTCATTGTGTTTATGCTTTATGTTTAAGTATACTTAATTTGATAAATAATTGAAACTTGTAGATAACTGATTCACACCCCCCCCCCCTCTCAGTTATCTCTTGGGACTATTCCTAATAGAGGAAAGGTATGTAGAAACAACCCTTATTTCTAAAGTTAGTAAGAATGATACTTGGATCATTGATAGTGGATGTACACATCACATGAATAGTGATGAAGATAAGTTTGATCATCTTGAGCATTATAATGGAGGATTAGTGAAAATGGGAAATGATGCACCTTGTATGGTGAAAGGAAAAGGGTCTATTTTATTGAATGATATGATTAGATGTGATAATGCATACTGGGTAAAAGGACTTAACTACAATTTTTTTATTGTAGCAAAAATGAATAACTCAGGTCACTGAGTTGCATTTGAAAGAAAGAAGGTGAAAATCTATGATAAAAATGGAAAGCTTGTTGGTACTGGATGACAATCAAAAGGTATTTTATTCTATCTTGACAATGCTGAAAATTCTTGTTTACTAGTGAAGAATGAAGATGTATGGTTATGGCATAAGAGGCTATGTCATGTAAACTTTGATAACATGATTAAGATTAGTAGAAAGAACAAATTTAGAGGATTGGTGAGTCTAACCAAATCTAATCATGTTATGTGCCATCAATATCAGAAAGGAAAGATGAACAAATCTAGTTTTAAAAGTAAGGACTATTCATCTAAAGCTATTTTGGAGTTTGTACACACCGACTTATGTCATCTTATGAGAAATCAAAGCTACTATGGTGATAAATATTTTATTTTATTTGTCGATGACTATTCTAGGTTGATGATAGTAATGCTCTTAAAATAAAAATTTGAAACATTCAAATTGTTTAAATGGTATAAGGCTAAAGATGAAAAAGAAACCAAAAAATAATTAAAATGCTTAAGGTCTGATAGAGGAGGTGAATTTATCTCTGATGAATTCACTAATTTATGTAATGAACATAGAATCAAAAGGCAGGTTTTTGCACCTAGGACACTGCAACAGAATAGGATTGTTAAAAGGAGGAACCAATCTATTGTTGATTGTGCCAGAACATTGATGATTGAGAAATTTTTTGCACAAATGTACTCGAGAGAGGTAGTTAGCACTATAGTGTACACCCTGAACTAAGTTCAACTGAAGAAAGACACAAACAAGACACCTTATGAGTTATGGTTTGGATATACATCGAGTGTAAGTTATTTCAGAATCTTTGTTAGTAAGTGTTATATTCTAAAAGATGATAGGAATGGTAAATTTGACTCTAAAGGTGATGAAGGAATATTTTTAGGATATTTTACTAAGAGTAAATCTTATAAATGTTTGAACAAGGCTACTAATAAAATGATAGAAAGTGCTAATGTAACAGTTTATGAGTTTGTTGAAAAGAATGATGAAGAAAGCATGAAGGAACCATAAGACTATGGTAGGTTTACTTATGTCAAAGATCCAAATTATCTACCAAAGCCACAGGCTGAGTCTACCGAGCATCAGGAAAATGCTACAAAGAATCAACAAATGCACACCGAGAATCAGGAAGAAGCTACCGAGAAAGAAAATGAACCTGAACTAAATGATGAGTAGAGAAGAGAACAAGTGCTAGTGAGATTTTTTAGAAGACACCATCTGTAGAATCAAATCATTAGAGATAAGAAATCTGACATGATGACCCAAAGTAAGTTAAGACATAACACATGCTTAGTTTGTGAGTTTGAATCTAATAATGTTAGGGATGCACTTGAAAATGAGGAATGGATCAATGCTATGAATGAGGAAATTAAACAGATTGAGAAGAATAAGACATGGACATTAGTACCCAGACTGAAAGATAAAAATGTTATTGGTACTAAGTGTATTTTTAGGAACAAGTTAAATGAAAATGGTGAGGTCACTAGGAATAAGGCAAGACTTGTATGCAAGGCATATGCACAAGAAGAAGGTATTTATTATGGAGAAAACTTTGCACTTGTTGCTAGACTTGAAGGAGTCCGTATACTACTTGCATATGCTGCACACAAGGGATTTAAAGTATATCAAATGGATGTGAAATCAGCTTTTCTGAATGGAATTCTTGAGGAGGAGGTCTACATAGAACAAATGGAAGGTTTTGTTGATTCAAATCAGAAGAACATGGTATGTAGACTACACAAAGCTTTGTATGGACTGAAGCAAACACCAAGGGCATGGTATGAAAGACTTCATGCTTATATTAACAATATTGGCTTTGTAAGAACTAGAGAAAATAGTAATTTGTACATGAAAGGAGAATATGATGATAATATTTTGATTGCTAAAATATTTGTTGATGATATAATCTTTAGTGGACAAGATCTGATTTACAAATCTTTTGCTGATGAAATGAGAAAGGAATTTGAGATGTCTATGTTTGGAGAGATTAAATTCTTTCTAGGTTTGTAGATTATACACCAGAATGATGGGATTTTCATTAATCAATCAAAATACTTTAAAGAAGTGTTAAAATTTTTTGGCATGGAAGATACAAAACTGGTAGGAACATAGATGGTAATTGGGTGTAAATTGACAAAGGATGATGAATCTATAGAAGTAAATCAGACACTGTACCAATCTATGATTGGAAAATTGATGTATGTAGTACATAGTAGGCCTGATATTGCACATGCAATTGGGATTGTGGCAAGATTTTCTACCAATCCTAAAGATTCACATAGGGTTGCAGTTAAAAGAATTTTGAGATACTTGAAGAAGATATAAGATTATGGTTTATGGTACAAAATGGAAGGAAAATTCAAACTCTGAGTTTACACTGATGCAAATTGGGCTAGAAACATAGATGATCAGAAGAGCACAACTGGTGGAGCATTATTTTTAGGGAAAAGGCTCGTGACCTGGATAAGCAAGAAACAAGACTACATTGCTCAATCTACTACTGAAGAAGAGTATGTTGTTGCTGCTACAAATTGTTCAAATATTTCTTGGATTAAACAAGTGTCGGAAGGAATGAATGAGGTAATCACTGACCTAGTGATTATATATTGTGGCAACACTAGTGCTATAAATATTTCCAAGAATCCTTTGATCCATTAAAAAAAAGCATATATCTATTAAGTATCACTACTTAAGGGAACAAGTTCAAGAGAAGCAAGTGAAACTCGAATTTGTAACTTCTAAAGAATAACTTACTGGTATCTTTACCAAACCCTTACCAAAGGACACATTTGAATATTTGAGGACTAGACTTGGGGTTCGTCCACTATCTATCGATCACTAAGGTGATCAGGAGGTTTCATCAACCTATAATTATTAGAAGATCATTCATGTTAATGCACATAACTCACACTTTAGTTTTTTCTAAGGTTGTGAAAGATTGTGGAAGTTGAAACAAGAATTTGTTTATCAGTACACTGAAGGTACCTGATATGAATCGAACAATAGAGAATTACTTGGCTGCTAGAGAGATATTTGTATATTTTCTTTGGCATTGTTGTCAAGGGGAGAGAGATTTCAAGAGGGAGAGAGAATGAATATGAAAAATTAGTTAGTGAGAATATAGAAAGAGAGAGACTTCATATCAAAATATATTTTTCTTAGAACAAAAAGAATCTGAGAATTGAAAAGATAAAATCCATAAGGAGAGCCTGCATGTGATACTATTTTTTTTGTAGTGATTAAACATATTAAATATCAAGCTAGGGAGAGCTTATCGAGCTACAACATTTACTTACATAGTTTTAGAAAACATGTTTGGTATGTGTATGGCATATTTTCATATTGCTTGTGTTGCCATCAATGCCAAAGGGAGAGATTGATGAACTACAACTAATTGAATATCTGGATGAACTGAAGAAACAATGATTAGAGATCACTGAGCTACTAAAGTGATATGTAAGATGATTAAATCAGTCAATATGTTGTCATTGATGTCAACTAGTTTTGACAATACTTATCATGATAGTTACAAACATATAAACATCTATTGAAGGAAGAAAAGATGAAGAAATGATATATCTACATAAGGAAAGGATGGATATGATAGATAAGGATCAGGTAAACATTGGGTAACTTATTGATGAGTCTATGGATTTATATTGTTGACTTGAGCATGTTACATTAATCTATTATGAAGAAGAAATTTGAAATTGAACAAGTCAATGTGGTTGGTAATTGAAGATTTCTGTATACACCGAGCCAGTGCAGTGTATACCAAGTGATAGTAATAACCAAGCTAGTTGTCACCAACACATTTCTATATTAACCAAGTATGGATGAAAACATTAAATGCTAAGAACAATCGACTGAATTTGATGAGATGGAAATTGTTATGATTTTGAGCTTAAGAATAAAGTTAGTTATGAGATCCACAACTGAAAAAATTCAGAGATGATCTAAAGGATGAAATTGAAATGTGTTAATGAAACATCTTCTGAGGAAGGATTAAGCAGCAAAATGGATGAAGGAGATTAAGAGGCAAAATACGATGGCTAATATGAAAATGGTTTACTTGTCTATATAAGAGATATGAGTTTCATTATTGAAACATGCTAGACAAAAGGAGACTAGAGATTTCATGTGAATATTGTATTCATACATTCTTGATCAAAATGGTTATAGAAATAACTGAGCTGTAGACATTACCAAGCATTAGAGAACTATTTACCAACTGAAAGTAAGTTGAGAAATATTGAGGAAGTGAATTGATTAATGATTAGAGGATTTTATGAGCATTGCATACATCTATATACTTGTAATTGAGTTGTATTTGAACCAGATTAGTACGTATCAGTTAACCATTGATTCATAAAATCTCTTAACCGAGTGGACTTAACAGTCTTAATGTACTATCCTATGACATTTGTTGAATGCAAAGTGTTATCTTGTTGACCCCATAGTGAATGCTGGTCATAATTTAACTATTAGTGATAAATCCTATAGCCAGGTCACACTTAACAGTGTGTATTATAACCTTTAACAAGGTTGGCTCTTTACCAAGCTCACTTCAGAAGAGTGAATTATTTTGGGTTACTAGTCCAAGGTGGTTTTTCCCTTAGCAGAGTTTCAACGATCAATTATTGTGTTATGCATTATTTATTATGATTGTTTTTCTATCATACTTTACATATTGCATAGTTGATTTTGTCAGTAATCACAGTTTGGATAATAACTGGTAATCAGTAAAGCGAACAGTCATATTGGTATTTTATGTTACAGAGCTGCATAATTTGTTGAAATTGTTTTGTATGGTACATCTATGAGTTTGATACTATAAGATAACTGATCTAATTGATTCACCCCCCTCTCATTTATTCTTACAAATACAAGCTCGCAGCTTTCACATTACCTCTTTTTTTTATCTATCTTTCAACAAGAAACGAATCTTCTTTATACCCTTTTACAATAATCAATTAGGTCGGCCTTTTAAGAATCCCCTAATGAAAAAAAATTTAAATAAACTCTTACTAAGATATACACGATATCTTACACAAGTAATAAATAATTATAATTCATCAAATATACTCTAAGATCTGAAATCCATTCTTGCCATCTTCTAAACATGTTACACCATTATGGTTAGTCACAAATAGGTCTTCACAAGACCACAAGCTTCGGATGATGTCACTAAGAAAATAGAGACCCAAAAATCATAAGAAAAATTCTCCAACATGTCTTATAACTAGTCTGTCTATCTTCATCTGAAGCATATGTTGACATCAATGAGAAACCATGAATGTCAACACCTCCTACTGAACCAATTGCAATAGGTAGAGGCAAATCCCTTATTATCTAGAATCAACTTAGCACTCAAACTAAAGGTTGATAAGATTCATATAGAGGGAGACTCACAAATTGTTACATATGCTCTCAAATCCAAAAAGGTAAAGAATTGGAAAATGGAGTATATTTCGTTAGAAGTGTGGAAAATCCTTCCAAAATTTTCAAAATATAAAGTTACTCATTGCTTTAGAGAGGCAAATCAAATGGTATATCGGTCGGCTAATATAGAAGTAAACTTAGATAGAGATGGAAAAGTATTTGAACCAGGTAGTGTATGAAAATAGCTATAAGACATTAGGGAAAATGGGGTCATGCCAAAAGGGGATATAGAAATCTACATGGCATTGTAGTAAGGGATCCTTTTTGTTTAAATGAAAGTTTCTTGGGCAACACATCAAAAAGCCAAGTGGATAGGCCTATGTTGGAAGATTTTTGAGCATGTCAGAGTTTTGGATTTGGGTGTGTTGACATTAATGATTTGTCATTGATGTCAACATACTTGTTGTTGTCTGAGATAGTGTGTTCAGGATGTTTGGTAAGGTGGATTTAAGTTTTTTAGATTATATACTAAATATATTGAGATGTGATGGCGAGGTATTTTTCTAGGATGTCTATAGATCATTTATAGAGGTTCACAAAGGTTGGTTTGATAGTTTGAGTAAGATGTGATCGAGTTTTTGGTCACTAGTGTCATAGTGTTCTTGTGAACAGTGGTTATGTAATTGGTTTGGTATGGCTTGGATGTGATGTTTTGGAGGTTGTGAACCTGAATATTATATGATCCCTTATCATTGTGCTCACAGTTGGTGTTTTTCATGATTCAGAGTACATCAAGCTAACTTTTGTCATTTCTGAGTTCGGTAGTTTAGTGTTCATGTTGATCAAAGTTAAAGATGAGTTCCAATTTTCTATTGGAGATAATGTGAAGGTTCTAGATGGTATTCATGCTTCTTTTTGGTGTTCTTGGATCATGAGATGATCATTTTTTTGGTTTTCATTGGTTATAGTGATCGGATTTGTTGCTTTGGTATTGTGTTGGCAATTCTTTGTTTATGTCCTAGCCAAATTGATGGAGTAAGGTGTTGCGATTCTTGGTGATGCATTGGTGATGGTATAGCATGTTCAAGAATGAAGATTTAGATCCTATGTAAGTCTTAGCTAACTTGATTTGGATCTCATTGAAGATTGAGCATAATGTATAAAATGAGTGATCATCCAAGTAATTAAGAGAGGGCATGCAAAGAAAAGGATTGGATGTATGTATTTGTACTTTATTAGAACTGTATTGGAATAGGAGATATTATTTATCAGTTTGGTTGTAAGGAATGTATGTGCATCCCTTTGTAATTGAAGTTAGATCGGTGAACCTGATTGAGGGCTAGATGTAAGATTGTATTGTGAGCAGTGAGCTTTGGGTAGTGTGCCTACAAATTCAGTTGTAAGCCTATGGTTTTAAGTGCATCCTTTGTTATCTATTTTTCTCTTAACTAGGTAGTAATTTTAATAGAGTACACTCATCTAGTGGGGTTGACTCCCACTAGGGTTTTCCCTTAACTAAGTTTTCTCTAGAACAAATCTTTAATGTGTCCTATTTTTTGTGTTCTGGATCTTGCATCATTCTTTATCTTTCAGATCTAAGTGGATAAAGTGAAATTAATTAAATTAGGTACACATAACTGATTCACCCCCCTCTCATTTTATCTTTCCTTCTTTTGGTCCTAATAGCCTAGTGATCATTACATACTATAAAGTGCAATCATGTCTTGGTGTGGGAAAAAGGATCATTTATCAAGTTAAACTTAACATGGAATCATCTCATGACAATAATCTCTAGGTTAACCAAAGATTGGGAGATCCATGTGCATTGGAAGTCATAAAGGAATCTCATAGGTGATCCCTGTTAATATGATTTAGGACAAAAGAGAGGGGGGGTGAATCAGTTGTTCTCAGGTCCAGATGTATAAAACAAACATTAAAACTCTTCAACAAATCAGATAACCAACAGCTACTCGGTCATTACTATTTGCATAACAAAAATATATAATAGTGCAGTCCACTTATCCAATAGTATCTAACTTGAAAAACATAGAAATGTTCAAACCAAAACATTCACACAAGCATTAACACCAGGATTTATAGTGGAAACCCAATTTGGGAAAAACCACTTTGTAACATGTTACTATTATTTTCACTCTTCTGAAGTGAGCTCAGTGAAAAGACAACCCTATCAAAGGTTACAAACACACTATCAGGTGTGACCCGGTTAAAGGATTTAAACCACTCTATTAAAAGTACACCTTGTTATGGGACTTACATACATTCCATTAGAATGAAACCTTGTTCAAAGGATTTATACAAATGACTGTTAGGTCAACCTCTGCTAAAAGGATTTTGATTGATACAATGGTTAGAAAGTAACAGTAGTATTGATCTGAAAAACATACAACTCACTTTGCAAATATTGGATCCAATTCCATTCACATATGCTAGCTTACTGACTATGAACCTTTGCCATCCTCATCACTGATCTACTAAGAAATCCCTTCAAGAAATCACAACACTTTTCCTTTAGCCTTTTCTACTTATATAGTCAATAACATCAACAATACTTCGAGCATCCACTGTCTCTTCAACCTCATGCTTAGGTTTCCTTAATGCTTCCTTAATTAGGTCAATAAATCTTTTTTTGCTTAATCTCCTTCGTAGATCTTAGGGTTAGCTCAGATACATTGAATCCTTCCAAATTTTTGTTCTTCATCCATCCTTCTAGAATTATCTCAAATCTCCTTATAGATTTACAATAAAATGTTTTACAGTGCATAAAATGCTTTCATACAATCAATAAATAAAGTCAACACATTTTACATAATCCAAGAATTCAACTATGTCGATTGGAAATTTGAATTCTTCCTCAAATGTAAATTATTGACGCCCAGTCAATATAGTGTTGAACTCCTCGATCTTCATTAGAAAGCTTGGTCACCTCAAAAACTGTTTCCTTGGCTAATATTGTCTTCCTTGACAAACACTAAATTTACTCGGCATACACTAGCTCGGTCGAAACTAACATCACTCGGCTTAAACTAGATTTCTTCACTTTTGATCAGTTAAGCCTACCAGTTTAGTCTTCATTCATACTTAGATAAACAATACATTATCTTATCATTGTGCGACATAGTCAAGTACCCATTGAAGTATCAAGATAACTCAACCTTTCCTTAGGTGCTATTGTTACCAACCTTGCCCACAACCTTCACAACAATCAAATAGATATAGTACTTTCTTACATAGCAACAGTCTTACCAGTTAAAGTTTGAAATCAATGACAATACAACAATTGCTTCAATTGTAGTTTCCAACAATCTCCCTCTTTGGCATTGATGGTAACACCATATGAATATCACATGAATCACCAACCAATCCAAAACTTATATGTCCATCAGAAATATTTATAATATCCTTAGCTTTATTCTGATACATAATCAATTAGCCATGTCATATGACCATCCACTGAATCTCTCCCTCTTACTTGATCTTCCTTGAAATCTAACCATGTGTATTAATTTGTGATCATCTCCCTCTTTGACAAAAATGCCAAAGCAACAACTAAAACATACATCCTGTAGATGTAGATATCATCTTTTCAGTTCAGTAATAGTATTTTTCCCTATGTCATCTTGCTTATGACTGATTCTTGGCTTTGCTATACTTTTCACAACTCTAGGCTACTCCTAAAGTGTGACCTGTCCCTACATCAATTTCTTAGATACTCTTTGCAATACATTTGATGTAGTGCTCCTAGGTTGACTAGGCAACCTCAGTTAGGGAAAGAACCCCTAATTGACTTCTTAGATATTGATGAGCTTCTTTAGGTAAAGCTTTAGTGAATATGTCTGCTATTTGTTCCTTTGTATTCACATACTCCATTCGGACCTCTTTATCTTGTACCAGTTCCCTCAAGTAATGATACTTGATGGCAATGTGTTTGGTCTTTGTATGGATAACTGGATTCTTAGAGATGTTGATAGCACTTGTGTTGTCACAGAAAATGACAATTGGTTCAGTGATCTCTTCTTTCATGTCTACCAATAATTGCTTTATCCATACCAAGTTAGAACAGTTCACTGCAGCAACCACATACTCAGCTTCAATAGTAGATTGGGAAATGCAATTTTGTTTCTTGCTAGTCCAGGAAACTAATATTTGTCCAAGAAAGAAAGCTCCACCACTAGTACTCTTTCTGTCATCCACATTTCCTACCCAATCAGCATCAATATAAACTCTTAGTTCAAATCTTTCATGCTTCTTGTAGTATAATCCATAGTCAGCAGTCCCTTTCAAATATCTCATTATCCTTTTGACAGCCATCATGTGAGTTTCCTTAGGATTGACAAAGAATCTTGGCACAATCCCAATAGCTAAAGCAATATCTAGTCTACTATGTACAACATACTGCAGTTTCCCAATCATAGATCTATACAAAGTCTAGTTTACTTCTGCAACATCATCATTTTTAGATAACTTTTGTCCAGTAGCCATAGGAGTACTTACTAGCCTTGAATCTTCCATACCAAAGGTTTTCAATATCTCATGAACATATTTAGACTGTGTAATGAAAATTCCTTTCTCCATCTGGTATACTTGTAAACCAACAAAAAATTTGATCTCTCCAAACATACTCATTTCAAATTCAGTTTGTATTTCATTAGAAAATTTCTTACACAAGGCATCTTGTCCACCAAATATAATATCATCTACAAAAATCTTAGCCAAAAAGATTCCTTTACCTTCATCTTTCATGTATAGATTGCTTGTGTCATTTGTCCTTGAGAATCCAATCTGTATCAGGTAGTTGTGCAGTCTCTCATACCATGCTCTGGGAGCTTGCTTAAGTCCATACAGTGCTTTATTCAGTTTGGAAACCATGTGTCTTTTTTTTAGATCAAAAAATCCTTCTGGCTATTCAATGTACACTTCTTCTTCTAATATATTATTTAAAAATGTAGACTTGACATCCATTTGGTATACCTTGAAATATTTGTAGGCAACATATGCAAGTAAAGTTCTTACTCCTTCCAATCTAGCTACAGGGGAAAATGTCTCCCCATAATCTATTCCTTCTTCTTGTGCATAGCCTTTGCATACCAGCCTTGCCTTGTTTCTTGTGATTTGATGATGCTCATTCAGCTTATTTCAGAACACCCACTTTGTTCTAATCACTTTTTTATTTTCTGGTCTTCGCACTAGAGTCCAGGTATCATTCTTCTCTATTTGGTCTATCTCCTCGTTCATTTCTTGTATCCAGTCTTTATTTTCTAATGCCTCCCTTGTTGTCTTAGGCTCGAATTAACATAGTAAACATGTTGGATCTCTTGTCTTGCTTTTGGTCAGAACACCAGTATCTTTGTCTCTAATAATTTGTTCAGGATTGTGATGTCTCCTTACATATTGTGCTAAAATAGGTTCTGCTCTCCTTTCATCTTGCTCTTCAGGTTCACCAAAAAGATTGTTAGATTGAGCTTATGAATGCTCAACAACCTCTTCCTTATACTCGACAGCTTCCTCCTATCTCTCGGCACATTCTTCTTCTCTCTCGGCAAGTTATTTTCTTGATGCTCATCATTGCTTACCCAAGACTTGGCATCAGGTGCAAGTTTTTCACTTGCCTCTCCTTCCTCTATATGCACAAAAGATCTGTAATCTTCTAGTTCTCTTTTGCTGCTAGCTTCATTTCTCTCTGCATACTCATAAACTTTGACATTCACACTTTCCACAATTTTGTTAGTGTTAGAGTTCAAACACTTATAAGCTTTACTTTTTGTGGAATAGCCTAGGAATATGCCCTCATCACTTTTAGCATCAAATTTTTCATTCCTATGGTCCTTTAGTATGTAACATTTGCTTCCAAAAATTCTAAAGTACTTTACATTAGGTGCATACCCATGCCATAACTCATAAGGTGTCATATTTGTACCTTTTTTTTTACTTGTACTCAATTAAGAGTATAAATAATTGTACTTATAGCTTCTTTTCAGTACTTTTGTGCAACATTCTTTTCAATCATTAATGTCCTTGCACAATCCATGATAGATGTATTTCTTCTCTCTGCTATACTGTTTTGTTGAGGAGTTCTAGGTGCAGACATCTGTCTTCTGATTCCTCTATCATTGTAAAATAGATTAAATTCATTGGATATAAATTCTCCACCTCGGCCAGATCTCAGACACTTCATATTCCTACCTATCTCCTTTTCAACCTTAGCTAAATACCACTTAAAAATTTGAAAAGAATCATATTTTTCTTTTAAGAATATTACAGTCATCATTCTGGTATAATCATCAACAAACAAAATAAAATATCTAGAACCACAATAGCTTTGTACACTCATGGGTCCAGAAAGGTCAATATGAATCAAATCTAAAGCATTCTTAGAAGTAAAAGTCTTGCTCTTGAAACTAGACTTTGTCATCTTACCCAACTAACATTGTTTGCACATTACATTCTCAGGTTTCTTCAATCTAGGTAGTCCTCTCACTTTCTTCTTCTTACTAATTTCTACCAGATTATCAAAGTTAACATGACATAGCCACTTATGCCATAACCAAATATCATCAAGTTGTGCAATCATTCATGTTTCTTTAGATAGGTCTAGATAAAAAAATTTACCTCTGGTCTGTTCTCCACTTCCAATCAGTTCACTAGTGGCATCAAATAGTTTAGCCTTCCTGTGATGAAATTCCACTCGGTAGCTAGTGCTATTAAGCTGTGCAACACTCAGTAGATTATAGTTAAGACCCTCAACCCAATAAGAATTTTCACAAGTGATCTTATCAGTTAGCTTAATCAATCCTTTACCTCTAATAGGACATGGTGCATCATTACCAAATTTCACACTTCTACCTTTATAATGATCTAAGGTATCAAACTTACTCTTGTCACCAGTCATGTGATGTAAACAACCATTGTTAATAATCCATTTATCATTTTTGTTCACATAAGATATCAATGCAGTTTTCTCATCCTCATCAAACTCATTTTTTATTGCAACATAGAAAACCTCAATTTAAAAATCATCACTATCAGTGTCAGTTTCTTCTTTGGCAATATATCAGGATTTCTTACCTTTTCCTTTGTAGTCCTTGTATCTTTGGTAACCTCTATATTCTCTTTTGTCTTTATGCTTGCTATCTCTTTCTTCATTCTTATTATCCCTATCAAGACATCTAGCAGCTATATGACCAAATTTGTTACATGAAAAACATATAATAGGGAGTTTACCTTTGTACTTTCCTTTTCCCCTTCTCAGTCTTCTAGCCATAAGAGCTTCTAGATCCTCAAGTTCTTCATCAGGTGTGTCACTTTCACTTTCACTTTCACTCTCACTGATGCATCTTTCTTTTTCTTTCTTTGACTTACTCGGAACCATTTGTGACTTAAAAGCATATTCAACATTGGCAATAGTGAAGTTATCATAGTTAGAAAGCTCAAAAGTAGTAAGCTTACCAACCAAACTTTCCAAAGTAAGAGCATTGTTAGGGTTACATTTAGATTCCTGAATTGCTAACATTTTGATAGCATAAATAGGACGCAGAGTTCTCAATACCTTTCCAATTACAGTTTCATCATCAATAGTTCTATTTTCTCCTCTAATAGCATTTACAACTTCTTTTATTCTACCACAATATTATGCAATATTCTCACCTTCTTGCATTCTCATGTCATCAAATTTACCTCTTAGGCTCTCAACTTTTTCTCTCAATACATTTATGTCACCGCCATAGAAGTTTGCAAGAGTGTCTCATATTTTCTTTGCATTAGTGTAGTCTTTGATGTCTTCAAATTTTGGAAAATTTAGGGTAGAAGCAATCTCTAGTATTGCTTGGTTGTGCTCTTGTTTAGCTCTCATCTCCTCTGTAGTCAAAGGTACAATAGGTATCACATAATCATGCTCAACAAAATATTTTGCAGAATCACAAATACCGGCCAGATGCAGCTTCATCAAACTTTCCCATGCAGGGAAGTTTTCCTTATTTAGCTTTAGTACCTCCTTCTTATACATCCTGATCATTTGTTCAAAGTACCTTTAAACTTGTTATCTATAAGAACCAAAAACTCTGATACCAATTGTTACTATGATTTAGAACAATAGAGAGGGGGGTGAATTAGTTGTTCTTAGGTCTAGATGTATAAAACAAACACTAAAACTCTTCAACAAATTAGATCCAATAACCAACAGCTACTCGGTCATTACTGATTGCATAATAGAAACATATAAAAGTGTAGTCCACTTATCCAATAGTATCTAACTTGAAAAACATAGAAATGTTCAAACCAAAACATTCACACAAGTATTAACACCAGGATTTATAGTGGAAACCCAATTTGGGAAAAACCACTTTGTAACATGTTACTATTATTTTCACTCTTCTGAAGTGAGCTTGGTGAAAATCCAACCCTGTCAAAGGTTACAAACACACTATCAGGTGTGACCCGGTTAAAGGATTTAAACCACTCTATTAAAAGTGCACCTTGTTATGGGACTTACATACATTCCATTAGAATGCAACCTTGTTCAAGGGATTTATACAAATGACTGTTAGGTCAACCTTTGTTAAAAGGATTTTGACTGATACAATGGTTAGAAAGTAACTATAGTATTGATCTGAAAAACATACAACTCACTTTGCAAATATCAGATCCAATTTCATACACATATGTTGGCTTACTGACTGTGAACCTTTGTCATCCTCATCACTGATCTACTTGGAAATCCCTTCAAGCAATCAAAACACTTTCCCTTTAGCCTTTTCTACTTATAAAGTCAATAACATCAACAATACTTCTAGTATCCACTCTCTCTTCAACCTCATGCTTAGGTTTCCTTAATACTTCCTCAATTAGGTCAATACATCTTTTACCGCTTAATCTCCTTCGTAGATCTTAGGGTTAGGTCAGATACATCGAATCCTTACAACTTTTTTTTCTTTGTCCATCCTTCTAGAATTATCTCAAATCTCCTTATAGATTTACAATAAAACATTTTACAGTGCATGAAATGCTATCATACAATCAATAAATAAATTCAACACATTTTACATAATTTGAGAATTCAACTATGTCGGCTGGAAATCTAAATTATTCCTCAAATGTAAATTACTGACACTCTATCAATACAATGTTCAACTCCTCGATCTTCATTAGAAAGCTCGGTCAACTCAAAAATTATTTCCTCAGCTAATACTGTCTTCCTTGGCAAACATTGAATTTACTCAGCATACACTAGCTCGGTCGACACTAACATCACTCGACTTAAACTAGATTTCTTCACTTTTTCTCGGTTAAGCCTACCAGTTTAGTCTTCATTCATACTTAGGTAAACAATAAATTATCTTATCATTTTTCCACATAGTCAAGTACCCATTGAAGTATCAAGATAGCTCAACCTTTCCTTAGGTGCTATTGTTACCAACCTTGCCCACAACCTTCACAATAATCAAATAGATATAGTACTTTCTTACATAGCAACAGTCTTACCAGTTAAGGTTCAACATCAATGACAATACACCAATTACTTCAATTGCAGTTTCCAACATATCCCATACTAATCCTTTTGGACTAAGGTTTTTGATAGAAATTCAAGTGGAGTTGACATATTTTTCATTTGCTCGCACTTGGAATATGACAAAATCTAGGTACGAAGATCTCTTCACAGATGTGGAGATATTTCATTTGCGAGAAACAAATTAAGACTCACACACTTCAGAAAGTAATTCACATGCCACATGGGATGGTGGTGTCACTAGTAATTATTTTAGCTAGCAAAGACATCACTATTTTTGGCCAATGCCTACTCATCTCAAGGTGGTTTCTAGATAGAAAGTTAGCCGGATGAGGGGAAATTCAAGTGCATACTCAAAATGACCTAATGTAGAATGGAACAAAATGATCAAGTAATCAACTTCTATTTTACTATTTCGTATAAGACATCTCTATAATTTTTGATCATATGCACATTTGGGATTTATGTGTAGGTTTTGTGTGTCTCTACTATATTCTACAACATGCAAAGTTCACCTTAATTATACGTCTCCACAATTTTGTGATTTTTTGTAAAGTATTTTTTGCTAATGTCGGGGTTTGGGTGGCTATTTCCCTCTACATATGTACTTTGAAAGATTGGAGATATAGATTCTATTGGTTTCTATATGTAATACTCTTTTTGATATTAATATAGAGTTTAAATGTTGTTGCATTTTATCCAAATAAAAAAACTTAATCAAGAGAAATTGTTTGAATATAATGTTATTATTTAGGAAGTGAAATGAAGAGTATGCAAAACAAGATCTAAGAAGGAGACGTGAGATTTGTAAGTGGAAAAACATGAAAATTTCCAATATTATGTAGATGAAAAAGTCATAGAGAGTTTTTATGAGAGAAAGAGAGAGACAAAAAGCATACAAATGCTACAACTAGTACAAAAGAGAGATCAACCTAAATGTATAGAGGTGAGAGAGAGGATTCACAAAGTATCTCCCAAATAAAACCATGTCATCTAACATCCTATGCATGTGAAATGTGTCAAAACATCCATAGAGTGGAAATTTAATATTTGAAATATTTGGAATAAAGAAAGTGGGTTGTGAGAACTCAAAAGAGGAAAAAGATTTTTTAGGGATTCCTTAGAAATATTCTTACAAGAGACAAAAAGAATAAATTAACATATTCATGTAAAGATCAATTGCTAATACCTCCTTTGATATTTATTTAGGGAGTTTATGGAAAACCCTTCAATGAGTTGCAAGCCAAGATTTCTATGATGAGTGAGAAATTTATCTTTACACAGAGGCTTGGTGATAATATATGTAACTTCATCGTCACCTTTACAATACAAAAGAGAAATTTGTTTGTTTTCAATCTATTCTCTAATAAAGTTCAATGTTGAAGATAAATATGCTTGGTCCTTACATGGAAGATTGGATTCTTTTCCAAGGCAATAAAATTTGATTATCACAATACAAGGGTACATATGTACCTCATTAAGTAAACCCAAATATTTAAGTAGTCTTCTTAACAATAAAACCTCTTTGGATGCATTGGTACAACATTTATATTTATCTTTGGAAGATTCATGAGATGTAGATTGTTTCTATTTACTATTCCAAGATTTTGCACCAAATCCAGCAAAGAAAACATATCCACAACTAGATATCCCATTATTGGGCTCTCCCCTAGATTTGAATTAGTATAGCTTTTAAAAATAAATTCAAAATTTGCATCATAAAATAAATCTACAATAAGAAAACCTTTGACATATCTTAAAATTATTTTTGCAACTTTAAAATGATTTTTTTGAGGTTTGTACATGAATCTAGAAACTAAACCAACACTATATGCAATATCAAATCTAGTAAGAGCCGCATAATTTAAACTTCCTACTAGTTTCCTATACACAAAAATATTAACAAAAGCAGTTTTCATATTAATCATTATTTTTGTTCCCAATTCAAAAGGAACCGAAATAAGGTTAGCATAATTCATTTTAAATTTATCAAGAGATCTGAAGCATATACTTCCTTTAGAAAGAAAGATACCCTTAGGTGTTTGCCTAATTTGCATATCTAAAAATAATGTAAGAAACCTCAATCAGACATTATAAATTACTTATCAAGTTAAGTCTTACTGTCACAAATCAATTGGTTAGAACTTGAAGTGATAATTAAATGATCAACACATAGAATAATAATCATAATTTCACCTTTAGTATGCTTAATATATAGATTAAAGGATAATTTTATTCTTTCAATGAAACCTACAAAAATGGAGAAAGCATCAATTTTAGTGAATCATCCTCTAGGATATTATTTTAAACCATAAATTAATTTATTTAATTTGAAAACAAGATATTTTGATGCAGTCAAGATTAGAGGGTTCATAATGGACTATCCATCCTTGCAACCAAACATACAAAGTAAATCTTACATATAATTCAATGAAAAAATAATAAGACATTTGATAAATGAAATCAAAATATCAACATGCTTGTAGGCCTTCACATTATTATTAAATTAAACTTATTGACCCCATGTGTACACACAAACCTTCATGGACTTTTTACAATGAATTATAAACAAGAAGTCTTCTTGATCTACTTCACGTACTTACTCCCTAACTATTATTGATACTCTCTTATGCCTCTTCTTGTTATTATATTAGATCCAATTATTGGAAGTGATCCACATCGGCTTCCTAGGTCCCAAAGTCGATGTAGAATGTGTACCAGTTATGGTTCCTTGAAAAGGGTCAAAATATTGATCTGTACACCTCTTTTTATATTCTCTAGCCTCACATTCCTCCTAGTGACAAGTGTCATTAGCTCTAGAAGGCTTGGAAAGTTTCAAGAAACATAAGACATTAGTGTTGCAGAATGATTATAATGAGTAATTGAGGAATAAATATTGGTGTATTGGTATAGTTATCATTGATCTCAACTAGCTATTTTTGTCATTTGTGACTATTTTCTATAATTAGTGTTGAAGTATATTTCTCCACATACTTTGTATGTTGAGAGTGTATTGCTGAGATTTTGGCATGGTGTTGAAGACTCTTTGGAGATATCTGTTTCAAGTCTCTTTTTGGTTTGGAATATGGTACAATGGATTTGGCATTTGTCTATGGTTATGTAGTGCCTCTCTAACTCTGTCTAGTTAAGGATCTATTTTGGTAAGTGAAACCTCCATATTTTCTAATAGTTTTTTTATTCCCATTATGTAGAGCCTATGATATTTAAAGATATGATTAAATTTATATGTGCCAGTAATGTATAAGTGGTTAATAAATAAATGTATTATTTTGAAACCATATTGTTTGTCTAATTGAAAAGGATAAGATGAATATAACATAATTGTTGTTAATTGATATTTATATTACTTATCATATTAAAACTATTTAATTATATTCAATTATAGATTCAATTAATAATAATGTCATATTTAACATTCCTTTTATACTATGATTTCAAAACTCAAAATATTTCTATAGGCTCCCTGTCATGTCAGTGATAAGAATCAGAATAGTGAATAACTAGATTTATACCAGACCATGTTGATTAAGATCATATTAATCTTCTTCATCAAATCACTTACCAGTTGTGACAAGAACTATAACAACAAAGAAAACATTTATAAGACATAATGTAGTATGTGACATGAATCAAATATCTTAACATAGTGAAAATGTTGAGACCAATTTATGAAACTTTCCTGATAAACATAGAGCACAAATAGAACAAAGAAACAAATAAAATGTGGACTTTATTAATGGATGCTTAAAAAAATAATAAATACTTTCAAACTTTTCTCATAACTATTATAACCAATCTCCATAATGTTTATTTGGAAGCCTTTCACTCTAGTTCCTTAGGAGATATTATCAATAATGGAAACATCAAGTTCATTCCTAAGGTAGGAGACCTAGAGGAAATCTTCAATTGGAGACCTATCACTCTACTTAATGTCTCTTACAAGATCATAGCCAAGGCTTTTTCCCTGAAAATTCACCTCATCTTGCCTTTGATTTTTTGACCTAAACAAATTGGTTTCATCAAGTCCAGGTTTATTCTTGACAAAATTATTGTTGTCTGGGAACAGATGGAATGGGCTCAAAGGTCAAACCAGAAAGCCATATTCCTCAAAATTGATTTTTCTAAAGCCTATGATCAGATTAAGTGGCCTTTTCTTTTGGCTATGCTTCAAGCTCTTGGATTTGGTCCCATATTAATACAATTTGTTCAGATATTGTTTGAGGATTCCTTTGCTTGCATCACTATCAATGGCCGACAGTCTAAAGCCTTTGGTCTCTTTAGATCCATCCACCAAGGTTTCCCTTTGTCTCCTTCTCTGTATGTCCTGGCTGTAGAATGGTTTGGTTATTTTCTTGCCAATGCCTAGTATTCCACTGGTCTTGTCAAAGGAATTTCCTTGTCTGAGTCACCTTCTTAAGTTGTCAATAGCCATTTTGTTGATGATTCTTTTCTCACTCTCATCGAGGATGAAGCTAATGTGAATGCAACTCTTCAATTCCTTGATACTTTTTGTCTAGCTTTTGGATCTGCTATCCAATGGTACAAGACTCAATGTTATAGATTGTCCACTCTTTTGGCTCCTCCATGGATGGAATAGTTCAGCTGGAAATGGATCTAGCATAGAGAGGTTATTAAATTTCTAGGCATTCCCTTTTCCTTCAAGACTTCACCTGTGGAGATATGGAATGTTGTTCTTGCCATAATTGAGAAGAAACTAGAATACTAGATCACCAAGTCCCTATCCCTGGCTGGTAAGTTCAAGATTTTCTCCAAATTGCATGCTGCTACTCATGTTTAGTATTCCTCCTATTGGGTACCTTCTAAAACTTCTTATATGAAACTGGAAAAAATATTGTGTCACTTTTGATGGACCTCTGGAGTAGATTCTCATGGCTTCCATAAGGTTGCTTGGGAGTATTGCTGCCTCTCCAAACATTCTGGTGGGCTTGGCCTTTTGTCTACCTAGAAACAAGGTATTTCTCTATGTGCTAAATGGGTGCTTAGAGCTTTGTCTGGTAATGAAGCTTGGAAGGTTTTATTGAGGTATTGCATCTGTTTTGGCTTCCCTATTCACATACCAACTTGGAAGGGGATTGGTTTTCAAACCCTTCTTATTGTGTCAGAGACAGTTCAAATCCATGGCACTTTTGTTATTAAAAGCATTTGGAGAGCTTGTGAGGCTATTAAACCTTGGATGTGGTGGGCTGGAAATGGGTTTCATGATGGCCTCCCTTTTAACCAACACAATATATGGTGGTCACCTCTTTTTCATCAACAAGGGCTCCCTCTAGCCAAGATTTAGGGCCTGCATGCTCTGCGTTTCCACAAACGTGGCATTCGATCCCCCAAAGATATATTTTCCAGAGCCACTATGAGTCACCACTCATGGGATGACCTCCAAGTGCAGTTCGGACTTTCTCGCCCAGATGGACAGACTTTTGACCTTTTGGTCTCAGCCATACCTCCTCAGTTACTACATAAGCTTGGCATTTCTTTGGTCAAGCCCTGGTGGAAATATTGTAAGTGGTATCCTTGGACTCCTCTGACCAATTACAAGCCTAGCATGGGTTATGCTTGGTTGGTGCCCCATATGCCGATGGTTGACACTTTGAATCACAAATGACACTTGTCTTCTTCATAGAAGACTTGGTAGTTGTGTTTCCTTACTATTTGATATGTTATTATAGAGCCAACAAGTGTGCACTTTTCCTAGTGTGTGCTCTTTTAACGCCTTCCCCTAGGTGTCGGGCTCTGACATTTAGGAATAACTAATCCTACATGCCCTTTCTATAGTTTCCCAGAGATTTTCATGCATCTTTTTTAGTTTTGTCGCCGAGCTCAACATTACTGGAGCTGGGTTGATAATTTTTTAAAGCCTTTTTGGCCATTTCCCTTCTCTTGGCATATGATTTTGCTGGGTGACTCACCCAAAATGCCTTCTAGATTTACCCTAATTTGGCATGCTTTCAGGAGAGAAATTCTATTCACTATTGGGAAGGATAGAAATTATGTTCTTTTCACTCACAACTATTTGGGTACTAATGTTTCTATGTACATTAAATCTTGTATTTGTAACAACATAATCATGCAGATATTAGTACAGGCCGATAAAGTGACTCTTGAAGTGGCCATTTGCAAGAGTTGTTACAGCATTGGGGCAATGCCCCATGTACAGTTTCTAGAGTGCTAATAGACTCGCTATCTGTTGATCACACTCTGCCTTGTGGCCGTCGTCGTGTCCGAAGCTCTTCTATTCATTGCTCTCAGACCCCCAGGTCTCAAGACCCTCACCACTCTTCTAGCAGCATAGCCACTTGACGACACTGCTCGACTTCCCCTCCTCACCGGAGTTTGGTCGGTGGTTGGCCTATTGTTCTACCTCCCTCTTCTGCTGCTACTGGCTGGCCTCGGGCCAATGTTTCTGATAAAGTTCCTCACCTGGCTCTTGCTATATCTCCCAAGCGGGAGGAAGGGGAAATAGAAGAAAAAGTAGATGATGATGGCTGGTCTATTCTCAACTTGCTTCCAAGTCCCAATGTGCTGGGAACCCCTGAAGACAAGGATTGTCCTCCCTCGACTGTGACTGCTCTTGCTGCCTAAGGGCTTTTGTTTTTTTTGATGAATAGTTTATGTATCTGGCTGTTGCTGTGTGACTATTACAGGGTGATCTTGTATCCCCAGCTCCTTTTTTATGAATAGTGTATTTATATTTTTTTAATTAATAAAAAGACCTCTATTCATCAAAAAAACCACAGGTTAGCTTTAAATATTGAAGTTGATGTACGATTGAGATCCATAATTTCCTTCATCCCCTAGACAGTATAAAAATCTTATGGTGATATCTCATATCCTTAAGAATATACGTATCAAATATTGGAAACATTTTGATAATTGATGCAGGTCACTACCATAACCACAACCATGCAAACCGTCTTCACTGCCACGTGCAGTTTTACGTTTACACGGTTAGATTTTTTGCTCTATGTATTTAATTTAAAGTTAGATAATATATAGGCTTTATTTTTATCGTTAATCTGCAAGTCATCAAGTTGAGCGAACAATGCATGTTGTAGATGATGCAAGTTTAGTTCCTTCTTTTGTGGCTACGAACTGTTTTAGACATTATTTAAAAAAACAAAAATATAAAAACTGAGTTTTCTTTTATACACATGTTTATAATTTTTTAATTAGCATCCTTCTTCTCAATTCTAAACCATTGATTTTAGAGAAAAAGTTGTAGGAATTCCATTTAACTAGTGCCCTTTGGATTTTTATGACCAGCAATAGGGCATTTCAGTCCCCATGGAGTTTCAGGTATTAGTCCTCTTATTATTGGTGCTGGTTGTGCCCATATTCGCAGATCCAGAGGTCAATCTCGTGCAATCTGGATGCAGTACAGTCAAGATCAACAACGTCAGAGTCTTTCAGCAGAATTTAAATGCCAGTTTGGCATCTGTTCTTCAAGCAGTGGGTTCATCTGGTTTCGCTACAGTAGAGCAACTCACGGGCTCAGATCCAGTTTATATGTTGGCTCAGTGCAGACAGGATAAATCCTCATCAGACTGCGTCGAATGCATCACGGCCGCACAGAAGCAAATCCGTAACTGCTCCAATCTTTCTGGGGGAAGAATAATCTATGACGGCTGCTTCCTGCGCTACGAAAGCTATAATTTTTATACACAGACTACTGCCGATGACAACTCGCAGCTCTGCGGTAGCCAAAATATTGAAGCGAGTTCCTATTGGTTTTCTGACAAAACTCAGAGTTTGTTAAGCGATCTGTGCACTGCAACTCCAAAAACGAGCAATTTCTTTGCTGCGCAATCTGACAATGAGTATAAGTTGAATACAACAATATATGGGCTTGCGTGGTGCTTGAAATCTCTGAGTAAGGAAGGGTGTAAGAACTGCCTGAGCATAGCACAGACAATTATAGCGAGTTGTTTACCTCAGTCGGAGGGACGAGCCGCGGACGCTGGCTGTTCTCTGCGTTATGCAACGTACCCTTTCTTTTCAGACAACGCCGCCATTGATCTTGATAAATTCTTGCCTACAGGTTGGAAAATTTTAACCCGAATTCTTTGAATGAATGAGGATATTACAAATCCATGTTAATGTAAACTGCTTGTCAATGATTGGTGATCGTTTATTTTTGCAGCGAATATTAAAGAGTTCATATTAGTTTTTGTTGTGGGAGGCGTCATTTGCATCGTTGTCATCTTGCTCTCATGTGTTCGAGGGACAGGGTCGTCACAAAGATCGGAAGCTGATAGACAACTAAATAGGTTTACATGAATTGATTTACATATTTTGAAAACGATCAAATTCAATTTCTTATCAAAACAAGCAATCTACTATCATTCACCAGATATGCAAGAAATTGATTGATTGTTCAGTATTAATTATTAGCTACATTAGTTCCAAGCTTATAATAGATAACATTTTGCATTCCATTTTTTTTTTTTTTTGAATTCCAATTTGTTGATTTTGGTTATATGAGCTTGGTTAATAGGAATAGAATGGGCAGCTTCTCAAGTAAATCTGCAGATTACTTCATGCATCGTTGTGATGCGTGTGAATTGACATGCATAATTTACTTCATATCTTTTAGTTTGCTTCGAGATCAAATCGCTAGCGTTGATTCATTGTTTAATATGTAGTTAACCTTAGTAAAACTTCAGTTGTCAAATGCACTGAATAATGCACGCGTTTCATGCTTATATTGTGCTTGTTAAAACTCTGTTATCTGCAGTTTTTTTCCTGCGTAGCTTACGGGCTGGAGATGTTTTAAAATAGATCTTAATTAGATAAGTACTTTGGATTTGAATACTTATTAGTAATATATTTTGTATTTATAATTATAATTAATCAATTTAGATTTCATTTGTTTTTATGAGAATTTAGTATGTATTTATAATATTTATTTTAGATATCTAATTTTTTAAATAAATGATGGGAGAAATTATTCTTCATAAATTTAAATATAATTTTTATTTGTTTTGATAATTGTATTATTGTATTAATTTTGCTTAAAGATTTATTTTTTAATATTCTTTATTAATAATAGATTATATTTTATGTTTTAATTTCATTGTAAATATTTTTAAGTAATATTTGAAAGTTGATATCTAAGATTGATGCTAGATATATATTAGAATATTACTAACATGGTACTATTGTTGATACAACATTAATATAAATCTAAATAAAAAATATTGTTCTTTTAACTTTAATAGCTAAATAAAGGCTAACACCCTCTGCATACTAAATCAAGTGAATTAAAGTTCATCCGTCGACATAAGACTTTTTGGAGATAATCATCACACCTTGAATTTTTGTCTTCTATAAGTCACTCATTAATGACATTTGTTGTCTATAAAATTACCATTAAATAAGAAAAATATACTTTCCAATCTATAAAATCTAAAAAAATATTATACACCACTTCAAACTCTCAATTTTCTTTGAATAAGATAATGAAATAATTCTTTCTATTATGATTATATAAAAATAATATGATCTAAGAATAATTAAAATTAAAAAAAAAACAAAAAAAAAAAGAAGAAAGATATGAACTAAAAACATGTCAACTAGGAGGTTTCTATGATCCTATTGCTCTTTCATTTTCTCTGCCATGGTTTTGAGGTTAGCTACGGAAATATTTCTTCAATATAATATTAATAAGAATACTATGAGATCCATTATTTACAGAGACAAACTAAAAATATAATTAAAGTGGATAAAATGCATTAGTGTTTTTATAGTAGGGTTTTAAGAAAAGTCATATAAATGAGGACTAGGACCCTTATCCCATATGACTTAGCTCTTGATCACTATGGCCTAGGTTGAGGATAAAAATAAAAAGGTCACTATGGATAGGCCCCCCTACGAGTAGCTATAGGGCCTAGATGGAGATGACAACTAGGGGCTAGAGGGAAGTTTAACATAGCCTTAGCAAGGTTATTGGTAAGCCAAGTGACCAAGTGATGCAAGACTATACATGGTGTAGGGGCTATCCCCATCAATAATAAATATGTTTTATTTTGATTTCCATAACTTAGATGATAACTATTATAGTTTGAATAAATATCTCGAATAAGGCCTAAAATATTTGTTAAATATTAGCCAAGTTGTAAAGTTTCAATGCTATGATAATTTGGACACATGGTAATGACATCTTCTAAGCATATTCTTTAGGAATATTCTATCATGATGTGGAATTGGGAGTTATATTATCAAGTAAATTTTTCAACATGTTACATTTGTTATGTTTAAAGAGAATCTCTTCATAGGTGGGAATCTGGGTGACAAGTGGCAATGCATGTCTTAGTACATATTCCCTTCGAGTTATGGGGTATTTTTCATTAGTGGAAGTTGAGGTGGACTTGTGTAGCATTATATATAATTTAATGTAATTTAATTTAAATAATTTTTTGAGGGATTTTTAATCTCAAAGTGGCAATTGGTTGTGTTATCCAATCATGGGTTGTGGTAATTGTAAAGGGTTACTTGATTGCATCACATTTCATAAAGCTGAAGATAGTAGTTGGGTGATTCAGTATTATAACTGCAAGTTGAAGAATGACTAGCTTGTTAAAAGTAGAAGGCCTAGATGATGGAGATGGTTTTACAATTTGAAGTGTGGTATAGATTTGGAAAATATTTTGAATCCACATTGTTGAGATGTATATAATCATATTTCATGTTTTCATTAGCTTGTAGTCATATTTGCATATTTGAATTGGAAGCCAACAAACTTTTTTGAATGTACTTTAATTTTATTTCAATATGTGAATAGAATATTCTATAATTCTTTTATATTTTTTTGAGCTATTTTCTTTTTGTTATCTATTGTAAACTAGATTTATTCAAGGGAGATGATCCCTTTACATCACAAAGTGCCAAGGGTTTGAAAGTAAAATTAAAATCAAAAGTGCACATAGGTTGGGTAGATTATGTGTATGAGTGTGTATATATAATGCACAAGCTCAAGGGTGATGTGTCTATATATATCGTATGTAGATTCTTGTATATATATAATGGATGCATTTGGAGTGCTATTGCATATGTATCTAATTATGGGTATATAGTGTGTACATGTACTAAAGGTTTGGATTTTATATGGCCTATGGTGAATGCATGGATGTGTCTATATCACATGATTATGAGTGACTAAGGGTTTTAGGCTCGAGAATATTTTTCTATATCACAGGTATTATGTACATAATAGATTTCATATACAATGTTTATATGATATGACAAAGGAAAAAGTTTATGGAGTATATAACATATATTAGACTATCCTTACAAAACCCACACTAAGATTTGACCACTTAGGTAATGACGTGGAGTCATCTTAATATTACATTTCCTATTCTATTTATTGTTGAATTCTTCTAGTCCTCTAAAGTTATATCACCTCAAGGGTTAAGATTGCATTTTAATTTGGAATTTATCTCAAAAAATTCATTAAAAATTAGAAACCAGTGACTAGTACTTATTCTCATGCAATTCTACTTCAATATATATGTTTCATGACTAAATGTTTTATGGACATAGTGGTTGGAGGGGAGAGAATGATTGAATAGTAGGATTGAAGAATAGGTAAATTTTATAATGAACATAATGTTCAACTTTTATAGATGTTCCCTCCTACCTATTTTTTTCCTAGCTTTCCAGGTAATAGATAACATTTGACTAATTTCATAAAGTATTTTGTAGACCCCTCAACCAAATTTAAACCACTCCAATAGTAAACTATATCTATTGTACATTATTAAAGATGTAGATATAATTGATCAAGAAGAATTTGAACTACGGATCAAAGGCTTTTCTCTAATAAATTTATGAATATATCCTTAACTACCATAGTAAGCATGAAAATCTCATTTGCAATTTTAGATAAGATATAACTAATTATTATCTCTATATCTAATGTGCTAAGAAAAAAAATAATTCTCGCAGTGTATGTATCAATAATAAAAACTAAAGAGCAAAAACAAAGTTCAAGCTAAGCTTTAACAAAGTTCACCACTCATTTTATAACCATTTTAGTTTCAAAAACCAACTTAACCATCTAAATGTTTTAGAGTACTTGAACAACGAATTAATTCTTTTTTAAGAATTAAGGTTGACTGTACGTCTCTAGAAGTTTTAACTTACTAATTTATTGGTGTGTATTAATTTCACCACCGATGATATGTAGGTAGTCAAACCATGTATTTAAGAATTCTCCCCTGCGTACCTGCATTTTCTTCAAGTAAACTATGACTATGCAATATGTCTGTGTTGTAATCCAGAATATTCAGATTTTTTTGGACTAAGTTGTATTGATGTGACATACTCCAGAATGTTATAAGACCTCTATAAATAGAGGCATTTTGTAATTAATTTAAGCAAGGAATAAAAACTGGTTTTTCATATTTGGTTTGTCTTGTCTTTTACGACAGCCATAGTTTGTTCAAAAAAAACTTCCAGAAAATGAATAGAAAGGGCCGCTATACTAATTGTGTCATTTGTCTGGTTTAACTTAAACCCTTGTATCGTTTAATCAATTTTCAAGATTTACTAAAAGTACTATTTTCTTCAGGAGACATAAGATTGGTGACTCAAGAAACTTCAAATTTATATTTGTTAGGGGTAAGCCATGAAAAACCAAAGTGATTATGACAAGGAGAAGTACTATGCAGAATTTGATAAGTGATTGTAAATGGGTACCTAAGAAGGCTTGAAGTTTGGGCCCACATTTTTAGATTATGGGTGGATATTGAAAAAATGGTTAATGATTAATTTATGGGGGGATTTCTGAAAAATAAATTAATTCTCAACAACAGATTGTCAACATAGACTATGAAGAATTTCCACACATATTCCATATACGACCATTGAACATGAACCAACCATCTTCCACCGTCCATTAAACTTGCCTATCGTAAATATGTCGCTAACTCTCATCCACAGTAGATATAGAATTTATTATGTATCTCTCTATAAATTAGATGAATTGGCAATACAATAACATAGCTCATTTTGTGGGTTTCTCCTATGTGCCTTGTTTTCTTGACTTGGTATCAGAGACTAAATTGAGTCGACCAAGTTTGCAAAGATCTTCGTTAATTTGAGTGTCTTTGTGTAGAATGGTTTTCAACTATTATATTCACCAAAATATTGAATAAATACAATATCTTTGAAGGACATGTAGACCACTCAATCTTTATACTTACTGACAATGACATAACAAACTAAAAGGATGAATGAAATTTAATTACATGTTTTAAAATGAAAAAAAAAAATGAAGAAACACTATAGTATTCATAAAAGCACAGAAAACATTGCAATTGTTATTTCATGCAAAATGATGAAAACTACAAATGAATTGCAAACATTAAATGAAAATTCAGTGTTACCAGTTTCCCTCCATTCTTCTTATTTCTTTTTCATTCATATAGTACATAGTAATTTGATCACTCTATATATTTTTGTTCCAAAAAGATTGTATTTAATTGATTATTTTAACACACACACACACACACATATTTTTTGATGATTATCAAGAACATTTTTTCAATAATCTTGTACATAACTATGACGTCCCCATTGCACACTAAGGTGCAATTGCTAGTAAATACAAATTCATTGATGCACCAAAACAAACCTCCATTCACACTAGTTTACCATAGCAATATTGTTCTTGCAATTACGCATGCATTAATTATAGGATGAAAAACGATATAATAAAGATATGTCCTTTCAATAGTAAACTTTAAATTGGAAATGTTAAAACAATATCTTAAATATAATTAAATTTCTATTAATTTTTATTTTTAGAATGATAAGAAGTAAGCTTATATCATGTTGTCAATTTCCTTTCCATTGCCAATTTCTTTTCTATGGTTGTTACAATTTTTTTTAATAATAATAAACACAATTGAATTTACTTGAAAGAACTACAACTTATCAATCCTCAAAATAAATAAAAATAAGAAACTCATATTTGAAAATGGCTGGGATCATGTTATGAAAAAAATCATTCAAATCACTGAATTTTATAATTATTTGTGAGGGAAACTTAAATCCCAAAGTAAATTGAAAGCAATCTCCTAAATTGTTTTATATGATTTTCAAAACAATAAACAACCTCAAAAGAAGATTAAAAGGACAATAAAAAACAATAGACCAAGCAAAACAATTTGAAAAAAATATTAAAAATCTTGTCTGTTTTTATTTAAGAATTTAATATAGTAAACTTCTCTCTTTCTTTATAATTTCTCTTTTGAAATAGTATTTGTTGATTATAATTAGTGAGGATGATATTCTTTTTTAATTATTTAGTTGTTCAAATCATCCTAATTATAATTAGGTACAAATGTGATCTTTAGATGATTTTGACAGATTGGATCCTTCCACTTGACAGTATAGTCAAGAACAGTCTTCTGATTTAGATGTACAACTTATTACATTATAATCCTTCTATTCTAAGATATAGAATCTATAAAATCTAATTATTTTTATTAAAAAATATAAAGTTTAAAAGACAAGTACAATTATAAAACTCAAATAACAATAAAGAAATGGTTGTACTTCAGTTTTATAATGATCTGACCTTGAGAAATAGCCCCCTTCAGATATTTCATTAGTTCACTGAATTTTTACATGTATGCACATATGAGCTGTGCTTGAATACTTCTTCAAGAATTTTTCAGTCGTTTTACATCTGACATCTGCACAGGCTTCAATATAAAGTCTTCTGCTCCTCCATCCATACACCTGTTCAATTACAGAGTCCATAATTATTGCAATTACTATACAAGATAATATCTATCTCTTGGAAGGCCCAAAAGCTAATATGGGGATATAGGTATGTTAATGGTGTAAGTACCTGCTCATCCGGGAAGGCTCATTCTCCGATGACATAATGACCACTGGAATATCCTTCAGTGTTGATTCCTGTTATAAAGATCTATAAGCCAATTTTTATACAAACAAAAAAGAAAATTCATTTATAGTCAAAATCTATTGTAACCAAGCATAGTTACCTTAATTATCTTCAGCAATTGGTAGCCTGTCATTCCTGGCATACAGTAGTCTGTGATTATCATATTCACCTTCAATTCCTGCATCAAACTCAGATGGGTTCTCCCCAATAACTAGCTGAAACAAAACCATAATATCATAACAAAAAGTTATGAAGATTTGGAAGCGGTGCTTACATTGTTGTTATTCACAGTGTTGCGGTCATCACCTAATCCCAGGAAATCCAGAGCTTTTCTTCCACTATCAACTACTGTTACTGCATTTCAAAGGGACTTTGTTAATCATTGCAACCATAAAATACCCAAGTAATATTTCAATGTGAACTGAAAAAGTTTTCAATCAATCAACTACAACCTTTGTAAGAAGAGTTCCTCAACAGCTTTTCTATAATTTTTCTATCTATAGGACTGTCATCCACAGCCAGGACATGAGGCTGAGATTGGTATGAACTCAGACCCACTTCGCTAAATTCATCAGAAGTTGAGCTCATATTGTTCTGCTCTGCTATAATGAATTGCATATCCCCTGAAGCTCCTTCACAGCTCACTCCAATGCCCAAAACATTCTTATGCTCTGCTTTAATGACTTGCATATCCTCTGAAACTCTTCTGCAACTCATTTCAATACCCAAAATGCAATATACAGCAATGGTAAATTGTAATACCAATTTGGTTTCCCTGCCTCCCCTGAAAACAGTTCAGTTCCAAGCATTGATCTTTCCAAACTTAATTATCCCCTGTTTCCCACTGTCAAGATTCCGACCCTTTTCATGTTAATAACTGCGGTCATGATTGCTACATTATAAGATTTTGTTAAGTCGGTAGATTATATTTTTCCACGTACGCAGCGCCCCATGGTTTATCCCCATCACAATCGACCCTGGTTTTGTTGATCGGATCTTCCGTCGTGACTTTAAAGGATTTGTCTGCGTAGTTTTCGAGGTAGCTGTCGATATAAAAAACGATCTGATTTGCTGCGATGAGAGTGAATTGTAAAAGTTATCTCAAAGACGGCTGATTTGAAACACTTCGATTCTTTCTCCTTTGTCTCACTCCAAGCGGTATTCTCCTATTTATCTCTTCCTATTCAATTAATTTAAATCAATTTTCAACGGAACGAAGTTTATAAATTGATTTAAATGGTCGGTATGACGTGCAAGCATTCTCCACGTAAAAGACACCTTTTTTTTAATCCATTAAGGGACGGTATTATAGCTCTTAGCTTTCATGTATTTTATGTTTCTGAATGGTATATTAGATTTTGTGTTCTTTACATGAGTTAATCTTTGTAGTTTTGGGTAGTAATGATAATGGAAAGATGAATTGTTATGTGAGCCTATGTGTTTAAGAAGCTATTAAAAAATTGACAATTCTAGTTCATGTCATAGAATGTCATAATAATCATGTACTCATAATATTATAACAAATTTTTAAAAATATTTATGAATCTATATAAATAAATTCATACTTGAATATCTCTCACTTAATATTTTTAATATTTTTATTAGAAGTTTATAATGTTACTTTATAGAAGATTTTAAGTCACATTTATATATTTTTTAAGTCTGCTAAAATATTTCAACTCATTCATTAAAAGGGATATGTTTATCTCAATTCTAATTTACAACAATATTCTTCTAACATCTTTACATTTATGTTAGCAAGAGCCTCTTGATCGCAGCCATAATAATGAAATTAATGCATCATGAATATGTTATCTCCAAGTACATGTGATTATCTATTACATGCAATGTCCTTTGATTCCCATGAGGAGTGGGACTAGGAGGAGAAGGAATAAGAAAGATGTGCAGAAACAACCTTTTATTATAATTTTGAAGGAAGTGATGTATCAAAAAAATTAAGTTTAATACAAACTTATTATATGTATGTATGTATGTATATATGTATGTGTGTATGTATGTATGTACACACACACACATAGACATTGATTTATACATGTGGAACACTTTCAAGAGAGAAAGCTAGTTGAAAAGTTACCCAATGTATTATCAAATATGGAAAAGATTACAACACACACGTAATGCAATAATTTAGTGTTATATTTCACTGCAATTAAACTTGGAAGAATTTCAACAACATTCCAATAGCATTCATGTACCTACAAATTATCATATGAAACCACTTCCTTAAGTATCAATGTATACTCAAATGAACAAAATGATCACCACAAATGGCATTTTAAAACCATCCTACAAAAATCAAGAAATATGGTTCCAAATTTAAGAATAATTTCCAACACCACCCTTCAAGATTAGGGTTACAATATGATAAAATTTTAAAGCAATAAATCACCCATAACTTCCAATTTGACCCACTCAACATGGACACACAACTTAACCATATTCATATCATAACATACAAAATGTATGACAATTAATAAAGATTCCAAAGTTGAACAAGATTCTAAAGTAACAACTGTAATTATTGGATCTTATGAGCCATAAGATACTAGTCGTATCCTATCATAGAATCCCACAAAAGAGGGACAATCAAAATATTCTAAATATATCCACTTTATGACGAGATTAACTAAGGTAACAATATATTGACACATGAAATCAAAATCAAGTTACAAAACTTTTAGTGCTCCATTTGAATTGGAGCACAATTATTAATTAAAATATAATATAAAATTTGTTAAATTAATTACAATAAAAAAACCAAAAGCAAAAAAGTTAAATTGAGCACTTGAAAAGTTTGAAACACCATTATTGCCAATATTCCCTGAATTTTCAAATACCTTGATAACACTTGGGGATAACACACCATCACAAAATCAACTACTAGGGACCAACACAAGCATTGAAGAAGCTATCTAAGTGTCTCTATGCTCATATGTTTTGTCAATACATTTGCAATATCCACATAATTTTCTACCTTTTTAGGCTTTGCCTCTATTCTTGACCCTATATCTCATAGTGTTACTAAACATTTATATGTTTAGTTTTAGCATGAAAAAGTAAAGCTCTTTGCTAGGAAAATTACACTTTTGATTATCATAATATGTTGTAATTTTTTCTCACCTTTGGAAAAAATTCTTGTTTGAGGAGGATTTGGAGCCTTTGGAATATGTGAAGAGATGTGCGGGTTGTACCTTGGCTACACTTTTTCCACTTATGAGAAAGAATCCCTCATTGCTAGGGGAGATTAGGGTTCATTCCCCATAATTTTTTATGGAGCTTCAATTGAATGATGATGAGGAAGAGTGTCTATCCACCAAGATTGTTTCTAGAATTGTGGTGGGTTGAGTGTCCAATTTGAAACATCTTCTACATCAAAAGGGGAATCCTCCATAATCAACAGGTTGTATCCAATTACAATTAGCAATCTTGAAAGTGATATCATTAGGGAGATCTTTTGTGATGTTCATGTCCACAAGGGTGTGAGAAAATGTTTTAAGGGTGAAGTTAGAAGTGTTTGTATCAATAGCCAAAAAATTCTATCAAAGAGTCACCAATCACTTCAAACTAGTTCTCTAGCTAGAAATGTAGTGGAAGATTTAGAAGATAGATTCATCTAGGTTTCCCTAAAAAAGACCCAATGAGAAGGTTGAAAGTTGGATACATGGGTTTAAGGAGAAATGTTTTTCCCCAAAAACATCTTACATGAATAATGGCATACCTATCTTGTTTACAATCAAACACTACAATAAGAAATCCTTGTATGTAGGGATAATTCCACATTACCTTTTAGGATAGATTTCTATGTAAATGTGATTCAGTTTATGCAAATAGATGTAAAATTGATCTCCATAAAAGACATCTTTCTTTAGAACCTTAGAAAACTTAAAAGTAGAGATGAAGATGCTCCCTTTAATGAAACTGATTATTGATTGTAGTGACAATGATTAGTTATTCTTTTTTAGGGATGTGAAAAATAAATGGTAAAATGAACATGTTACACTTTGACTCTACTTAGGTGGCACATGTAGAACCTACTTAACATCTTTTTGCTAAATGATTTTTGTGCTTTTAAATAGTATCATCAATATAATAAATAGTTGATATTTTAAATAATACTTAGTGATAATTAATATATTATTGTTACTATAAACAAAGATATTATCAAATTAGTTAAGACTACATTTGACCTTTTCATACTTAGTTTAAGTTTACTTAGACTAGTTGGGTTAATTGTCTCACCCCATGTGGTGCATACATGTATCCTCCCTTATAGAGATACCTTGTGCATGCACACCAGCCACTTGTTCTTACACTTGTCAAGTGAGCTACAAGTGTTGCATGCTTCGGGTGGTAGCCAATGGTTGTGTCCTACTATCTCACCTCATTCTCGTTGCTTACTTATGAAAGGGTTTGTTATCATAATCATTGAACAATCGAGAGAAATCTTAATACACTAGATTGACTTCATTCATTTAACTTCATTCATTTATGCTCGTTGTTGTGCTTCGATTTTTATCTCTGATTGATCCTAGAAATCTTCATGGTATCAAAGCAGTGCAGAGATATTCTGAAACCAATATCATTCGATTTCAGTGTTTGGAAGGCTCCTTTATAGCAGTTATTATAGTTGGCACTGTTGAACCTTTTTGTGTCTATATTTTGTGGTCACAATAGTATGAGTTAAACCCTCGACCCCTACTCGTGAGTGGTAAGCTCCACGGAGAAACCGACCAACAACTCAAGACAGAAGCCCGTGACAAGATGTTGCAGACCCCGTGCATGATTGGAAAAGCCCTGCGCACCTCTGAGCTACATGTTATAAAAGCACGCCTTCATCAAAACCGCGCATTCTTCATCCTTGATGGTGGGTCCTTTGTAGAGTCCAGAGCCATCATCAGGCGCCATGTGGCTAGTTACATTGCCGCGTTGCCCTCTGTGGCTTGAGAAATCTATGCGTGAGTTTGATTAACCTGCCTAACTGCTGTGAAAAAGATCGACGATATTTGATCTGTGGCTCCATTTGAAAAAGGCCGAGACTCTCTTGGTAGTCATCATGGCCATCCTTTGTGCTCAGACCAATTTGTGTGGCCCATCTGTAGTTGAGCGCACACATCTGCCTCTGTTCAGCCATTCATCCATCAAGAGACGACATGTGCCTACCCTCTGCTCTGCATGAGGTGTATATGAGCTGCAAGGTTGAAAAAGCATGCCCATCTGGTGTCTTCGGCCCCCACGCACAAAGTACGAGCAACGCCTCTTCTGTAGAGGTTTGATTGGCTACCCATCAGGTATGTTCATCTTTGGCATGGCTCAGTTTTTGTAGACCCAACAAATATATTCTCCCTTTGCGATATGGATTTGGAGGAGGGAAGGGTCAGAAAATGTTGGAGTAAATAGTTGTTACTGTTTAGTGCTTATTTAAGTTTATTTAGGTCAACCTCATTAATGAAGATAGATATCTCATCACAACTTACTTATCAAGTCAATCTCAGAATTCCACATCTATCTATCATATCCTCATCCACTCTATATCAACACATCATATCCAATCCCAATCTATTTGCGATTTCTTATCCTTCTTCTGCCTTTGACAAGGGAAATCCATCTCATTATCCCTCACCCACATATGATTCCCTCTATAGCCAACATAATGCCTCCAACATATATAACCTTGTCCAAGAGATTCAATAACAACAAAGCCTTGTCTTTATTTTACAAACTAAAGGTTAAAAGATTTTTTTTTCCTTTTAAGATATATGTTCTTCCCCCTCTTTTCAAATCCATAATCTTCATCTCCTATCCAACCCCAATCCTCCACCTAATCCCCCACACATTAAGCTTAATGCCCATGACCATGATCCAAATATTTCACTTAATCCTAAACCTCTATATAATCCTAATCATTTAAAATCCACATCATCCCCTCCTTAGAATAAGTTTTCCATTAATTGGACCTAAGTACTAGCAAAGGAATCTAAATCCTAAACTCTAAACAAAGTTTCACAATCACCTAAAGTCATGAACCCACCTTCATCCCCTTTAAATGAAGGTGACCCTAAATCTCCTAAGCTTCATGAGTCACCCACCCCCCACCTAATTAAGTTGAATATTCCAACTCCTCCATCACATCACACTCACAAGCCCAAAAATGCCAAGACCTTGTCCCAAAGCATGCTAGCATGGATTCCTCTTCTCCTCTAGATCTAATAAATCCTCCATGTTATGATACATTTCCATCTCAAGATCCAAGCCTTCCATTGACTCCACCCCATGATCCCCTTATATCTCAAGATCCATTTATCCCTCTTAATCCACCTCATGATCCTATTCCTAATGAAGTTCAAGACATCCTTTTTATTCCATCCATTAATGGTTCCCTTCCATGACAAGATAGAATCACTCCATCTCATAGTCACATTCCATTCCAAGAGAAAGGTATCCCCTCTACCCTATCCAATGATCCCCTTCCATCTCAAGGCTTAATCTCCACTTACCCTCCACCTCATGAAGATATTCCTTGCATCCAATAGGCTAATCCTCCTCCATGTCAAGATCAAATTAATCCATCTCATGATTCCATCCCCTCCACTCTATTGTATGATGTCCTTCCATCTCAAAATCTAATCATCCCTTCCACTCCACCACATAATGATCTCCAAATTTAAGATTAAAGTACCCCTTCATCTGCATGTCATGATACTAATCCATCTCAAGATATTATTATCCCTCATAGTCCCCCTCATGAACCTCATCCTCCACATGATCCTAATCCTCTACAAGATCTCATCACACCTATCCAATCCATCCATGAACCCCATTCAAATTAGACATGACTAGAATTGGTGAATAAAATTATTGAGTCCCTATTTATATAAATAGAGTATATTATAAATTTGCTCAACAAAATCCAAAAATTAAAAATCTTATTCAATGATTTGTGATCTATGATCTATTCATTATTACTCACACTTTTCTTCATGATCTACAACTTCTTGAATATGTTATATGTTTAGTAGACGGTATACAACTAGATGCTCGTAATGCATGAGAAGGAAACATCATTTATAAATTACATCCTCACATAAATGTTTGCTAGATCTAGATATGCATCACACTCTTAGGTATGAGGCTTCCAATTCTTCACCATGTCTTCACTTTATTGTGTTCTTATTAATTATAATATTCATTTTAATTAATGTAAATGTTAATATGTTTAGAAGTAATGATAAAATTAATAAGGAAATGTAATTGTAAATTTTGAATTCCATATTATGTCATATTGCATTAAATTGGCCACATTTCTATAACTTTTATGTACTTCTATACATACATATTCACACATATTTTACCCTCTTACCAATTTTAATTTTTTGTTGACTAAATCTTTTTTATTTTCCAACATTCGATTAAATAAACATGCATTTTACAAAATTTGAAATTATGTACTAATTCACAAAACCCATTCATTAGCATTATTTTGACACTTTAAGGATTCAAAAGCCCATTCTCACCCAATAGAAGAACAATCAATTGTGAAAGATTTATATTTTGTACATTAAAAGAAATGACCAATCTATATACATTATTCTAAGACCTTGGTTTATTATCCTCAAAATTATCCATATCTTTGAAGGGTTGTAATAAGAGGATGTGTCTCCTTGCAATGCAACATCATCATTTTCTAGATATTTTTAAATACTAACAACCTTCTTCAAACAACATAGAAGAACAAAATAGACAAGGACTAATAAAAACATATAACTAAGCGACATTTCACATTGTATATTCCAAAGTAAAAGACGAGCGTACGATTACAAAGTTGACCTACACTCACAAACTTGATCTCAAATAAAATAGAAATTTACTCCAAGAACAAAAATAAATCTACGGCGATCAGATTTCATAATCTTAAAAAAATTCTATTTTCCTCAATCCGAAAAGTAACATAATAATTTATCGATGACAAACTATGATTGTTAAATCCAAACTGATTTATACTTCAATTGAGTACATTTACTTTAGTTAACCTAGATTAACCCACAAGGAAAGATTATTTTCCTTTTATTTAAACAATACAGATGAACTTAAAAGAGTGGCAAAGCCTGCCTATCGTTTACTTAAAACGGCACAAAATGAGAAACTCATTTTGTTTCTCTAGTTTTCTCCAAATAAATACCCCGATTAAAACAACAATGCTATTTATTACTTATTTGACGACCCAAACATATTTAATATACTTACATGATTCCGTAATTTTGTTAAATGGCCGTCAAGTCATAATCAGGCCAATTCTGGATGCCCCTGGCGACCTTGCTAATATTAGCAGCTGCGATATACACAAACTCTTCTTGCAAAGGCCAAGTGTTGAGCACATACGCCCACGTTATATTCTCCTCCGTCAATCGCATGAAAAAGGAATGAGCTCCGATGGCCGCTCCCCTGTGCTGAAAGCTTTGTATTTTGGCCTCTTCATCAACGCTAACAAACACAAAGAGTCCCTTGGAGTGATCGAACAGAACATCCCCTTTCAAATACCTCTTCTCAGGCATCGCCGCATTAAGCATGGCGTACACCATATCCTCCTGCAGAATCGCCGGATGCCGGAGCCCGTCGATATGGTCCACAAATTTCACAATGTCGCCTGCGCTTCCGATCCAGCCGGCAGCGGAATCCAGGCCACTGTAATCCAAGTTGCCGTCGCTCGCGTTGACGAAACCCACGCCGGGAAATATCGAAACCCACAGACTATCTTCTCCATTACGGCCGTAGTACATAACCTCCCTCTCTGCCCGCCATTCCACCTGCGTGAACCCCAATTTGATCCCCCAGATTCCCAAGGGGTCGAGAATATTCTCCTGAACGTAGCGCCCGTAAGCCATGCCGGTCACATGCTCGACCACCCGACCGAGGACAATGTAGCCGAAATTGGAATATTCCATGGCCGAGCCCGGCTCAAAATCGAGCGGCAGGGCTTTCATGAAGCGAATGGCGTTTTCCGGCGAGGGGGGAGGCGTGATGTTCAGGGCCTGAGCGGCGTACAAGGTCGCCGGCTGCGACAGAATGTCGATGCCGGTCGACGTCCGGTCCCAACCGCCCGTGTGCTGCAACAGGTTCTGTACCGTGATGTTCAGTAACCGGCTATCGGCCGTCGCGCCCTTGGGGGGTTGGAGATTTTGGAGAAAACTGAAGGGTTTGTCGTCGAGACTGAGCTTGCCTTCCTGAATGAGCTTCATTATGGCGGTTCCTGTGATGACTTTGGAGATGCTGTTGTATCTCATTACGCTGTCTGTGCGGACCAGATCTCCAGTCTCTCTGTTTGCTACTCCGAAGGCTTTGGAGTATTTCAGCTGGCCGCCTTTTGCCACGGCTAATTGGCCGCCCGGGACATTGCTGTATTGCATGAGCATCTGCATTACTTCGTCAAATTTCGCCATCTCTGGGAAATCTTTCTGCGCGTCAGAGAGTCCGGAGTTTGCATTTGAGAGGAAAAGAGCGAAAATAAAGATCGCTAGACTGAATCCCATTGTGATCGATCTGAAAGAAATTTTGTTCAGCTCGCATTCGATTCTGAATCTCCTCCGTTTTCTGACTTCAGCATTTTCATTTAAAACTGTTTGATTTATTCCTGTGGAACGTAATGACAAAAATGCCGGCAGAGCTGCGATATTAATAATGTTGATAATAATATAATTTAATGATAAATTATCATGTAGAATGGTGATATTTATACAGTCGAGGTGAATAGATTATGACGAGAGTTATAACCTATATATAACCACGCAATATATTTTGACTTCATTCCATCCAGATAAGCAACCGTTCGTTAAGAATATTAGTGATGAGCATCAGACACTGTTAAGGCTGGTGCAGTGTAACAAGGCTGGAATATTTGACCGTATGGCAAAATAATTTTATATTTAAATTCAAATTAATTAATAAGTACTGTTAAATTTTCATTCTGCATATGCTGTGAGGTTTAACAATGAAATATTTAAGATAACTATAGTATCAAATCTATATTTTTAAGAGAAGGATTATTTTTGGATTTATTTTAATTCATAATGTAGTACAATAAGGGTGGAAGATTTGATCATATTTATTTATTAATTAAAATTTTAATAAAACAATAAAATTAAAATAATATTATATTAAAATTTTAATTAATTAATAAATATTGATAAATGTATATTCTAGATAGATAATAATGTGTAAGAACGGAATATTAAGAATCGAATGAATTTGATAAAATGAGAATGTGTAAAATGATCTTATTTTACTAGTAATTATAATGCAATGAACAACTTCAATCTAAGATTAAGATTTAGAAATTTAAGATCAAGGTTGCATTTTTATAAAGGGCATCATAAGTTTTTTTAAAGAATATAATATATTGCGCCTATCATTGGTTGTTATTGATACAAGTTATTGTGCTTGATGATATATTTTTGTATATGTTAGATGCTAGAAAAAGGGTTGTATTGAAAAGCACAATGACAATTGTAATTTAAACAAGATTACTGATTTCATTGACATCAACCGAGCCTATGGGGAGTTATATGAAGTTAGAAAAATGTCAATTAAAGATCTGAATGCTAATGCTATTTGGATTGATATAATACTAAGACCAATGCAACTTCAATTAAATGTTAATTTGGCATTAATACTTCATGACAATATTCAATCATGCAAATCACCTCATATATATCATTGAATACTTGTTCTTAGACACCAAACTTAAGACTTTGGAATGCAAGTTAATAGGGTAACAAACACAATTTTTTGAAATTTATTCATAGGACAAGAAAATAATGTAATTTCAGAGGGGTAGGCTAAGCTATTCCATGGAACCTAGTCTGAGCACAAGGTTGTGTAATAGGTATGGGCCCGTAGAGTGCTTGGAATTAATCTAGAATAGGAAAACTGGCATAAGTTAATTCTCATTCATCTAATTCCAAGTTCTAAGAGGAATTAGAAAGGATGATTAGAAGGGTTACTAAAAAACTGTAAACTATATAGTGATGGTTAGTTAGTTGAACTCAAAATCAAGTATTGTTTAATACACAAATAAATAAATAATAAAATTAAAATGTTTGGATTCAAAGATTGAGACACCTTAATCCCAACAATAAAATCTTTAAGTTTTACTAAAAATATTACAACCTTGATCTAAAAATAACTCCAAAATATTAAATAAACTCATAAAACATATAAAGATCTAATTTCATTAGTGCTTCCTATAGTTGTTCAACTAGATTATCCATTTTATTTTAATATCTTTTAATATATTTGTTCCACCACTTAAAATATCAATTATAACTTATAACCACATATACTGCACAATACATTATAAATTCCTATCGTAAATAGAAATAGACTATCCCTGGAAAAACACACTTCAACTTCCAACCAGTCAAAACAAAGAGTAGGTGACACCAGAACAAACAATAGTTCAATAAATTAAGAGCAAACCTTTAAATCTGAGCCGAACAATCATACCCATGCCGTGTCAAACCCTGACTCTTCAAAACATAATAAAATATTAAAAAAAATACATATATGATAAGTGCGAATGCTTTGTCGGCGGATTGTCAATCATTGAAAACATTACAAGTGTTTTAAAGATTTTTAATGAAGACCACACAGACATCGAACCAGTTTCAATTTGTGTAAAAAAAATATAACAAATCGCTTGTCATCCCAGCAGTATCTAGATGGCCTGCTTGCTACCAAAAAATTATTGAAGTGGACCCTCCTTCCACTACTCTGAATTTGCTTCGTCCACACTCCAACTTTTTATGTTTCAAATCGATTGACCAAGACATATGGCTCATTATAAATAACGTGGCCGGTCAATGGGATAATTACTAAACCCAAGCAAAATCTGCAGACACCAAAATGGCAGCGTACATTTCATCACTCTCAAGCCTCTTCAAAAGGCAAGTACTATTATTTCTTGTGATCGTGGCGTGGAAGGCAACATCGTCGTCCTCCACTGAAATAGAAAAGCTCTATCAATTGATGGAAAAAATGATGGCCTACGGTAACGTTCCAGGAGCTCAGTTGGCCATTGCCAAAAATGGCCATCTCAAATATTTCAAAGCTTTTGGAATCGCCAATCTACAAAATGGCGAGTTACTCACGACCCGCCACATTATGAGATTCAACAGCATCTCTAAACTCATCACAGGAGTTGCCATTCTCAAACTTATTCAGGTAACTCTAACCAAAACTGTATAGTATAATTTAGTTGATTTGTAATTTACATAATTTAGGCTTAAAATGCACTATACATTGATTATTTTGAGGTTTTTTTAACACAGGAAGGGCGGCTGAGTCTGGCGGACAAACCCTTTCTTTTTCTGGACAACCTCCCACCTCCAACAGGTGCTGAGGTCGACCCCCGATTATTCAACATCACCGTACAACATCTGCTACAGCACTGTGCAGGTTGGAACGACAGTTTACCAGAACGCAATGTTCTCATACTTCCAGGGGCTCTGTACGCATCACATTCTCTTGGCCAGCCTGCGCCTCCTACAGTCTCCGACGTCATTCGTTACATGAAGAGCATAGCGCTGGATTTCGATCCTGGGTCTGCCATGTATTACTCTAGTTTGGGCTATGCCGTTCTTGGAAGAGTCATTGAGAAACTCTCTGGAATGAAATATGCAGACTATATGCACAAACATATTTTCATTCCGTTGCGTCTCACAGGCCTCAGATTGGCCGAGTCACCGGAAGATCGTCTGGCACAAAATGAGGTTCACTACCATGGCTTTAACGGCGTCGACAGCCTCCTGCTCTCCATATTTCCAGGCCAAGGTTACGTCAATGGCAGCTACGGCATCGTGGATTATAGAAATCTTGACTCGGCGGCAGGGTGGACAGGAAATGCAGCGGACGCCGTTAGATTTATAGATCACATTGTCGGCCTTCGTCAGCCTGCGATTCTGAAACGGCATATGGTTAACGTGATGCTGGATGCTCCCATGCCATCCAACAGAAGTTTAATAGGAGATCGCTACTTCGACCATTCGAGGGGACTGAATGTTTATGTGAGCGTGGGCAAAGATGGAAAACTCAAGAGTTTTCAGCACGGTGGCGCATTATTTGGGGCCATGTCTCTGGTCATGAGGCTTGTTGAAATCAACGTAACGTTCGCTTTTGTGTTGAACACATGTCCTCTTGGGGTGTTTGTGTATGATGCGATAGGGAACCTCACTGATCTTGCTCATAGCATTAAGGACTGGCCAATCGACCTTACTTCTTAACAATAATCCTTAATGTCTAGACAACAAGGTTGAGTGGCCCATTACGGCTGCCCCCACTATTTGTAGGCAATCAAACATGATAAGTGTAAGGTTTTTTTCAGTCAAAAAAATAATGAATGTGAAGTTAATTTATTAAACCAAAATAGGCATTATATAATAGAATATTTCCAAACTTCTAGAATGTTATCAATGATATTGATAAATTATACATATTATATTATTTATATCAAAACATATTTTCGGTTATTAAATTGAAATAGTTAGAGATATCAAAAATCTATGATAAAATAAAATATTAGAACAAAACATTAACATACCAATAATTTATAATTTGCATATTTAAATGAAAAAACATTAACATACCATAATGCAAAAACAAAAGAAAGTGAACGAGCTACCACGTTAACATACCATAATGCAAAAACATGTTCAAGCCAATACATCAATTGTAAAATATGCACTAAAATGGGATTAGAAACCTCCCACAAACTATGAAGTACACATATGAAATGTGGTAGTTTATGTCCTTTAGTGTGAGTAAATAATTATGACATTTACAACATGAGGCCAAGAGACCTACACTTCCTATCAGTGTAGAAACCCCTCCTTTGCCTCTAATATTGTTTGAATATATACAAGTGGATTTGTTCCAAATAAATTTAAGGGTATTGTGAGCCTGATAACCAGTTACTTTGATCATTTGAAGGCATATAATATCCTTTTTATGAACCTTATTAGACCAATTTTTGACAATGTATTTTCTATCTAGCCTTTTCAGTCCCCTAACATTCCAACTATGTATGTTCATCATCATAAAGATTTGGGGGTGCTTTGATTTTTTCATAATCTATTAAAGCATTCTAGCAAATCATTTCTTTTAACTTTGTTATTTTTCCCACTATTTCTTATACTGCTACTTCTTTCATAAGTTTTCATTTTTTAATTCTTTTTAGAAATTACTTCAACAAACCCCTCTTCGTCTTCTCCTTGTTCATTAAAGGTCGATAGAGAAGGGCTTTCCTCCATGCATCTAGGATTTTTTTCAAGGGATTACCTGGTCCAAATTCTTAGCACCACATCCTTCTTGCATATTATCAGGAGGAATGGTGTTAAGACGAGTCTTATCTTATTCAACCAAATCTTTTTCAATCCTTGTTAAAATGTTATTATTCTTGATTTTGGAGAGGGCTATTTGCTGGAAATTTTGAAAAGGAGCATTATCTTCATTAACTTTCTCTCTAAGTATAGGTATGTACTAAGGCTGACAAATGAAAGGGTTATGTGGTTCCTTGTTCTGCACTATAGTGTGAATTTTGAATTCATCTTCAAATAATGGATTTGATAGGGAGACAAACTTATCCAAAGAGGTGTCAAGAGTCTCCCTGAGACTATCATTATTACCTTCATTGACAATAACCTCTTGGGCTATGCTAGTATTACTATCTTCATTTCTTTGGGTAGGGTTACTATCTGAATTATTGCTCCTGTTGGCCAAATTATCCTTGTCCTTAGCTATGGGAAGGGGGTCCTTCTCATGCCGAGGGGATTCATTGATTTTGTTGAGAAATCCTTCAACAGAGGGAAGTCCTTCCTATTATGACCATTAATTTTGCAATGAAAACATGCTCCAATGTCCCCAAGTTTAAATATAGCCCAATTCCATCTATCACCTTCAATATCAAGAGAAATTTCATCAGGGAACACAACATTAGGGGTAAGAATGACTAAAGCTCGGGCATTGAGATGTGGAAGGGTAACTTTGGCTTCTTCAACTTGAAGGACACAGCTGAGAGGTGTAAGAAGGTAGCGAATAAACTTCCAGAACTTGAGTTTCACATTCCTAAGCTCTATCCAAATTGGTGAAGAGCGGACTAGGACATTCTTGATTTGTCGTTGGAGGACCAAGGAAGAGCCCTAAACATTGTTTGCCTAACATTCTAGTAACCTTTATTTAACACTTTTTCTTGCATAGCATGATTCTTGAAAAAAAAAAAAAAAAGGCCTTTTTGTACCATTCTTCTAAAACTAACATTAATGCCAAGCTTTTTTCCCCAGATATTAACAATCCAATCATCTAGAAATTTTCTAGAAGGAAAAAATTTCATATCCATACAAACAAAAAAGATAGCAATGTTTTTTAATCGGGATTATTCAACTTTTATAGCATTTACCATGTCTGCATTCGGAGAGAGAGTAAAGATCTTAGCATTGGGTTGCAAAATCTTACCTTCCTCTCCTCCTTCCTTCTCTCGTCTAGAGCAATTTTTTGTAGACTCGTTGTGTTCTCCTCCATGTTGATGTCCATCGGGTCTGAGAGGTCCTTCTCCATATTCCTCAACCACTTCAAGCTACGTTGACTCTGGAAAGACCATTTCCTTAGCCACAACTACTTTGTAAGAGGGTTTGTTTGTTTCTCTACAACAATCTTGAATACCTCCTTCTGACCTTTTATCACTACCTTGCCCATCTTTTCCATCATGAATACCTTCTATGGCCATCACAAAAAATCATGGCAAATCAAACAAGATCTAGCACTAGATGGCCTTCACTATAGCTAATAAAGGCATCCACAAGCGAACCAGGGCCAAAGCTAGGAAAAAATAATGAAACAGAGAGGCGGAACGAAGGGAAAGACAAAACACACGAGCAACAAAAATAGAAGGAAGAAAAGGAAATAAATGCAAAGGGACACGAAGCAAAAAATAAAGAGGACACAACACCCAATAACTGAGGAAGCAGCCACGGAGCGATATGGAGGAGCCACGAGTCCCTCTTCCTACAGACAACGATGACATGATCACCAAAACCTTCGGGCCAACTTGCAGAGCACTCAATCACCAAGTTCATCCCTCCACTTGCACCATGTCTGAATTTATTTTCTACACTTTGAAAATTCTACAATTAAATAATATATTTAACTAGAACATCTTTTTGGTTTGAGAATCTATAGGAAAATATTATGCATTATTCAATATTTCAATTAATTAATTTTAATAAAAAACCATGCTTTCATCATGTAATTTTTTTTCATTCTCCTTATATATCATTCAGTCGATTGAGAGGAGAGATTATTTTAAACTAAATTGTATTAATTATACATAAGACCTCAAGGTTATGCTTAGTGTTTGATAGGAATATAAGAATTGGTCAAATCTAAATTAGTATATTCAAGGTGAATATGTTTCTCAAATTATATAGTAAAAATTTCAATAGAAAATAGGGGAAATGATCTAATAGTTGAACATGCTTTAATATTTGAGATAATATTTGTGGATTCAAAGACCATATTCTTAATAGTAAGATTACTTATGACTTGAAAATACTCATCCTAATAAAAATCATGAGATATTGAACTTGCATGTGCCTATAAGATACAACTTAATGCATATACTTGTTTTTCATCAACAAGCTTTAAGACTTTTTCCCTAACCCTAGTCTTGAAGAACTTAATGAATACTTATTGATCTAACCATCTTTCATCTTTTATCACACATTAACAATAATATTTTGATTTATTATTAAATATAATAATAATATAAACCTAGAACACTAATTTTAAATAATAAACTTATTAATTAATTAACTATTAATATCATTCGAAATCAGCACCCCTAATTTGGAGTGGTCCAAAATTACAATACACAATTACTAAATATTATAAACCTTTATATACATAAATATAAACCTTTCTACACTTAATACATAATTATGCACTTCAAATTGATGAATTTAAAATCTTAAAACATCCAAACCACTATTTTATTTATTATAATTAAATAGTGGAAACCCACAACAGACTTTGTTAGATGACCATCAAGTCATAATCAGGCCAATTCTGGATGCTCCTCGCGACCTCGCTAATATTAGCAATTGCAATATTCACAAACTCATCTCGTAAAGGCCAAGTGTTGAGCACCTACACCCACGTAATGTTCTCTACCATCAATTGTATGAAAATGAAATGAGCACCTGGTGCTGCTTCATTGTTCCTAAATTTCTATATTTTTTCCTCTTCATCCAGTCTAACAAATACAAACAGTCCATTATTTGTTGTCCCAAGACTTCCTGTATTAAGCATTGCATAAACCATATCCTCCTTCATAATCTTTGGATGTCGGAGACCGTCGATATGGTCAACAAATCTCACAATATCTCTGGCACTTCCGATCCAGTCGGCAATGAAATATATGCTACCATAATTTTGGATTAGTTCGACGGGTTTTATCTCTCTAAGTCTGGGGTTCTATGGGGGCTACCTTAAAAATAGAGGTGGAGCTTCTTAATGATTTATAGGAATATTTTAAAGCTAGCATTCCCATGAATTTTATTCTTTAATTTAGCTAAAATACTTAGCCCCAAAATTTAAGGAAATTTTTATCTTCTAAAATTTATGTAATATCAAATTTGAAACTTATATATAAAATGAAAACTAAAATAAATAAGCTAAAATCAAAATTTATTATATTTCAAACATTAAGAAAAATATTATTTTTTAAATATATAAATAATAATTAAATTTTAAAATTAATTAAATTAATAAATAATTAGAGAACATATTTTTATTAAAAAATTATTATTATTGACATTTATAAATTTTAGAATATTAAATAATAATATTAAAATTTACATAGGGACTATAATAGTTACTCTAATAATTATTAAAAATATATTTTTTAAAATAATAAATATATAATTAATAACTACCTAAAGTCTATACATTATATCTATTTTATTTATAGAAATCGTAAAATGAAAAGTTTAAAAAGTTAAAAGAAATGTTAAATACGCTAAAAATTTTAAAGTAACATCACGACGAAATGACAAAATCAAGAAAACAATAAATTTGATATTATTAAAATTATATCTATCAAATTAAACACTTCCTCTCGAAAATAAAATAAATCTTTCTTTAAAATATTTTTTTTCATCCAATGGTTTCTTATAAATTTTTAACCTTTGATGTAAAAATTCAGGTGATCGTTTCAAATAAGGAAACGCCTTTCCCTTAATAAATTAAGAGCAAAACATCAAATCTAAGAAGCTTCACAGCATAATCTAAGAAAAACGCAGGAAAATGCATACAGGATAAGTGCGAAAGTCTTGTCGGCGGATCGTCAATCTTTGAAAAGATCAAGTTTTTTAAAAAATAAATTGGTGAAGAGCACATAGAATTCGAATCAGTTTCAAATTGTGTTCAAACAATATAACGACGGCCTGCATGTTGCCCAAGAATTATTGGACTGGACCCCCCTTCCACTAATGTTTAATACGTCATTCACATACGCTGAGTTTTCTTCGTCCACACTCCCAAGTTTTTTTATTCCGAATCGACTGACCAAGAGAAGAGGCTTATTATGCCTAAATAAATAACGTGGGCGCTCAAGGGAGATAATTACTAAACCCAAGCAAAATCTGCAGACACCAAGATGGCAGTGTATATCTCATCACTATCAAGCTGGTTCAAAAGGCACATGTTATTATTTCTTGTGATCCTGGCGTGGAAGACAACATCATCATCCTCCACTGAGATAGAAAAGTTCGATCGATTGATGGAAAAGCTGATGGCCTAGGGTAACGTTCCAGGAGCTCAGTTGGCCATTGCCAAAAATGGTCATCTCAAATATTTCAAAGCTTTTGGAGTCGCCAATCGACTAAATGGCGAGTTAGTCACCACCCGCCACATTATGCGATACAACAGCATCTCCAAACTCATCACAGGAGTTGCCATTCTCAAACTTATTCAGGTAACTCTAACCAAAATTCAGTAGTATAATTTTGATGAGTTGTAATTTACATACAATTTAGGCTCAAAAAAGCAGATTGATTGCTTTGGGGCTTTTAACACAGGAAGGGCGGCTGAGTTTGGAGGACAAACCCTTTGATTTTCTGGACAACCTCTCACCTCCAGCAGGTGCTGAGATGGACCCCCGATTATTCAACATTACAGTACAAAATCTGCTGCAGCACTGTGGAGGGTGGAACTCAAGCTTACCAGACAGCAACGTTTTCACACTTCCAGTCGCTCTCTACGCGTCACACTCTCTGGGCCACCCTGCTCCTCCTACCGTCTATGACGTCATCCGTTACATGAAGGGCATAGCGCTGGATTTCGATCCTGGGTCTGCCATGTATTACTCTAATTTGGGCTATGTCGTTCTTGGAAGAGTCATTGAGAAACTCTCTGGAATGAAATATGCAGACTATATGCACAAACATATTTTCATTCCGTTGGGTCTCACAGGGCTCAGATTGGCCGAGTCACCGGAAGATCGTCTGGCAGAAAATGAGGTTCACTACCATGGTTTTGACGGCGTCGACAACCTCATGCTCTCCATATTTCCGGGTCAAGGTTTTAACGGCGTCGACATTGACGGCCTTCGTCAGCCTGCGATTCTGAAAGCAGGTATGGTTAAAATGATGATGAATGCTCCAATGCCGTCCAACAGAAGTTGGAAAGGAGATCGTTATTTGGACCGTTCGAGGGGACTGAATGTTTTTGTGAGCGTGGGCAAAGACGGAGAGCTGGAGAGTTTTCAACACGCCAGTGGGAGTAGTGGAGCCATGTCTATGGTGATGAGACTCGTTCAAATCAATGTGACGTTTGCGTATCTATTCAATACTTATCCTCTTGGAGATTTTGTGTACGATGCGATTGGCAATATTACGCATCTTGCTTACACGATTAAGGATTGGCCAATCGACCTTACTTTCTGATCATAATAATCCTTAGTGTCTAGAGAACAAGGTTGAGTTGAGTTGCCCATTAGGGTATAATTTGCGTATAATTATTAGTTCTTGGTCATGGCAGGATATTTATGCATCCCGGGATGCAATGTATCTTTTAAATTGGTCAATCAGTTTAGAATATTTTTAAAATTTTTGTATATTTTGTATAGTTCATTTATATATATAGATATTTGAATGATGTAAGTAAAATTAATTATTTGTTTATCCATTGGTTGTTATTTTTGAGAGTAGGAAGAAAAGTCAAGTATATTTAGTCAAAATTAACAAAATTACTAGAATTGCTAGCTTGTTTATAAGTTGTGCATCCCTTCACAAGTACATATAAATTCTTATTAATTCGTATTAATTCTAAACTAAATTGTATTAATCATACCTAAGACCGCAAGGTTGTGCTTATCGATATGAATATGAGAATTCTTCAAATCTAAATTAGTATATTCAAGGTGAACATGTTTCTGAAATTATATAGTAAAAATACCAATAGCAAATAGGGGAAATGATCTAATAGTTGAACATGTTTTAATATTTGAAATAATATTTGTGCATTCAAAGGCCATATTTTTAATAGTACTATTAGTTATGACTTGAAAATACTTCTGAAAAATAAATACATTTATGTTACTAGACGCTTTAGCAAATTAGAATCGTGATATTGGTTGGGTTAATATTTTTTGGTATTAGTAGCCTCGTAAAGAGTTCAAAAGTTTAAGTGAAACTTTAAATTTCTCATGTCTTTAATTGTGGTTGGAAGAGTATAAACATGTAATCTTTGAATCTTCATACACCTTAGTATTTATTTTTCATTATTCATTTTCCTTCCATTAGGAATGTTCACAATTAACACAACTATTGTTCATAGGCTCCATGATTATCACAAGAATCTCAAAGCATTTCTCTAACCTAATGATGTAAAGACCAGAACTATATCACAAGAGACACGTAAACTCTACAACTGAAAAATTGGAAAGTCAAACATAAATCAAAGTCTACTAAACATAACGAATTTTCCATAAAATAACTTTCATTCCTCTGAATAATAAATTACAAGAATCTAAAATAATGTTATTAACATCAAAGTACAAAATATAAATTGACCAAACTATTGAATAGTACAACATGAGGAAATAATACATACAGGATGTCGACCATACTGTCACACATCAAACATCAAAATACATAAATACAAATATAATAAACTACAAGACCAAATAGGTCATAAAGATACAAGATACCCAAATATATGTCATCGAACTATCAGTTGTCCATTTGCATATTCTTGTCTCCTATGCCATCAGACTATCAGTCGTCCATTTGCCAATCTCAAGATGGAAATGTGATCTAGGCGTTTGTTCCACCCAACCACAAAGTGGTTAGCTCCCCTGGGGCTCATCCTAAAATGAAGAGTAGGCCGACCTTGCTCGAGGAAATTATCAACTCAGCACTGATGGATCAGAAAGGAATCTAGTGCAAGCTGTGAACCAACTACTTTTTCATACATAAAGTAGAACTGACATAGATATGGCAGAGAGAACAAAATAACCAACACAAAATCCATTATGTGTCTACGTAGCTTAGGCCTAAGCATGATTAACCAAATTTCTATTGGTAGGTAAAAGAATTGTTTTTTCCCTTCTTTGTTTATCCATATTCAAAACCCTTTCCCAAGATATCTTTCTCTTACAATAAAAATGAGTAAGCCTAAAACAACATAAAAATTCATATTTCTAAAACTAATCTCATTCTTTAATTACCCTTTTATGATGATAATTTTTAGCATAGTTTGTCTTCTATGATAATGTAAGTGGTTTTTAAATCAATACAACATTTACTCCTTTCTAAAAAGTTATATAAATATAAATATATCCAATCTCAGATACCGGATAATAAAAGAAAATCTATATAAAAAAATTAATGTGAAAAAAAAAAAAGCTATGGAAGTTCATACGCTTCTTGTTACAATTTAAAAGAACTAACAACAATTTTGCTAAAGCTACTAGAAATACATTACTATCCTGTCATAGTTTGAAAAAGGAAAAATCACAACATATTTTCTATAATCTCAATCACAATTTTTTGAAAGAGGGAGTTCAAAATAGATTTGAATGAGAATGATATCTTAATTCACTTACTGGGCTCTAAATTTTATAATTTAATTCAAAATTCCTAAAGCTTATTCCAATTTTCTTCCCAATTTCCAAGCTTACTATAACTAAATTATTAACAATAATTTGGTAAGGAGAACCTGTTTAATCCTTTAAAACAAGTGAATTTTCTATCAGTTATCAAAACACAGAGCTTAAGTTCTCTTTAAACTATGTCAAGCATGTTTGAATAACCAGACTATATCATAATTTTTCTAAAAAAATAAAATCTATCACTAAAGAGATTAATACCCAATAATATTCTCATTCTTTGTAACCTCCAATCCTTCCTGAGCACATCCCCTATCTTTGTGCAGCCTTTGGTCGGGATCAAAGTTTTTGATTAAGTAAAATAGGTTTTAAGAGGATTCTGAAACCCACAACAGCTTAAAGTTTAAAGTAATCAAGAGTACCAAGCAAGGAAAATAAAACAGAGTTGCTATGATAGGCCACCACAGGGCCAAACAAGAAAAAATAGAGAAAGTTAACCTCAGCCAAAGGACAGAGCACCTAGACCAGTTATGCCAAGCTTCTGAGCATGTCAGCCACATTGCTTTCAAGGGCCTCCATCAGTTGAACCATTTCTTTGATGTTCTGCACTTGGGCTTGTGGTTCTATCTTCTCCCTGTTCTTCCTAGTTCGAGCCCTGGTTCTTTTACCTAGTCCTTCAGTCAGATCCTTGTCCTCCTTCATAGTCCCCTGCTCAGATTTGGGATCCATTTTTTCTTTCATCTTTTTAATCAGCAGCTTAAGGTTCTTGTTGGAAGTTTTCAGGATGTTAAAGTTTTTCTATGCCACTCCCTTGAGGGTTTTTTCTAGACATATCATTTTGGCTTCCATATTCGAGACCTTGGTTTCCAGACTTGGCTTAATTTTTGTGAGCGTTTCCTTGTTATCCAATCCCTGAATTTTTTCCTTGATGTCCTCGATCTCGTGGTAGAGCCATTTGAAAGATCGAAACTAGTCCAGCATATTATTTTTAGTGTTGTTTAGAAAGTCCATGTCCATCTCCCTAGCTTTGTCACTAAGCACAACCAGTGCATGGTCTATCAATTCTTCCTTATGGACTTTACCATCTTTGTCCTCCAGAATCTGAGGGTAGACGACTTCCCTTATTATGCCCATGTGCACGGTGTTGATGTTGAAATTTTTCTAGAACTTTTTAACCCTCCCAGTGTCCTGACTATTATACTCTCCCCTTGAGGCTTCTTCAGTCTCTTCAATCCTTATGGGTGACTAGTTAGTGCCCTGCTCATTTTTGTCTTCCGTCACAAGGGCTTGATTTTTAGTGTTAGAGTCAGGGGATTGAGATGGAAGGGTTTTTTCCTCGTTGATTATGGTCAGGATCAAAGTTTCCCTCCTCTGTTATGTCTATATTCTTCATTGTATTCTTCTTCTAATACATCACTTCCTCTTCTATTCTATTTTTCTCTAAGTCTTAATCTACTCTGCCAAGTATCGATAACCCCAAATTATTCTTGGCATGATTCCTTAATGATGTCACCTCCTCTTGTAACCCTTCATGCGCTATTTTTAACCTTCTTCCTCCTTTTTCTTGGTATTCTAAACCTCCCTTTTAAACTATCACCGCATATCCTTATTTTATTTCCCCTTTCATGATTTGGGAATCTCTCCCTCAAGTCCTCTTCATTTTCTATTTTGTCCTTTCTTCATGCTCTTCCTTGGCATATCCAATCTCAGATCCCCCTCTGGAAATTACCTTTGTTTAGGTGATGTTGTATCGAGTATGATATACAAAGCAAGTGAAGAATTCTAAATCTAGTGTAAGTTAAGCGGGTGTTATCAGTAGGCTTGAACAACAAGTCTCAAAATTGCTATCTCAGTTAGCAAATCGTGCCAAATGAAATGGAAAAATGCTTTCCTAATTCCTGTCACAACCAAGGGACGGAAAGCTAAAAAAAAGCTTGAGTTGATTTAAAATTTTAGTTTTCTCCCATGCATAGATTACATTTCTAAAAAAAATGACCATTGGTCATTTTACCAAAATAAAAAAGGAAACAATGCATTAAAATAAGATTAAATATATATTTATGAATATTATAATTCAATTTTTTAAAAAAATATACCTCACTAAAATTAACAAAAAGGTCAAGATAATTGGACATTGATCAGATTAACTTAAATCAATTCTAACCTATTTACTTCAAGTCAAAATTACTCTAGAATTTGATTTTACAATAAAAAGTGAGAAAATTCATTATTTATCAAAAAAATCTAAGTGGTGTGTGCTTTCAACCTATTTTTATTATGATCTCATCCTTTCCAATAAGATAAATCCCTCTACCTCGATCACATTTTCATCTTCGACCCCCTCTCAATCATGTTAAAACTCATAATATCATCAGTAGGTTAGTTCCCTTAAATCAAACCTGAATTTGAAAAACATAAATAACATTTCCCATTCATAGATATCATAAAAGGAATTCATAATGCTAAATTCTATTTCCATAATCATAACACCATAATTTTATTTCATCAATTTATTCATCATATAATAATAAGAAAAACATAATAAAACTATGTCTAAATCATTTATTAAAAATGACTTGGGTCGACAAACCTTTGACCAAGTCAACATAAGTCTTAAAAAGTCACACAATAGTCCTATAAAAAAAGAGAATCAAATCGGGTCATGACAGAGGATTAATAGTTATTGGCATAGTCTTTTGATACATTAGGAAAATTTGAACAACATTTCGATTAACCATATTTATTTTTCATGTACATCTTCCTTCACTAGTTTTTGAATCCCAAACTAGCTAAGAAAAGTTTAGGTTAGTAATTAAAAAAACTTGTCAAACAGTTCACGAGTGTTGTATATATCATTTGCTATCAAATATTTTCCATTATAAACTAAAATGACAGTATTTCTATAGTCTGTGTCTTGAAAGTTTATTGATTTTGTAATTATCTTGGTATTCCATGACTAGTTTGGCATATAGAGAATTCCACCTTTTATGTATATTGTTGGGAGTTCCCTTTGATCTTCAACTTGCAGATTTATACTTTGATGGATAACTTTAATATAACTTTGACTCTATCACCACTCCAAAGTCTACAAGGAAGAGGGCCAATTAACAAGGATCAAAAGAGATCCTCCTACACTTTGAGCCTTAGTGCTCAGGTGGGTGTACCCTTGATTCACTTCTTCAAAGGAATCTCAAAATATTATATCAATATACTCTTTAATAACTGATTTAAAGATTTGATCATTTAAATCTATGTGTGTGGTTGATGACAATGAAATGCCTCCAGAGGATGGACCAGTGCCTTAACCAAGGGCAAAGAGTCACCCAATTACATACATCAACTGAAGATCTTAGATCAAACACTCCTGAGCTTAGGATAAGTGCTTTGCATATTACCCCTCTCCTTCAAACACAAGGACATCAGATTCTTACTTGGTTGCAAACTCACTGAACTCACCTAAAAGACTTTAATCCCAACTTTGTTAGGAACTCAGAGATGAATTCACAATACTCTTTGTTTACCATATGTTAATACACTTTGTGACACTAACATATATGAGCTCAGAACCGAAACAAGAAGACATACACAAATGCAAGATTGGAACTCAATAGCATTCTCATTAACATATTCAAGATCAATATACAATCAAAGCAACACAAAGATAGGAAAAGACCCAAAATCCAGCTCCTCTTTCAATATAAAACCATCAACAACCAGGGACCAAAAGAAAAGTTTTGGAACCCGCACTAAGTCAAAATATCTACTATATATACCCCCTAGTCATCTTGGAAACCCAAAACAGGTTGAAACAAGCTACATATTACTAGGGTTAGGGTTTCACCCACTAAACTCATTAGAAACAGTCACAAATTTATTACAGGGGAAGAAACCTAGGCAACCAGGAGAAAACAAATCCTGGATTGATCCTTAATCATGATAAATTCTCTGAGAAGGTACTGAGAACCACAAAGACATCCAAAATGTCAACCCCTTCTACCACCTCCAACACACCTCGATCACAAAACCACATGGTACAAACCCCTCCAAACGATCATGGAACACCCTGACCACACCGCAACAGCAAGTGCCACCAAACCAATCGAAACCATCTGTTAAAACCATAAATTCTAGTACTTCCTGTCACTGGAAACCCTCTACAAATTCAAATTTGAAATCAAACGGTCATTTCCATGGCACCAGTGGTAGATCGACGGCCTATATTCAAATCTGGACCAACTTTAAGTTGTAGTCGTTACATCATCCCTTTTCACGGTCTTCATGTCCTTAACTCAACTACCACCCATGGGTTAACACTCAGCAACCACGTGACAAGGCAAATCCCATTCGCAAAGTGAAATATTAACTCATCACTTAACCTCATGAATAGGTGACCAAATGAATATAAACTTATCCTAGTTATATCTGGCGAACTGGCAATAAAAGGCTTTTCGCCAGTTCGCAAAAAGATTTATCTTACTGCTAGAAACTTTAGCTATTACGCAAACAAGTGTTCACTAAATCGCCAATCAACTTGGAACACCACCATTTTATTACGTGAATGAACGAACCCATTGAATTTTGTTAGGTCGCTAACCTTATTTATCTGGACCGCCAAGACCTTAGACCCCACCTAGGCCCACTTTATGCCACTTGTTACCTCATTCATGGCTCATGCTTGGTCACATTGACATAGGACCCACCTTCTGTAAGCCTTATAATCAGATGGCAGGCGTAAGATCTCATAGCTCTGACAAAACTCATGAGAACTTATGCCGGCCATAGATCATGTCCTTGTCACTGATCTCTCTGACAACGACCCCACCTTGCTGCATCATCCACGTCGACCAATAAAATTTGAACAATCCTGCACCACCTGGCAAATGGCCCCATAGAGAACATTAAGCCTCCTGGAGGATCAGACAGCTGGTGCAAGATCTAAAAGGCTTGGAAGATTCCATGAGATCAAGCGCCTGCTGTTGATCTTGAATCTTCTGATTTAGATACCGGGCCCGCCTAACAACACATCCAACTCACACAACGTGGACCAATCACAGTACAACAAATCAACATATCTAGCAGATGGATCCGCTAAAAGAAAAGGTTACGTCATACAAAAGAATCAACAGTTCTCTCAAAATCTCATACGTCTGACGCATCTCATAAGAATTTACGCCCATCGTTAATTCATTGCAAGTGTCAGGACCCTCTGACAAGCCGGCAACCTAGGTCCCACTGACAATAGCCAATGTGTTAAAACATGGACCAATAAGATGTCACCATTTGTGCATACATGTCAATGGACCCACCTGTTTGAGAAGCTCTATCATAAATGAAATCGAGGGCCGTCTTAAGTTCGCAAGCCTCTAACACATCTCATAAGAAGACACGCCCACCGTCAGATGGAGATGGTGTTAGAGAGCTAGGCCTAGGAAAATACAAAGCTGAAACATTAGGAAGCATTAAACAGCATGACTTAGGAAAAATTAATTTCACCAGGGTTAGAGACCTAGGAAAGATTAAAGCGCAGGGACATAGGAAAAATTAAAGGGGACCCCACCGACACATGAAAAACCTAACCACAAACATGGTAAAGTGGTCTCTAATAAGCACATGCAGATTAGGAATTTAAGTGGCCAGAATAAAGTAACATGAAATTAGAAGAAGGCCAGGGTTTTTCTAACCAACGGCTACATTTTTGAATTTTTGAACTAAGGGTTTATGCCAGAGACCTGAAAAACATTGCAAAGACCAAGGGAAAAGACCAAGAGCCATGAAAATTTTTGCACGTGCTAACAATGGCTCTATCTGGGGATGTATGCCTCCTATAGGCATAGCAAGGACTTAGAATCACTAGTTAAAGCAGACCACCCCACTGGAAAAGGGCACAGAGACCTCAAAAATAGAGGGAACACACCAGGGAAATAGGAAGGGAAAAAATTTATAGAATTTGCAATATTTATAGAAGGCTCAGGGCCCCAAAACTTCTAATCAGTTTAATAATTTTCATCTCCATTCAGCAGAGGAAAATTGAAATTACACTTTTCATCCAACCTGCCAAAAACATTATGATCCACATTCAGCACAATATATAAAAAATGATCACCATACTCACCATCACTCAGCAAGATAGGGCCATCAAGCTGCCATAGATGTTGATCACTTTGTGACATCGAAATGTCACACTCCTCACTTTCACTGTCATGCTGAAAAAGGAAATACTCCTTCTCAACCTCATGGATGGACACATCAGCATGCTGATCACTAGTTTGCAATAAAGAATAAATCTTTTCTATCTCCTTACTATGCAAACTAACAAAGAACTTCTCAAGACAAAAAACTGATTGCATGAAAATGGAAGCAACTTGTTGATCAAAAATCACATCAGCATCTTCTAGAAAGGAATGAGCACTGTCAGTTGATGACTCATTAGTCATTTGCAAATCTGAGAAAACCCCTTTAGATTTACCACATTCTCCAGCATCAAAATATAAACAAGAACCACTGACATTAGGCTCTTGAAAAACTAAATCCACACTAGTACACACATCATCACACTCTTCAAACATGTCATTATCAAATTCACTACAATGATGTGTACCATCCTCTTGCATATCAAAAATGGGAGAAATAACCTCAATAGAAGTTTCACACATCATTCCATCACTTATTTTTTCTTCATCAAAAATAATATCCACCAGGCATGGGATTTTGGAAACATACTTGAGAGTGCATCTCTGAAATTCTGCATCTAAGAGCTCTGAAATTTGCTCACTACTTAGTAAGCATTGAACTCCACATTCTATTTCATTGGTCTCACTGCAAATGCTGCAAACATCTTCCTCATTTGAGACAGGAGCTGAAAATTCTTGTGTCACAATATCTTGTGCAAAGTAGTCACTATAGGAACTTACATCTATTACAGATTCATCTTCTATCTCTTGATAACCACAAGTCCCATTATCAACATTAGCATCACAAGACTCATCCTCCACAAATGAATCCATCCATCCTTTAACATTTTCTAGTGCTTCATTCCTAAAGGATGCAGACCAACTGATTGACTTAGGCATAAAAAGTTCTAAAAACATTTCAGCATATTGGGAATCTTGAAGCTCAATACCCATAAGAAACACATCACAAGCTACAAGAAATTTCTTATAGTATAAATGGGATGACTCATTTTTTCTTTCTCCTATTGTACATCTTAAAATATTTATGCAAGTCTTCATCTTGATTCATCAAGGCTGGAAACTCCATTTTAATATACTGACAAAACAACACAGCTTGTTCTCATGACAACACTTCCATCCAAATTAATGCAACCACCAACTTTATTAAATCTCAACATATCTATGATACTCTTTACAAGAACCAAAGCTTTTATTCAGAAATATGGCTTAAACTTCAAAATTAATTTCCCCTTTTCAATGATGACTTGTTCACCTAATTAGGGACTATTCTTGCTTAATAAAATAGGATTACCTAGAGATGTTGTGAATGCTGCAAAATATTGATCTGAAGTCTCCTCCAAATCACCTTTCAAACTTTGGTAGAGCCGCCACCTCTTTGCAGAGGACAAATCTGAATCAACTGAGAACCTTTCCCAACTCCAAACCTTCTTCAAAACCCACAATCACAACACAAACTCACAGGATAACTGCTTGTCAAGACTACAAATATACCACTCTTTGCTACAAACACTGACCAAATAGAGACTCAAAGTCACCACTCAACACTTAGTGAGAAGATTTTACAAGTGTGTTTTTTACTTTTGACTCTATGATCATTAACCAAGACTCTGGGATGATCCAGCCAAGCAGGAAAGCTTGTTGTCCTTTACTTCTCCCTAGCAGAGTCGCCATTTTGTTGGGAGTTCCCTTTGATCTTCAACTTGCAGATTTATACTTTGATGGATAACTTTAATATAACTTTGACTCTATCACCACTCCAAAGTCTACAAGGAAGAGGGCCAATTAACAAGGATCAAAAGAGATCCTCCTACACTTTGAGCCTTAGTGCTCAAGCGAGTGTACCCTTGATTCACTTCTTCAAAAGAATCTCAAAATATTATATCAATATACTCTTTACTAACTGATTTAAAGATTCGATCATTTAAATTTGTGTGTGTGGTTGATGACAATGAAATGCGTCCAGAGGATGGACCAGTGCCTTAACCTAGGGCAAAGAGTCACCCAATTACATACATCAACTGAAGATCTTAGATCAAACACTCCTGAGCTCAAGATAAGTGCTTTGCCTATTACCCCTCTCCTTCAAACATAAGGACATCAAATTCTTACTTGGTTGCAAACTCACTGAACTCACCTAAAAGACTTTAATCCCAACTTTGTTAGGAACTTAGAGATGAATTCACAATACTCTTTGTTTACCATATGTTAATACACTTTGTGACACTAACATATATGAGCTTAGAACCGAAACAAGAAGATATACACAAATGCAAGATTGGAACTCAATAGCATTCTCATTAACATATTCAAGATCAATATACAATCAGAGCAACACAAAGATAGGAAAAGACCCAAAATCTAGCTCCTCTTTCAATATAAAACCATCAACAACCAGGGACCAAAAGAAAAGTTTTGGAACCCGCACTTAGTCAAAATTTCTGCTATATATACCCCCTAGTCATCTTGGAAACCCAAAATAGGTTGCAACAAGCTACAGATGACTAGGGTTAGGGTTTCACCCACTAAACCCATTATAAATGGTCACAAATTTATTACAGGGGAAGAAACCCAGGCAACCAGGAGAAAACAAATCCCGGATTGATCCTTAATCATGATAAATTCTCTGAGAAGGTACTGAGAACCACAAAGACATCCAAAATGTCAACCCCTTCTACCACCTGCAACACACCTCGAGAACAAAACCACACAGTACAGACCCCTGCAGATGATCATGAAACACCTTGGACCACACCGCAACAGCAAGTGCCACCAAACCAATCAAAATCATCTGTTAAAACCATAAATTTTGGTACTTCCTATCGCTAGAAACCCTCTGCAAATTCAAATTTGAAATCAAATGGTCATTTCCATGGTGCCAGTGGTAGATCGGCGGCCTATATTCAAATTTGGACCAACTTTAAGTCGCAGTCATTAGATCATCCCTTTTTGCTGTCTTCATGTCCTTAACTCAACTGCCACCCATGGGTAAACACTCAGCGACCACATGACAAGGCAAATCCCATTCACGAAGTGAAATATTAAGTCACCACTTAACCTTGTGAACAGGTGACCAAAGGAATATAAACTTATCCTAGTTATATCTGGTGAACTGGCGACAAAAGGCTTTTTGCCAGTTCACAGAAAGATTTATCTTACCGCTAGAAACTTTAGTGATTACGCGAACAAGTGTTCACTGAATCACCAGTCAACTTGGAACGCTGCTATTTTATTACGTGAATGAATGAACCCATTGAATTTTGTTAGGCCGCTAACCTAATTTATCCAGACCGCCAAGACCTTAGACCCCACCTGGGCCCGCTTTATGCCACTTGTCGTTACCTCATTCACAGCTCATGCTTGGTCACACTAACATAGGACCCACCTTCTGTAAGCCTTATAATCAGATGGTAGGCGTAAGATCTCATAGCTCTAACAAAACTCATGAGAACTTACACCGACTGTAGGTCATGTCCTCGTCACTAATCTCTTTGACAACGACCCCACCCTGCCGCATCATCCACATTGACCAATAAAATTTGAACAATCCTGCACCACCTAGCAAATGGCCCCATTGAGAACATTAAGCCACTTGGAAGATCGGACGGCTGGCGCAAGATCTGAAAGGCTTGGAAGATTCCATGAGATCAAGTGCCCGCCATTGATCTTGAATCTTCTAATTTAGATATCGGGCCTGCTTGACAACACATCCAGCTCACACAATGTGGACCAATCATAGTACAACAAATCAGCATATCTAGCAGATGGACCTGCCAAAAGAAAATGTTACATCATACAAAAGAATCAACGGTTGTCTCAAAATCTCACACGTTTGACACATATCATAAGAATTTATGCCCACCATTGATTCACTGCAAGTGTCAGGACCCTCTAACAAGCTGGCAACCTAGGTCCCACTAACAACAGCCAACGTGTTAAAACATGGACCAATAAGATGTCACCATTTGTGCATACATGTCAATGGACCCCCTTGTTTGAGAAGTTCTTTCATAAATGAAATCGACGACCATCTTAAGTTCACAAGCCTCTGACACATCTCATAAGAAGATACGCCCACCGTCAGATGGAGATGGTGTTAGAGAGCTGGGCCCAGGAAAATAAAAAGCTGAAACATTAGGAAGCACTAAACTGCATGACTTAGGAAAAATTAATTTCGTCGGGGTTAGAGACCTAGGAAAGATTAAAGCGCAGGGACATAGGAAAAATTAAAGGGGATCCCTCTGACACATGAAAAACCTAACCACAAACATGGTAAAGTGGTCTCTAATAAGCACATGTGGATTAGGAATTTAAGTGGCCAGAATAAAGTAACATGAAATTAGAACAAGGCCAAGGTTTTTCTAACCAATGGCTACATTTTTGAATTTTTGAACTAAGGGTTTATGCCAGAGACCTGAAAAACATTGCAGAGACCAAGGGAAAAGACCAGGAACCATGAAATTTTTTGCATGTGCTAATATATACCTTACCAAGATATTTTAGCATTTCCTCAGTTGTTAGTAATACTCTTTTTCCTATCATCATCATTTGAATCTCTTGTATGTAATCTTCAAAGATGTAATTACTCTGTGTGCATGATGTCAAGGGAAAAAAAAATTGGAGTATGTAAGCCTATTAATTTTCATTATTACCATTTGTTTGATCTTGATTTAGATTGCTAATCAATAGTTTTGACACTCAGTTCTTAAAGGTGACATTGTCATTCAAATTATTGATGTTTTCCCCTCAACTTTGTAGATTAAATTGTACTTCACATGGATATGGGTTGATGGGTGTTTATCTAAGGATATTCATTTTAATGCTATTTTATTTTATTTTATTTGTTCTCTCAACTATCTTCCAACCAATGAAACTTCTAGTCTATCTTATATGCACCTACCAATGGAAAATTGTGGATGTTTCTTTTGTAGCTTATCATTGTGAGTAAAACATCTTAAAGACTCGGTGTTACTTACCCTTGATATATTTTCTTTTCTTTTTTCCTATTATCTTTATCAAATTGAGCAACGACTAATGTGAATTTTAAATTGGGTGATATTTGAAACTAGCAGATAACATCGTAGATATGTTAAGCTATTAGTTATTATCATTGGAATTTTTACCTCACTACTAACAAGCCATGGAAATATTATTTAGAGAATAGATAAAACCCCTCAATTCACATATTTCATTGAAGTCTTTGTTACCTTTTGTGTAATATTCTAAGAAGATTGGTCATTCAAATTTTTTCTTATTTTGTTTCATTTTCTATTAGTCTTGATCTCACAAAATACAAATCTTCCTAGTTACACCCAATGGAAAACTTATGAAGAGACTTAAAATCTTTTGTAGTGACTATGTTATGCTAATATGATGTGAATCGAGTCTTAGGTGTGTTAGTTGGGATATTAATTTTCTACTTCCTTTACTTTTCTATCCCTCTAATATTATATTTTGATACTAACATTGATCTTAATCAATGGCTCTGCATTAAATAGGTAATCTATAGCTCTATATAAATTTCTTCACAAATTTAGCAGTGTCTATAGTGATAACATTCTCTTATAATATTCACTCCATATATGTGTTAGTGAGATACTTATGTAGTTGAGGATATGTGGATCTTCAAATAAATATTTATGTCCAATCACTTGAAAGTGTGATTACTTGTCACTATTGGGATATGAAGCCCAACGGTCACATTACCATTCATTTTCTCTCATATCTTCATATTCGAAGAGCTTTCTATAAAGGACTATGTGCAATCATGTATTGTGTTGTGTATTACATTAATAGATTGATTCCCCACCTGAGAGTGGATGTAGGAAATTTTTGAACCACTATAAATATTGTGTTTCATCTTATTTGTTATGTTTTATTTCATTTCTCAGCTTCTTTTAAATTTTCAATTGGTATCAGACCACAGGTGAGGCTAGAGCAGAGATGGAAGAAGGTGAAGTTCATTTTATCATCAACAAATTTCTTGAAAATTTGGGCTCAGTAGAGATTGAGGTTGTGTATGCAAAGACAAAAAGAATTTGTCATGTGCACTAGTAGGATGGCTTGGAAAATAAACCTGAAGCTAAACTAGAAGACTTAAAATCTCTTTAATCTGAGATTAATGCAATTCTTGAGTGCACGAGTGATGTGCAACATATGAAAGTCATCATGGAATAATTGCAGAAGAGGGAAATGGTAGACAAGACTAGCAAGTCTGTAAAGGCCCTAGTGTTGGCCTATTATAACATGGCTTCTCTTATTTCTAGTTTCAACCTCAACGATCCAAATAATTTTACTTCTAGATTTCTTAGGATGCTTCAACTTGATTACTCTACAGAGAATGCGAAGTTCCTAGTAGAAGAAGATGAAAGGGAAGATGATAATTTTGTTGTGAAAGAAGATAAAGGGACAATTCATGAAGGGGCAAAAGATGTGACATACATGATGGAAGAAATGGTTGAGAGAAAAGGATAATGTATTGGCCAAGAAGAGGGTAAAAAAGCCCAAGTTATTTCTTAGTCTATAGAAGAGGAGCAAAAGAGAAAGGCTATGACTAAGGAGCACAGAACGAAGCCTAAAGATTTATTTTTTATTGCTAAAGTTGATTTTTCTATTCACAAGAGAAGCTCCGGGGGATTTTATTCTACAAAGCGATTGATGACAAGGAACATTGGCATAATCTAGGAATTGAAGCCCTAAGGCAAGGAAATGCTACTATTATAGAGTATGCATATGAAAAAGGGGATAATTCCCTGAAGGGGGAGATGAGTAGTATTCAACGCATTGGAAAGTATGTGGCTCATATTTTCCCATAGGTATCACTACCAAACATGGGATCTCTCAACAAATTCTCTGTCACACAGATAAAAATTGCGGTGGATGAATCGGTCCAGTTTGGGGATGAATTGGAATCCACAAATGTTGAGAGTAACAAAGATCATTATCTACCTGTAGTGGCCATGAAAGATGACGTGGATCATAAAAATAAAGAAAACTCCTCTAATAGTGTTGTTTGTGATGTGGAGCAGCACATGTGAAATGTTAGCCCCTTAGAAAGGGATTTTGGAGAGCTTCAGCTTCGTAAGGATGAAAAACATTCACGTGTAGTGGAAGAAGGAAATGATAATTACTATGTTGATACTCATAATGAAAGATCAAGTTGTGGGTTTGCCTTCCTATAAATTGGTACTCATATGGATTCAATGAATACTTTTAAATGACCTCAAAAGCTCAGTGTTGTTTTTGGAGATAACAAAATTGCCAAAGTGGGATTTGATGAGCCTCTTTGCAAGATCTATGTAGAGGCTCTTAGACTTCCATAAAATGGGATTGTTGAGTTGCAAGTGTCTTCTAAGAAGGTTGCAGAAGGCATGGCTTCTGTAAAGAGTGTTGGTAGCATAGCCGCACTTGATGGCAGACAATTGCTCCTCAAGTCTAGTCCTGGGGAGATTGGAGAACCTAGTCAATATAAAGCCATAAATGATGAGGGCATGCCCAAATATCATAGGTCATTTATGAAAGGTTGGCTGCACATTCACTTTAGTGAAGATTTTCTAGAATTTGGATCACTGGCAGCCGAGTATCTCAAGGCATTAGAAACTATTCTACCACCAAAGCCACCTTGTTATTTGATGTACATGGAGCCTAATGAATGTGAGGAGACTTCACCATGAGGAGACTTCACTCATGATCTATTTATGGTTGCATTGAAAGGGATCACTGGGGAGAGTTTTTTGAAGGACTACACTATGGATGGAGGAAAGTATTTTGAGTGTGCATAAAGTAGTAAATTTTATTATGGGTTGATGGGCTCGATTGTGCTTGAATTTTTTGTAGGAGAAGATAGTTTTTACATTAATTTAATTTGGAGAAGACTCATTTGAAGTGTATGTGAACATAGTCTAGTAAAATTAAAATATTCTCAAGGCATCATTGCCCTTTGAGATTTCAAACAAGAAGAAGGACATGCCATACTGCATAACTATTCGAGTTGGACTTCACTGGGGAGATTGTTGAGATATGAAGCCCAATGGTCACATGACCGATCATTTTCTCCCATCTCTTCATATTCGAAGATATTTTCATAAATGATTGTTTGTAGTCATGTATTGTATTGTGGATTACATTAATAGATTGATTCCCTACCTAAGAGTGGATGTAGGCTATTGTCAAACCACTATAAATATTATGCGCCGTCTCCTTTGTTATGTTTTATTTCATTTCTCCGCTTCCTTTAAATTTATAGTGATTGTATCAATTGGTGGAAATGTCACAAACCTCTCTTGGTTATTGCATTAAATTTAACATTACTTCTGATTTCTTGTAAGTTCTAGTTATATGCATTGTATCTTTTGGCAAAGTTTCAAAATTTAAAGGAAAAGTTTCCTCATTATTCAAATTTTGAGGTGGAATTCTTTTAACATAATAACATTTAAATATAATAAACAAAATAGAAAGTTAACAAATATAAAATTCTAAATATTATTAAAAGTAATAATTTAGAAATAATAATATAAGAAACATAATATATGCATTATAATATATAATTTTTATATTACCATATTATCTTATTAGAATAAATCATTTGTTAGATTATGTATGTAGTTAAATTATAAATAGATTAAATAAAATTTTATTATATTATTAAATATATTCTAATATATTACATTATATTAAACTATAATCTATTTTTAAACATAATTTAAACATCTTTGTATTTATAATATTATTTTACAAGATATCTATTTTAGATAATATAAATCTTAACTTAATACTAAATATATTATTATCGTACTATTTTGGTATTTTAATTTGTGATATTTTATTATATATATTATATTATAATTCTTATATTCAATTGATTAACTCATATTATATGTTATATAATATAATTATTATAAAATAATTATAAATATATATACACTTAGCTTTTTCTAATAAAAATATATTTCCTTTCTTTTACATTTCTTTTAATTGTATTCTTCTAATAATTATTTGTAATTTTATAATAAGATATAGATATTCATATTAAATTTTAAATTTAAATATAAAATGAAAACTAAAATAAAATAAACTAAATGTAAAATCAAAATTTATTAAATTTCAAACTTTAAGAAAAATAATATCTTCTAAATATATAAATAATAATAAAATTAATAAAATTAATATTTATTAAAAATTTATTATTATTGGCATTTATAAATTTTAAAATATTAAATAATAATATTAAAAATTACATATGTACTATAATAGTTACTATAAAATTATTTTAATTTTTTAAAAAAAATTTAATAATAAATATATAATATATAATTAATAACTACCTAAATCTATATGTTTTTGATAGATAAGAGCAGTAAGAGGGTGTTCGCTTGTGGTATAGTAGGACTAGTAGCACATTAATAGCATATTAATAGAACTAGTCTAGAGCATTTTATCAATAGTTTAACAACAAAAAAAACAAGGTCTAATCTGCCTCTATCAAAAACAAACATAATAGTTCTTCTCAAAAAGATCAAACCAGAGTATCTTAAGAAAGTAGTAGCAATAAAATTAATTTAATATCATGCCATGCAGGGCTAGACCACAAACTAGGAGGATTAACCTTGAAAAAGGAAACCAGCAAAGAGAACTTAGGGCCAAGTCCAGTCAAAAATAAAAACCTCATGACAGTAGCAGCAGCTAGGATCTCCCACCCAAATGTTTGGACATCAGGGTCATGGCCTACTCTTCCTACAGGAACAGGAAGAGGTATTTATTATCTTCGTTGGCCTCTAGTTTTCCACCAGCTAATTTTTCCTGCATAGTGTAGAGGGTCATAGTCGAAGCATGCATGACCTTAAGAGAAAACTTGTTAGTCATCAAAATGTGGTTCTTGAGTTCCTGCAAGTCCTATTTGATGCCATCTATCTCATTGTCCAAATTAGACAGCTTCAACTTGAGGGTACCCTTAAATCTGTCATTTCCATCTAGAGGCACAGAGTTGTTCTTAGTAGTGGGGGACTTGGTTTGATGGTCATGAGGGGAGGCCGAGGGTGGGGTAGTGCTACGGGGAGCCTCCATGGTTTGCTGAGGGTTGAGAGGGGGAGTGGTGCTAGTCTTGTTCGGACTTAGGTGATCATTAGAAGAGCCCTCAATCGACTCAGTGGAGTGGGAGTCTTTTTCTGACAGGGACTTCTCCATTGAAGTCATTTCCTTGATTCTAGTTTTGCACTGCTCCTTAGCAATTCTGTTAGATCGGTGATGACCAGAGCTACCTAAGTCCACCTCCAGCTTGACCCAGCTATCCAAGATCCTCTATTTTTTGGGCTTTCTATTAGTCTCAGGGGTACTATTAGACTCCTTCAAATCTTTATTATCTAGGGACTCAGAGACATGGGATTCCTCAAGCTCCTCCCCTCTTTTGAAAGGGTTTTTCACACACCTTTTTCAGCTTTTATCATCTTTAGGGACAAGATCCGTCTCCTAGATTTCATGGATGGAGTGGGAGGTGGAATGAGTGGGGTTGTCAGTTTTCGAAGGGGATTCCTCCTGGGTGACCTCCTGAATAATTCGGGGAGGTTGGGGTGGAGGGCAGATAGCCTTGTGGAATTGATAAAGACAGAGCAGGAGACCCTGATGTAGAATAGGGGTTTATTTTTTAGGGTTTTCCTTAATATCCAGGATATTGCTTTCGATGGAATGGAGGAGGTAAAAGGGAATGGAGACGAGGTCCCTATTTTTGATGTAATTGAGAAAAGGTAAATGGTAATAATAGAACACTGTAAATTTACCTTCCAGGGTGAAATATTTCATCACAATGAGGCATAACTTAGGCCAAAATTCTGGAAGCTGCTCTTGGTTGAAACCCCCTGACTTATTAACAAGTTGCTCCCCTGCTCTAAAAAATTGGTTGAGGCTGGTAGGGTCCAATGTCCTACTGGTTTTTTTGTACTTTTGACCATCCAAAGAGAGCCTTGTCGCCTTAGCAATGACCTCCTCATTAATCTGGAAGTGAATACCCCCAACAAAGACCTTCCTATTGTTCAAGGAAGAGATGAACTGCTTGGATATTTGTTCATCATGTCCTCCTTTCATGCACTCCATGAAACCCCAGATACCACTCTCTTTACAGTAGTGGGTCACCAAAGGGTCAGAGGTGAAAGCCTCATCAATCTTATCTAGCTCAATGCGTAAAGTATTTCCTCCCATGTCGATAGTCTCCCTGTCCTTTGCCAGAATTTCTTGAGAATCAAAGGATTGAGCTTCTTGAAAGAGAGTATTAAACCATTTGTACTGAATAAGCCATTTTGAGAGAAAATTATGATCAAAAGGCTAGCCTTGGGTGGGTTTTTGGGAGCCAGGCTCCGTACAATGATATCCAATGAATCTCCAGGTGCCATAATTAGCAGTTATGCTATAGCTACACTTAGTGTCCTTATTAGCCAAGAAAACCTACTGATGCAGACATCTATCTTTCCACACGTATACGCAAGAGAGGAAATTATGATCCTTTATGGGGTTTTGGGCATTCTTATTCATAATCACAAAAATCATCAACTTGTGCCAACATGTAATCAAGGTAGGGCCTTTAGCAAGGATGATAGCCTAGCTCATTTTAAATTTTAGTGATACCATTTATTTCCTCTTTGATCAATTGCTGAGTCATCATAGGTAATTTTTTTACCACCTTCCAATTACTAAGTTTAGTTTTCCTAAGACCAATATCATCCATTGAATCCACCACCGCATTTCCCTCTCTGTACGTGTGGGATATCTTGCATTGGAGATTGTTGAGGAGCTCCCTAATTTTTAGAATAATGTAATTAACATGCCACCCTGCATTACCTCTTCTTTTGATAGCCCCCACCACCACTTTGGTTTCCCCCTTAATTTCTAGTAGTCTGATGTTCATTTGGGTGGCAAACTCAATCCCCAATAGAAGGGCCATGCCCTCGGCTTGATTGACAGTGTAGTTATTGAGTGGCCCAGCATACGCCAAGAGCCAAGTGCCATTATGGTCTCTTAGCACACCTCCCCCACCTTGGGCGAGGTTATTAGCCACTCCATCAAAGTTTAATTTGATCTAGCCTCTGGGTGGGGCAGCCCATCTAGTAGCTTTTCTAGCCATCAGCTTGGTATTGTCAAACTTGGAGAAGCCAATCAGAAGGTTCCATTTATCAGCCATTATGATTTCCTAGGTAGAGGGGGGTGCTGAGGGGAGTTTCTACTTAGTCACGCTGGCATTCTCGTAAAGGATCTTGGTCCCAAGATAGAGGCAAGTCTCAGGCGAGTTAGTAGACTCCCTGAAAATCCTATTGTTCCTTTCCTTCCAAATAGTCCAGCAAATGTGAGGAGGTAGAATTCGCCAAAGGAGCTAAAGGAGGGGATGATTGGAGGGGGATCTCTAGTTAGTGAACTGATGGACATCATTACCTAAATCCCACGAGATTCCTAACTTTTCAATGACTTCCTGCCAAATGTTAGCGGTGTAATCATAATGTATAAATAGGTGGTTCACTATTTCCTCCTCCTTTTTGCATAGGATCCACCTACTCACCATGGAGAAGCCCCTTTTTATAAGTTTGTCCTAGGTTAAGACTTTACCATGCATAAGGGTCCACTAGAAGAAATTGATTTTCAATGTGAGCTAAGGGATCCACACCTTTCTTCAGTCCCCCAGATTATTCTCATCGTTTAGAAGCAGGTTGTAAGCAATTTTGACCGAGAAGGTACTGTTGGTGTGGATTATTCCCTTTGATCTTTAACTTGTAGATTTACACTTTGATGGATAATTCAAATAAAACCCTGACTCTATCACCACTCCAAAGTCCACAAGGAAGAGGGCCAATTAACAAGGATCAAAGGATCCTTCTACACTTTGAGCTTCAGTGCTTAGGTGGGTGTACCCTTGACTCACTTCTCTAAAGGAGTCTAAAACAATATGCTACTATATTCAATACAAGATTGTTAAAGATTTATCAAATGATGTTTGTGTTTGTGTGGTTGTTAACCATGACTTCAAGAGAAGGGACCAATGCCTTATCCCAGGGCTAAGAGTCACCCAACTGTATACTTCAACTAAATACCTTAAGTCAAACACAAAGGAAACCAGAGTAAGTGCTTTGCCTATTACCCCTTTCCCTCAAGCACAAGGACATCAAATTCTATACCTGGCTGTAAACTCACTGAATTCACCTAAAAGGCTTTAATCCTAACTTTGTTAGAAACTCAAATATGAATTCAAAGTACTCTTTGTTTACCATACATTAACACACTTTGTTATATTAACATATATGAGCTCAAAGACAAGCAAGAAGACATACACAAGATACAAGATTGGGATTCGAGAATGTTTTCATTAACAAATTTAGAATCAGCATACAATTAGCATGACACAAATCTAAGAAAAAGACACCAAATTAGACCTCTATCAGTGTACTATAGTAAAAAACTAGGGACCAAAAGCAACAACATTTTTTTTTTTGGAACCACTTCAAAATTCAAAAATTTGCAACTTATACCACTAGCTGCCTTGGAATTCTCAGAGAGAATGCAACAAGCTATGGACAGCTAGGGCCAAGGTCTCAACCACCCAACCTGCTGGGAACAGTCTAGAAAGTTATTACAGGGGTGGGAAACACATCAAAATTAGGAAAGAGGAAACCAGAACTGATCCACAATCATGAAAAACATCTTTGCAGGTACAGGGGATCATAAAACCAAGCTCAAAAGGACACCTTGCAACATGCCTTGAGCACACAACCACCACGGTACAAGCTCTGCAAACAACCCAACCACACCCTGGACCACACCGCAAATAGCAAACCAATCATTTCTCACCGAACAAGGTCACTTCCGCAATAAAATCTACAAAAATGGTACCCCTTGTCTCAAAAATTCAAACTCAGAATGCAACGGCCATCATGCGATTCGCGGGTTCTAAGTTCTTCAACTGTTTCCCTAGTCGCGCAACCGTGCATCCACAACACACCACTGTATGCACCCAAAAATGGTCACCTAGACTTTGGGCTCCATTTATTTGATTTATCAACCCTGAATCATTTTGATCAATAATCAATATTTTCAACATTATCAATTTCTTGATCAAGTCTTAATTTCGATCATATATTGGATTTTTATCCTATGGGCTAATCATTTATCCTAAGTCTTTATTTGATTAAAAGGAATATTTCCTCCCCTTTAGATTAAATAAAAAGCCCCACCTTTCCTCTTGTCCTAAGTTGCACAAATAAAGCATTATTCCTATTTTACAAAAAGGAAAAAAGGCACTTTTGTCTCACATGGACACAAAGTCAATTCCTATTGGAGGATATTTGTGCACACTGATCGCTCTTCTTTCAAGCTCCACCGCCGATTAAGACTTTTGCCTCTTAATCTCAATGGTCCATTCCTTTGCATTTCTTATAAAAGGAAAGCTCTCTCCTCCATTTTCATATCATGTTTTGAATACTAATCTTATGCTGCAGGAATTCTTGGAGACTTTTGGAAACCTCATTGTTCTTAGTCTTTCATTCTTGCATTTTAGCTTCATTTCATAGCTTAGTTTCCTTTGATGTAATATATTTAACTCACATAGCTTAATAGGAGGGATTTGTAACACTTGTTCTTTCCATTTCATAGGTTAGTTGCATTGCATTTTCATTTCCATAGAGTAGTTTGCATTGCATTTTCATGGTGATTCTTGAGGATATTGGCACTCTTGCCCTTGTCCTTATTTGAATCTCTCGTTGTGTGGTTGACTAGCAAGGTCACAAGCTTGTAGCTCTAGTTGAGAGCAAATACATCATAGTCCCTTGCAACTCCATGCATAGAGAGCTATGAGCCACTTTGTGAGGCCTCATTCTTGAGCAACCTTGCATGTAATGGTTCATAGAAGTGCACCATTTTAGTGTGTACATTTCTGGCACCCACCGTGGGGCAGAGTGGATAGGCTTTGTCCTTTAGTTTCTTGCATTTTTGTCATTTTTTGGCTTATTTTTTTGAAATTTTACAGTCTCTGGCCTTTTTTCTCAAAATATTGCGTGATACTTCTCAGGTATATCACGCGATATACCTTTCTATACCAGTGTGACACTTCACCCTAGAGAAGAATCACTTGGCAGTATTAGGGTATATCGCCTGGTGTTGTGCGAAGTATCACCCGCATATAGAGAAGTATATCGCCTGAACTGAGGTATATCACGCGGGTATAGAAAACTATATCACGTGATACTGGTGAAGTTTTAGTTATATCGCCTGATCTGACAGAGACCTGCGGTTCAAGTTTTATCATCCAAATCTGGTCATATTTAGTTTGCTGGTTTACTTTATTGTATTTAGATAGGTCTAACTTGCATCTTTTAGCTTAGGTAAATCAGTTTCTTGCAATTATTTTCATTTAGATTTTAGATTTTGCTAACTTTGTGGGTCTAACTAGTTGTGGTTGTAGGTTCCTTTGCTTGAGAAGCTTGCCAAAAATCGCATGTCAAAGAGGGCTACTAACAGTTTTTGTAGGGCTACCCAAAAAGTATAAAAACAATTTTTTTTTTTGCTTGTGATTTATTTCCTTTCAAGTGTGGCATTCACTAATTGTATTAGGAATTTTAAAACCTTGTGAAAGGGATCTTGAGGTGGTAGGAGAAGTATGCTCTTCACCTTTAGGTGAACCAGAAAATCCTAACCCATTTTAAGGTTTTTGGAAGCAAGGGGGTAATCAAATTTTGCTTGGGGTGTTTGGGAGAAGTTTTTGAGATAGGGGAGTATGCTCTTCACCCTTGTGGTGAACCAAAAACCTTGAACCTCAAAAATCATCCATTCTTTGTTTAGTTTAGGATCCTTTAGTGGGCCTGCTCTTGAGCAATCAAGAGGAACGACCCAAGTGGGGACAACCTTGTCATCATTTTTCTTGGTGGCAAGTGATTCCAACTCACTATAATCTCAAGGCTATTGAGGACACAAAACTTTGGTAGACATAACACTTGTCTTCGCTTGATGTGAGTAGCTCATGGGATTGCGACCATGGAGAAAACATTGAGCAAGAATGCTTAAGGTACTCTTGTGGCCGCGAGATCCTAGTCCTTTATGAGGAGCAAGAGGGGTGTTGTGAACGAAAGCCCTTATTAAGAACATTAGATAGAAGCCACCTCATTTAGCCGCTTATCTTCTTAGTGCAAGGATTGATCCAAGTGGTTTACCTGGATCACCTTAAGATACTCACCATATGTGTCCCTTTGGTTGTGTCATTTGACACTTCCACGACAAAGCCAATATCTCTCGTGGGTAACCACTTGGTGTGAGGCAAGGGGGCATCAAGTTGTGGGCTAAGTTGGTAAGTATTGAGTCTTGACTTTTTAGGATAGATTTACTTGAATTGTCTTCGGTTGTGTGATACTAGCGTAAACATTCTCACATAAAAACAATTGGTAGCATTCATAGGGTGCTTTTTCAATTCTGATATCACAAGTGTTTGTCTTGGCAAGGTTTCTTTTGCCCTTGTTTCAAGTGTTTTGAGACATGTTTGATCCCTCACTATTTGCAAACCTACCAAAATTTTGCTGATATTGTGACTGAAATTGAAAACATCAACCCTCAAATCAAAAATTTTGACCAAGCAGACCCAAAAATGCAAATTTTACACAGTTCTAGTCAAGAGTTAAGTAATCTTGCAATAGTATCGTGTCCTTTAGAGCAAAGTATCGCACGATACTTCGCGGGTTCGAAAAGTATCACCTACTTTGAGAAGAAATATCACGCGATAGTTCGCCCTTGGCAGACTATCGCCCGACCTGCCTGGTGTATATCACCCGACTATTATAAGGTATATTGCCTGGTATAAGGTGAAGTATCGTGCGATTGTAGGTATATCACCCCAGTAGCCTAGAGTATATCGCCTGGGTAATTTTTGTTGTGCTTGCAATTTGGTCAATTTCAGTTGCTATTGGTCAGGTTAGGTCTTGGAGTAGGCTTCTTGCTCTGACATTTGAGACCTTTCTTGACTCTAAATTTCTGGTTTTAGTCCTCCGGGATAGCATCATCTGATTTATGAAATCACTTTGGAAATAATTGTCAAATTAGAAGGCCATTCTTGGTGCCAAGGTTCATCTCTAAGATTGTTAGCGACATTCTTGGAAAATTTTAGTGCTCTTATTGTCCAAATCGCTTTCACTTAAATCTCAATTTCAATTATATTTTTGGCCTAGTCGAACCTCCTGGTTCAAAAGTGCAAGGGTAGTCACCCTTTGATTTGAAGCACCTCTTTGACAGTGTTGGTAAAGCCCCTTTTCTATCTTCTCATTTCTCTTCGGACAATAGAGGACTTTGATTATCCTAGTCAGGCGTTGACACTTTGAGAGGTCACCTTATCATTGAGAGTATCTTTCTTTCATGTCAGTTACGATAAGGTACCAAGTCAATCAAGGGAAGCGACCCCCTATTGCCTTTAGCCAGTTACCACCCATTAAGACTCATCGACAGCATAAGGGAAAAGGACCCCTTTTTGATCAATCACCTAAGAGTGAATTTGAGGTTTGTTTTAATCCGAAAGCTAATCCTAGTGAAGTGAGCACCTCTTTTGTACCACTTTCATCAAGTATGGACATGAGTTACAGTTTCACTTGACAACAAAGATAAGCCATGAATCAAACTCTTGAGGATATCTTCCAATGACATAGGAGAGAGTACGGTGGTTCTTCTCATGCTAGTCCACCCAGGTCACCTCCCAACAATGCGAGGTATTTTGATGCTCACCAACGAGCCGAGAGACATCATAAGCAAGCTCACTCAGATTCAGGGTCACAACATGAGGACTAGAACAATGAATCTAGTGATCACCACATAAACACAACCAATGCAATAAGGCATTTGAGACCATCCTCTCCACTTAAAGATACCTCTCGATATGAAAATATGAGATTGAAGAGCATTGAGAGGGAGAAGTAAGCCTATTTGGATGAACAAGCTGCTAAAAAGGAAAAATTTAGACAACTAGAAGAAGAGGAACATGTGTTATTAGACATAAAGAAGAGAGTCACCCAAGAAGAAGAAGATAGACTCTACGCGCAACAACTCCAAAGTTGATTCAATGGGAGGGGAACCAATAGTGGGACCAAGTCACCCCCATCTACCCCTTCGCCAAGTCCTTGAAGAAGATCAAGGACACCCTCACGATCCCCAAGTCCTAGAGGAAGAAGGGTTTCAAGATATGATCATCATAGGAGATGATCACCTCATAGACATTCAAAGCATCCCTCCCAACGAGCACATCATGGCTCACAACATGGAGGAAGTTATGCCAAATTTGACCATATGGATTTTATGACTATGCAACAAGAACCATCCTTTCAAGCATATGTGGAATGATATGTGGAACAAAACAAGGATCAATTCCTAGAAAGCCTTATCAACAAAGGTGCTAAAGTTCCATATGATTTTGACATCCACCAAAAGATTAAGAAACAGAATCCTTCAACCAATGAGGTGATCATGCAAATGCAGAAGGACATAGAAAGGATGAGGGCTCCTAAGAGCACATTTAATTTGGACTCCATATGTCCCAACCTGATTGACAAGAGTGTGGTGCTGGTTGAGTTCCCTAAGAAAGTTGAGTTTCCAACCTATGACAAATATGATGGCGTTGGTGACCCTCATGGCCATGTTTGACAGTTCTACATAATGATCTTTTCTTTTCATCATGAAGACTCCTACTTGATGAGATTATTTCCAAGGAGTCTCAAAGGTCAAGCCATGGAATGGTTCACCAACCTTATTCCTCCAGTAAAGACATTTAAAGAACTCATCCAAAGATTTGTTCAGCATTTTGCTTATAATCTATCAAGGTCGGTCACAATGCTTGATTTGTGCAAGCTTAAACAAAATCAAGGAGAACCTTTTGTCACTTTCCTACAAAGATGGAGACGTTTGTGCTTAAAATATCCAAGGACAATTCCTGAGGAGGAAAGAATCGACATCATTGTGAGTAACTTAGTGCTAGAATTAAGGTATGAGGTAAGAAAGATACCATTTAATTCTTTTCATACCATGGTAGACGTGGCATGTCGCATAGAAGATGTCCTAAAAGAACAAGGAATTTTGGCTAAATCAACTAATAACAACAATGGCCAAAACAACAACAATCATGGTTATAAGGACAAAAAGAACTCATATTGGAATAAGAATAAATAGGTGGTCAATGATGGAGTTGTTGACTCACCACAACCTAAGAATGAAGGAGTTCTTAATCTCTCCAATGCGGTACAAGCCATGAAGCTGCAAGCATCCTCAAGACAACAAGAGAATAAACCCAAGTATCAAGGGAAACCTAAGAAGGAAAAGAGACAATTCACCAAACTTGGGGACTCCTATGCAGACATTTTCAAGACACTAATTGCTCATAATTTGGCGCAACCTCAGGATCCTGCCAAGCACCACATACCCGATCCTAAACCTCATTGGTGGGATGAGACAGCCTTTTGTGTCTTCCACAATGGAATTGGACATGATATAGAAAATTATTTTAGGCTTAAACATCTTGTCCAAGACCTCATTGAAAGTGGGCGATTACAAGTTGATGGTTTAACTACTAATGCGGATCATAAGGCTTTTAAAGAACCCTTGCCCAAATATGAGAAAGGAGAAAATTCTAACAACAAGCAGGGCAAAGCTGCTATCAACTATGCCTACACCAATGCTGAAAATGTTATTAATATGCTTGAAGCGGCTGATGATAATATCAACATGATGAGAGGGAAAGATCCTTATGGATATGATGTGGATTCAACTCCAAGGTCTGATGAAGGACCCATTGTGGTGCTAAGAGGTCCTCACTCACGAAGGATGCCCCAATCTCTCAATGCTGTCACTAGGGGTCAGGCTCAAGCTCCCATTATTATCAGAGGTCCTAGCTCTAGCAAGTCTAAGCAGCCCATGTCCAATGGTGTTCTTCCTAAATCTATTGTTGGTCCTGATTCCGATTATAACCTTATTGACCAATTACAACGTACACTAGCACAGATATCTATTCTTGAACTTTTAGAATTGTCCCCTAAGCACAAGTGTGTCCTTGAGGATGCTTTGCGAGCAGCCAGTGTCCCTAACAACTTAGATATTGATCAATTCCAGAATATGGTCAACCATTTGGCTAGCCCTCATTACCTCACCTTCTCAGAAGAAGATGACAAATCCATCAGTCACCCACATAACTTGGCCTTACACATCAAAGTCATGATTCATAAAACCCATGTCAGGCGTGTATTGATAGATGGGGGTGTAGGGCTCAATATTTGTACCATGAGTTTGTTGAAGGCTCTAGGATATTCTGAAGAAGTCATTGACACGAGGAAAAAGATCACAATCAAAGCATATGATGAAGCAGAAAGAAGTTCTAAGGGATTGGCCATTTTGCCTATCTGCATTGGTCCAGTAGAAAAGGACATCTTATTTCAAATTGTTGATGTTGGTCCTTTAGCCTAAAATATTTTGCTAGGTAGGCCATGGATTCATGAAATGCAAGCAGTCCCATCAACATATCACCAGTGTGTTAAGTTTCCCCATAATGGTGTAGAAATTTGCATACTTGGAGATAGTGCTTTGTCAGTTAATAACATTTTCGTGGGATCACATGTACCTTTGAATAGGGAAGCTAACAACCCTAGTATTTCCCTTGAACAATGCAAGCAGAAGTTTAAGACCATAGATCTTGGGATGGGAGATTATAAAATTGATTCTTTTGCAAAAATGTTGATCTCTCCTAGGTCTTATGGGAAACCATCACCAAATATGAAACCTTCATCATCAGCAATGATATTATTCGAAAAGTTTTTTGAGTCTTTGGTTCCTATTCAGGAAGAGAAAGAGGAAGTTGTTGTAAGGGATTGGATCTATCATGAGGAAAAATACCAACATAATGAGAGCTTTGCTCCTTCACCTAAAGCTTATGGGAGAGGGTATACGTTGGTTAAGAATATGGGTTATCTAGGATATGGTCCCCTTAGCCATAGGTTGGATGCTAAAGCTGAGCCTCTTAACCATGCCCTTTTTGGATAAAAGAATAAGTCAATAGTTGGCTTAGGTTTTGAAAATAAGAAGAAGAAAGGTGTTCCTATCCCAGTTGCGACAGACATTGACAGTGATTTAGACTACACACCTGATCTTTCTAATCAACAAGAAATGTCTGATGATTGGGTGCCTTCAACAAATCTTCTTTGGGGAGATTCAAAATATTTGATACTTGACGGTCCTACTATCCCAGCTGTGACAGATAGTGACTATATGAATGCTAGATTGACAATGGAACGTGTTGCTATCCTAGCTACGACAGATAGTAACAATGCTAGCATTAGAGAAGGGGAAACCTTTCCCAACCTTGAGGCTTCTACATCACGAGGCCCAAATGATGATTCAGACATAGACTCACATGAGTACGAATGGGACTCACTTTCAGATGCAATAGTTGATTTGGACATGGATGTTGTCCATACTTATAGTACCCAACCTGATGTGGCCAACGAGCTTAGTGTAGGACTAGAGGATTGTACTCCTCAAATTGCCTTAGTGGATGACACTTCGTTTGGTAGGATGAGTCCTAATTCAGGTATCTTAGGAGAGGACTCAATGAATCCCAATTGTATGGTCACCAGAGATAACACCTTTCACATAAATAACATTGAACCAGTCATTGACCTACCCCTTGTTCACTATGACCTAATTGACTGGTCTCAGCACCATCAAGAGCCTAGATTCCTCACTTTTTAGAATGACTATGAACTTGCCTACTATCTAAATGCTCTTGAACCCGTGGCTTCTTCCACTAGTGAACCGACAACAAGTATGACAGAGTCTAATATTAAGTACCTCAGTCTAAAAATAAAAGAAAAAGAAAGAAAGAAAAATAGGTCTGATGGTGAAAACCACTTTGTGGCGGTATCATAACTAAAAATAGTAAAAAGAGATGATGCATCTGAGGGTGAAAACCTCTTTGAGGCACCTAAGGATGGGGTACTTAATAACTTGCTAAGTTATTTTTAGGACAGATCATCAGTATTGATTGAGCCAACAAAACTAGTTAATTTGAACATAGAAGAAGCTCCTCAAATAATTCATCTTGCTCAGTCTTTATCAAGGCATATATACAATTCTTACAAAAGAAGAAAATTAATTTTGCATGGACCTATTCAGACATGCCAGGGCTTGACACAAATCTTATAATGCATCACTTATCCATAGCTCCAGGAGTCAAACCAATGAAACAGAGACTCAGAAAAATGCATCCACATGTAGCTCTCCTTGTCAAAGCGGAATTAGAAAAACTTTTGAGAGCTGGATTCATCAGAGCCATCAATTATGCAGAATGGATCTCAAACATAGTACCAGTTTCCAAACATGATGGGTCCATTCGTGTATGCACAGATTTTAGAGATTTAAACAAAGCATGCCCAAAGGATGATTTTCCACTTCCAAACATTGACATGATAGTGGACATGACAGCGGGCTATGAAATATACTCTCTAATGGATGGTTTCTCAGGATATAATCAAATTAAAATAGCTCCCGAAGACCAAGAGAAAATAGTGTTCACATGTGCATGGGGACCCTATTGCTGGAACTTCATGCCATTTGGGTTAAAGAAAGCAGGAGCAACATACCAACGAGCTATGACCACAATTTTTCATGATATGATGCATAAGAACATGGAAGATTATGTGGATGATACCTTGGCTAAATCAAGAAAAAGAGATGCACACCTTACCGATTTGGAAGTAATTCTAGATCGCATGGAATAGTTTCAACTTAGATTGAATCCAAAGAAGTGCACATTTGGTGTCACCTCAGGCAAACTTTTAGGATTTATAATATCAGCAAAAGGTATAGAGGTTGATCCCGAAAAGGTCCAAGCAATTTTAGACATGCCACCTCCAAGAAACATTAGTTAGATGAGAAGTCTTCAGGGACGAATCCAGTCAATTAGGAGGTTTATCTCACAGCTGGTAGATAGAGCACAACCCTTTAATAAGATGCTGCATAAAGGTGCTTCTTGTGTATGGAATGAGGATTGCCAAAAGAGCCTTGATCAAATAAAATCGTATTTAGCTAATCCTCCAATTTTGATGCCGCCTATTCCTGGGAGACCATTGATTTTATACATTTTAGCAACAGAGTCTTCCTTGGGGGCATTGTTGGCTCAATTAGATGATACTAGGAAAGAACGGGCCATCTACTATATCAGCCGTACTCTAGTCTCTTATGAGATCAATTATAATAACATTGAGAAGTCTTGTCTTGCAGTGGTGTTTGCTTCTCAAAAGTTGCGACACTATATGCTTGCTCATACTATACATTTGGTTGCAAAAATTGATCCTCTTAAGTACTTGCTTAGTAAGGCTGCTCTCACGGGTAGACTTGCTAAATGGATGATGGTCTTAACTAAATTTGACATAGAGTACGTTGAAAGGAAGGCCATAAAAGGGCAAGCTATTGCTGACCAATTAGCTGATTTCCCAATTCAGGATAGTATGCCTGTTCAAGTGGAATTCCCAGATGAACACATCTTGTATATGACTACTCACACTTGGAAAATGTTCTTTGATGGTTCCCACATGCAAAATGGATCAGGTGCTAGAGTATTATTTTTTTCTCCACATGGGTACAACATTCCAAAGTCTTACAAACTTTTATTCCCATGTACAAATAATATTGCTGAATATGAAGCTTTAACCAATGGATTGAGAATGGCTATAGAATGGAACATAACAGAGTTACATGTCTTTGGGGATTCCCAGTTAATCATCAACCAAGTCAATGAGGAGTACCACACCAAAGATGATAAATTGATACCCTACAAAAAGATGGTTGACTCATTGAAATGTTACTTTACATTTGTGACATTTCAATAGATCCCTAGGACAGAGAACAAAGCTGCAGATGCTATGGCCACATTAGCTTCACTCCTTCAGTTGGAACAACATGAATCAAGATTTGAATTTTTGGTGGAAGAGCTACACCATCCCATCTTTGACTCATCTAAAAGCCATGTCATTTGTACCCTTGTCACACATGAGTCTTCCTGATATGGTGCTATCTATTCATATCTTCATGATGGCATCATCCCCGACACATTCAACCATTCTGAATGCCGAAACCTCATCCATAACGCCTCTCGCCACACCCTTATCTCTAGTGATTTATATAGGAGGGGTTTAGATGGGACACTCCTTAGGTGCTTGGAAAAGGAGGAATCTGACCAAGCGTTAGTTGACATCCACGAGGGCATTTGTGGTGGACATTCTAATGGTCTTGCCATGGCCCGAAGGTTGCTTAGGGTGGGGTATTATTGGCCCATGATGCAGATAGATGCAGTAGCCTTTGCTAAGTCTTGTGAAAAATGTTAGAAACATGGAAACCTGATTCATGCTCCAGGTAGGGAGCTGATTCCTTCTGTTTCTCATTGGCCATTTCAGTGTTGGGCCTTTTCTTTGGTTGGGAAGATTCATCCCAACTCATCAGGTGGACATAAGTTCATTATTACTACCACTGACTACTTCACAAAATGGGTGGAAGCTGTGCCACTTTCTGTTGCTTCAGGGAAGACTATCTCTTTGTTCATCTTGAATCATATTATTTGCCGATTTGGAGTGCCTTCTGAGATTATCACTGATAACGGAGGTCAATTCAAGAACAAGGACCTAAAGCATTTATGAAAGAAGTTTAAAATTAAGCAACACTGGTCCTCCATCTATTTTTCATAGGGAAACAGATAGGCAGAAGCCTCTAATAAAACCATTCTTAAAATTCTTCATAGGACAGTGCACAAGAATGGTAGGGATTGGCACTTGCAAATCAATCCAGCACTATGGGCTTATAGAACAAGCATTCACATACCTACAAAAGCCATGCCTTTTGCCCTTACCTATGGTGTTGAAGTGGTATTACCTTTAGAAGTAGAGATCCCATCACTCAGAGTCTCACTCAAAGGATTGATAACAGATGAGGATTACCGCGCCATGAGGTTACAGGAACTAGAACTTTTAGATGAGAAGCGTAAGGCTTCCCTTGATCATATGAGAGTGTATCGCAAGCATATGTCCAAGGCATTCAACAAGAAGGTTTTCCCTAGAGAATTTCAAATAGGTGATCTTGTTTTGCGAGAGAACAAAAGGGTAAGTTTGAACCTAACTGGCTTGGACCATATGTCATCATAGCTGCTTTTGGTACAGGTGCATATTTACTGTCAGATCCAGATGGAGAATAGCTCCCTGATCCCATCAACATTTTTCACCTCAAGAAGTTCTACCCTTAATGCCCATTTCTATCTGGGGGCATCCTCTGTACATATTTATGGATCCTGAAAAATACCAAAAAAATTAAATTGATATATGATGTTGAAAGAATCCTAAAAAGCATATACAGTCTTGAAAAAATACAAAAAAATTAAAAAATGCAAAAAATTCAAAAAAATAGAAAAAGTGCCCTGGTGAAAACCTGGAAGCAGGTGCCTTGGTAGCAAAAATATAAAAAAATAAAAAATAAAAAAAATTGAAAAAATCTCCAAGTGGTGAAAACCTGGAAACAGGCACTACTTAAGGCCTTTGCACTCCTATTTGTTAGCATGTGTCCTCGACACTGAACATTTCTCCATCTTGCCTTGACCTTATTTGGCTTAGTCTGGAATTGGTCTTTTGTCTTTGTCTAGGGGGCATACCTATTCGCATTGGTCTTTTAGGTGTGTTTGTCTCTTGGGGCATTTCACAACAGGTGTTTTTCAACATCACCCCAAATTGTGTTTTTCAACACTACCCTTGCGTCGAGTGTTTCTTAACACTTATCAGATGTCTTACCTAATAGTCTAAGTTTGATGTGATATTTCTCATTTGCAAATGCGATGATCAGAGTCTGACTCTATGACCAACACACATGCACTTAAACAATCAACTCGCTTGAGATATGTTGACTTTATATTTTTCTTTGTGTGTTGTCTATGAGGATTTCTTTGATGAATGGTCTCTCCTTGAGAAGTTTTCGATGATGCATAGCTAGAAGATTGAGGGTATGAGAACATGTTTTCTTTCTTTATCTGCTTATGGGTATAGTTTGTTGGTCCTACCTGTCATGAGCATTTATGCTGGTCTTACTTGACACTATGGATTGAGAAGGTATTATCCTTGACTATTTTGCGAGTGCATGCTTCTAGTTATCTTGACTTTCATGTGTCTTGATACAAGCATAATCTTGCCATATCAAACTTAGGTAATCTCACTACATTAGTCATCTTGACCTACATGTCTTTGATGCCTAGGTGGGATTTCCACATTCCTATTTGATATAGATCATATTCAGATCCACATAGTTATACTAGTGTGCATTGTATGATCTTATGACGCTACCAATAATGCTCGATGATGATAATTAGATGTCTCTAAGCGTTGTGACCTTGCAAGTCAACCACTTTCATAATAGCTTGCATTTTTAGGTTCATGATAGTCTAGTTTTGCATTTCTTGCATATGGAGAGAGCTCTCCTTTTTCATCTTACGTGAACCCGTCAGTCGACTGCGCTCACCTTTCCTTCTTCTTGATCATGTCTTTCACTCCTTGTCTTTTTCATCTCGAACCTGTTCCTGTTCATCACAAGGGGTTAATCATATCATCATATCTATATCACAACTGTCATTTTCAGAAACATGAGTCTATATCATACACATGAGCATTAAACATACATCTATGAGAGAGAACATACATAAGCATATACATAAATAATTTGAGCCAAATGACAAGACAATATACATAAACTGATACATCCATCACAAGTGAGACATAAACATATTATCTATCAAATATCTAGTAATCTCATATATACATCAATGTCATGCTACAAAATACAATACGGGATCCCCAAATCTGGATCACTGTCTCAAGATATGTCTAAAATCTAACTCTAAACCCTAAGATTGACTGCCACCCTCATGCCCTGGTGCTGGTGGAGGTGGTGTTGGATCAGGAACTACATCTGATCTACCCACTACTACCGAGTATGATGGTGCTCTCCGATCCTCTGGGACTACCTAAATGTAGAGGCCATAATAATATGCAGCTCGCACTGCCTCTCTCTGTCTCTCTGCCAGGGCAACCTATAAGGCTCTCTCTCACTGCTCTGTCTCTACCCACTGATTAGTGAGCTGCTGCTCTCTCACTGCTATAGTAATCTTGAGCTACAGTATCTCAGCCTCGAGAGCCTGTATCCTCGCTCTTAGATCATCTCCACCCTCAGGCTGGTCCTGTTGTGCCTCTGCCTGCCGACGAGCTGGTGTCACCTCATCCTTAGGCATCGTCGATCTCTATCCCTATGACCATTTTTGGCCACCTGATCTAGATCCCTCCCCTCTCTCCATCCTCCTCCCTCTCCCCCTCCTGTTGTCTCCTCCATCTCCTCTGTCTCCTCTGTCCCCCCATCATCACCTCCATCTCCCCCCTATACTGGTACCTGTGCATCTGGTATCATAAACCGAGGGAACGACATCCTCCACTGCTCTGCCCTATATGCTGCATCAGCCCCTACATCTACCACATCTGGGTGATACTTCCAAGGCTCGCTCCTGATCCTAGCTATCTCTGCGACCACCTGCTGGTAGTCTAACATGGGTAGCCACCCATGTCCCTCCTCATCCCTGACTCAGGCATATGTAGTGGTCTCTGTCGAGACCCGCTGCTACCTCCCAAACTGCCGCCATACCCAAGTGATGCAAAATCTCTCTACAATCTCTGGGTGTCGGCCTACAAATGGCCAAGTGCACAGCATGTAACTTAGCTCCTCATCCACATCACTCCACCCCTCCACATCCCTGTATGGCCTCCATGTGAAAGCTGCCATCTCATCCAAGATCCTCCGGTAGTATGTCACATCCCCACTATGAGCATGTGATATGAACCCCACATATCTATATATGTATGGGTGTCTCCTCTCCCTTGGCTGAACCCTCGGGTGCATCACCATGATGTGCTCCCATGCCCACACCTGTGCCAGGATGGCACCACATGCCCATGACTGGTTGTTCCTGTACATGAGCTCATGTAGCTCATGATACATCTCCACCAGAATGGTTGGTCCCCATGCCATCCGACGAGGTCTGCCTACCAAGTTCATCAGTAACCTGGCCCATCCAAGCAGGAATCCCTTTTGACTGCAATCAGTCATCAGGATCTGTGAAATGATCGATGCCACAATACATGGCACCGAGAAATCTCTACCGAAATCTTCTACCAGCCTCTCCTAGCTGACATGCCGATCAAGGATAGTCACATCCTGAAACATCTTCTGGATCATTCGTCACCCCTCGGTCACATCCTAATCATAGTATACCTGTGCCATCACACGAATCATGTTAGTTTTCATCATATGGAAATATTACACTTACATAATTTAAAAATATGATTATACTTACAAGCTCGCCGTGACATGGCACTTGTAGGATCCTGTACACATCCTCTAGCATGATGGATGCCTTGCCTGTGGGAAGATGGAAGGTGTTGTGCTCGCTATGCCATCTCTCAGCTAGCGTAGTCAACAACCCATGGTCAGCTCTGATGTCTAGGAATCTCAGTAAATACCTGAATCCCATAGTCCTAATATCAGCATTGCCCGGATCATCTAGATCTCGGACACACCTCAGCTCTGTCACCTTTGGCGCTTTGATGATCAGTGCTGGAAAGACCTCCTGCAAGCCATTAAACCAAGCTAGTTGTTAGAACATATCATGATGGATGTCCCAAAATTAGTCTAACACATCTCTAAAAATGTAAACTTGTCTAGACCCATGTCATTTTTGCTCACAAATACTTAAAACTTCAAATTTTCCCCTTAGGCGATACTGCTTTTGGAAAAAGTATCGCGCGATACTTCTTTCTATAGTAGGGTGATATACCTTTGTTTGTGTGATACTTCACCTGGTATCGCGCGATAGTTCACCCGGTATCATGTGATACTGGTGTCTATACGCGAGCGATACTTGGGAGACCCGCGAAGTATCACGCGATATTCCTCCCCAAAGTGCGCGATACTTCTAAAGTATCGCACGATATCTCGCCTAAACTAACAAATTTAAAAATTTAAAAATTTAAAAATTTAAAAATTTAAAAATTTAAAAATTTAAAAACGTGCTTAAAATGTATTAAATGACTCAAAACAATGAGTTTTTCAAAAATGTACTAGGGCAGGATAGTGTGGTGGCCGATTGTGCAATCAGGCGCGCTTGAATCGATGCCTGTGGACGGGAACTCCTGCCTGCTGTGCCATTTTCTCTCTCAGAGCTCTCCAAATTCTCAAACTAATCAAAGACATGATTTTTGAAAATGACATTTTTACCCCTTTTATAGCATTTTGACTTTTTGACCGAATTTCAAAACCCCTCAGAATTGCGTGAAAATTGCACCCCTACCTAATTTTGATGTCTTGGATCCATTTTTGGACTCGAAATTGAAATCTGAGGTCATCTTGGTAGTCAAAATCATGTTTCAAAATTTTCTCTTCTTTTGAGCAGTTGACTGACTTTTGAGGCATAATCCAATTTTTGATGGACTTTCTTCCTTCCATGTCTCTCAAATTTTTTAGTCTTCCATTCACTCTATTTCTATTCTTCTACTTCCTCACTGGGGCATGTTTTCATTGCCTAATGGTTAACCTATTGATCCTTACCTTCAATTGTGCTTTCATTATGATTTGATCATCTTTTATCAATCTGCTGTTCTCCTCTACCTGATTTTGATTTCGATTCTGAGGGGGCAGTACTTATTGGATTTTAATCCTTGATTCCTTGATTTTCTTGATTCAGCTATCCTTCTATGAGTTTTCGCTCAAGCTTGAGATTCTTATCTCTTATTTTGGATATGATCCCAAATCGACCTCATGTCCAGAATCCCTTATCTATGTTTGTCCAGGTGTGATCCTGAATCGACCTCACATCTAAGCTGTTTTGTAATCCCAGATCGATCTCACATTTCAATTCTTCTTTGACTACATGTGTTCCCAGATCGATCACACATTAGTCAAAGAGGGGCAAATGTATGCACCCAAAAATGGTTGCCTAGACTTTGGGCCCTATTTATTTGATTTATCAACCCTGAATCATTTTGATCAATAATCAATATTTTCAACATTATCAATTTCTTGATCAAGTCTTAATTTCGATCATATATTAGATTTTTATCCTATGGGCTAATCATTTATCCTAAGTCTTTATTTGATTAAAAAGAATATTTCCTCCCCTTTAGATTAAATAAAAAGCCCCACCTTTCCTCTTGTCCTAAGTTGCACAAATAAAACATTATTCCTATTTTACAAAAAGGAAAAAAGGCACTTTTGTCTCACATGGACACAAAGTCAATTCCTATTGGAGGATATTTGTGCACATGGATCGCTCCTCTTTCAAGCTCCACTGCCAATTAAGACTTTTGCCTCTTAATCTCAATAGTCCATTCCTTTGCATTTTTTATAAAAGGAAAGCTCTCTCCTCTATTTTCATATCCTGTTTTGAATACTAATCTTATGCTGCAGGAATTTTTGGAGACTTTTGGAAACCTCATTGTTCTTAGTCTTTCATTCTTGCATTTTAGCTTCATTTCATAGCTTAGTTTCCTTTGATGTAATAGATTTAACTCACATAGCTTAATAGGAGGGATTTGTAACACTTGTTCTTTCCATTTCATAGGTTAGTTGCATTGCATTTTCATTTCCATAGAGTAGTTTGCATTGCATTTTCATGGTGATTCTTGAGGATATTGGCACTCTTGCCCTTGTCCTTATTTGAATCTCTCGTTGTGTGGTTGACTAGCAAGGTCACAAGCTTGTAGCTCTAGTTGAGAGCAAATACATCATAGTCCCTTGCAACTCCATGCATAGAGAGCTATGAGCCAGTTTGTGAGGCCCCATTCTTGAGCAACCTTACATGTAATGGTTCATAGAAGTGCACCATTTTAGTGTGTACAACTGCCACAAGAAATGGACTCTTAATTTATGCTTGGTCACATGATCACATAATCCAAAAATAAGTTATGTGAACATGCGACACCCGTTAATCACTGCCTTCTCTATAACTGTTGACACCGCCGCTTGCCACAACAGGGTATGTCGCATGTTCACAAGTCAAGAAAATGGCCCACGTGAACATGTGACAACCCGCAAACATGCACCTAGCCGACTATTAAAACACCGCCTAGAAATCCAAGCTCGGGCCCGCGTTCAAACCATAACATTTTGCCAGCTTGGACCAACTGGAGATCACCATGACACATCCGCCAATGGGACCACCAAGAAACTAAAGATGGGCCCTAGGGACATGTGGCACTTTATCACATGATTGCATAGCCCAGAGATGGGCTATGCAAACATGTGGCAACCCACAAATCGCAACCACCGCAACTGCTAAGCCAGGCGGTTAGTCGCATGATCGCATAACCTGAAAATGGGTTATACAAACATGCGACAACCATGAACACAATGCCATGGCCTCGCAAACAATCTGCCAAGCCACAGACTCAGGCCCACCTACCATGTGTCACACCACCACTCACCTGAAAGATGGCCCACCAGACTTAGCGAATTGGTGACAAAGGACCTTTGCCAATTCGCCAAACATTTTGTGCCTTTGCTAAACACTTAACGACTTCTTGACTATCATTCGCACAATTGCCAGACCAACTAGAGAATCCTCTTTTCCTCTCGCGAATGCGTGACCACATTAAACTTTGTCAGCACCGCCAGATTTTACAACTCTGCTAAACACTAGACTACACTTGGGCCTGCCAGATGCCACATGTCACCATTTTATTTGCCATTCATGCCCAGTCACACTGACACAGGACCCACTTTTCTTAGGCATCAAGATGACTGGCTGGCGTAAGATCACATGGCTCTGATAAATCCCATGTGAACTTATGCCGACCGTAGGATCCATCCTCGTCATAGACCCCTCTAACAATGGCCCCACCTGAGCACATCCACGTCAACCAATAAGAAACCTCCACCTGTACAGACATGTTAGACGGTCCCACTCGCACAATAGGCAACCTGGCACAATAGAATAAAATCCAACAAATGGTGCATGATCACAAAGGCTTGGAATATTCCTTGCAATCATACACCGACTATTAGATTAAAAGCCTTCAATGCGGGCCTGCCTGACAACAAATCCACCTCAGCACCATGGACACGTGTCACCTGGTCACATGATCACATAGCTGAGAGAAAGGCTATGTGATCATGCGACAACCAATCCAAAGCTGCCACATTATCGCTAGGAACACAGCCCAAACATCAACCACCAACGCAAAGAGCCGGGACCCACGTGGACAGATGGAAAGTGGTCGCATGATCACATGTCAGAAAATTCTGACATGCGGCCATGCGATAGTCAATAAGAATATGCTATTTGTCCCCCATCGTCGCGCTTGTGCAGTTAGAGAAAACACCACAAACAGGGAACTAGTGCGAGGTCGAAAACACACAATATTTTCGATGAAAGAGGATCGAAAACACACAAAGTTTCTGATACGTCAATAGACAAGCACACAAAGTAGGAAGTACAAGGTTGAAAATAACACAAAGGTCAAAAACACACAATGTTTTCGACACTGTGGCAAATTTTAAAAAAAGCTTCCCACGGACCTTAGAATTTGAAATTTTTTTTTGGGCTTGGTGATTTAGCAGACACAACATGGGCTAAAGCAAGGTGACACATAAAGAGCACAAGGTAGGAGTGCACATGATGAAACACACGTGGATCATCCTTGGAAGTAAAAGCTGAGACTGCAAGCCGGGTAGAGACAACAACACATAGACAACAGGGAAAAAGGCCATTTTCCTGGGATTTTGCAATTGACTAGTAAAATGCCCTAACAGTGGCTCTGTCTGGGGATGTATGCCTCCTGCAAACATAGCAAGGACTTAGAAACACTGTTTAAAGCAGACCATCCCACAGGACAAAAACCTGCAGAGAGCAAGGAACAAGCAGGGCAAGACAAGCAACAGGACCAAAAACTGACAGACCGGGGCAAAATAGGGCAGGGGAAAGCAACTTATATATAGAGATTTACAAGATGTACAATCCTAACTACTGTTCATGGAAAATAGAGTACTTCAAACAAAGTACTGCTTCAAGAATTGTCCATGAACTGGCAACTCTTGAATATCACCATTAAAATCCTTGATGATGTAAGAATCTTGGCCCCATTTCTCATGAATCAGATATGGCCCTAACCAGATGGGATCAAACTTACCATGTTTCCCCTTATCCTCCAATCTGGCATTCCAAACTAACACCAAATCACCAGGTTCAAACTTTCTGTCAACAGTCTTTTTATCATATAGATTCTTAACCTACAACTGTAATTTAGCATTCCTTGCAACTGATTCTCTTCTAGTTTCATCCAACCTAATGAGGTCCTCCATTCTCAACTACATCTCATCATCAATGTCATCATCATACAAATACACAAACTTGTACATCTCCAACAAATTATTCTAAGGCATTCTAGCATGAATTCCATACACTAGGTCAAATGGTGCACAACCAATTGCCTTCTTCACAGTTACCCTATCAGCCCATAAAGCTAATGGCAGCTTTGAATTCCATGCCCTTTTATTCTTCTCCAAAATTCTCTTCAAGATTTTAATCAAGCTCTTATTAGTAGATTCTGCCTGACCATTTTCTTGCGGATGATAAGGTGAGGAATTAGAAATCTGAATTTCCAAACCTTTGCAAAAGTCCTTATATTCGGCAGACCTGAAGCACATAGCATTATCACTCACTATCCTCTTAGGGCACCCAAACCTTGTAACAATATTGTTCATCAGGAAATCAATTACCACCCTACTAGTTGCATTCCTTGTAGGTACAGCTTCTACCCACTTTGTAAAATAATTAGTGGTAACTAAGATCCATGAATGTCCTCCACTTGACTTGTTTGGTATCTCCCCTATGAAATCAATTCCCCACTACTGGAAAGGAGCCTGAACTTCTATTAGTTTTAATGGTACATTACCTAAAAATTTAAGCTTACCAGAGAACCTTTGACAAGCATCACATCTCCTTACCAACTGTTCTGCATCCTTGAAGATTGTGGGCCACCAAAATCTTGCTCTCAAGATCTTATGAGCAGTTGTTTTACCTATATAATGTCCACCACAAACTCCCTCATGCATCTCCTTCAACAACACATTAGCTTGATTCCCATCTACACATTTCAACAGTATGCAATCCAGATTTTTTCTATACAACTTACATTTCACAATTACATACTTAATGGCCTGTAACTTCAATGTCCTCTTTTGATTATCATTCATATTATTTGGACATCTCATGTTTCTCAGATAGTAAATAATATCCTGATACCAAATACAATCATCCATATCACATGTATAGTCAATTTCAGAATGATTTACCTAGTTTGCATCAAGATTGGATTGGGCCATCAGTCTTGCCAATCCATGTCCTCTAACCAATTTAGTGATCTGGATCTCAACATTGAATTCCTAGATCCTATTGATCCACCTGGATCTTCTTCCAGACACCTCCTACTGTGAGAAAATATCCTTCATAGCTGTACTTGGCACAAAAGAAATCACAACTACTCCCATCAAGTAACATCTAAAGGCCTTGATTGCCTTCACAAGTGCATAAGCCTATTTTTCATTTATGTCATACTTCAATTCTACAGCCTGCAAAGATTTACTGAAAAATGCAATAGGCTACTCAAAACTATCCTTATTCTTTTGTAACAAAACTATAGCAATAGTGTGAAAGGATGCAAAAGAAAAGATATGCATTGGGACACTATAATCAGGTGCCTTTAGCACTGGTGCATCTTTGATAGCCTGCTTGATATTCTTGAAAGCCTTATTAGGCTCACCCTCCCAATTGATTACAGATCCCTTCTTCAACATCTTGGAAATAGGTCTAGTAACCTCTGCAAAGTTTGTTACAAACCTCCTTAGAAAATTGACCTAACCAAAGAAGGACTGAATCCCTTTAACATTCTTTGGCCTCTAAATTTTATCAATTGCTGCTACCCTCTCTAGGTCAATTCTCACTCCTTGCTTCCCAACTAAGTGGCCAAGCAATTTACCTTCTGTGACACCAAAAGCACATTTCCTTGGGTTTAATGAAATGCCAAATTCCAAGGCCCTCATAAATATTTTCTTTAAATGAGTACAATGGTCCTCTTCCTTCTTTGAATAGGTAGTTAAATCATCCTGATACATAACAAGGAAATCATTAATGAAATTTGAAAAGGTAACATCCATTGCCCTCTAAAAAGTAGCACCAGCATTTGTGAGACCAAAAGGCATTCTCACATAAACATATGTTCCCCAAGGTGTTGTAAAGGTTTTCTTGAATTGTTCTAATTCCTTAACAATGGCCTGATTGTAGCCAAAGAAACCATCCATCATTGACATCAATTTTGATCTAGTTACTCTCTGCAACATAGCCTCCATATTGGGCAAACAATAGTTATCTTTCAATGAGCTGATGTTCAAATTTCTGAAGTCCACACAAAGTCTGATGTCACCATTCTTTTTTCTTATAGGAACAAGATTTGACACCCAAGAAGAATGCCTTATAGGCTTGATAATGCCAGCATCTCTCAACTTCATTAATTCTTCCTGCATCTTGGGTGCCAATGTACGATTAATAGGCCTTTACTTTTGTCGAAAAGGTTTAGCATCTTCTCTTAATGGAATAACATGCTGAAATAAATCCTCTCTATAAACCTTTAGGTCATCATACGACCATGCAAAAATATGTCTGAATTTTCTCAATAATTCAACCAGAGGTCCCCTCACCTTTTGAGACATATCTCTACCAATGTACACTTTCTTAGGTGCCTCATGTGATCCAAGATTTATCTCCTCAAGATCAGCATGATCATCTCCTTTGATATTCTTTTGAACTCTATCATGGTTGTCAAAGACAGTCTCCAAAACAAAAAGCCCTTTGGGCACCTTGTTAGTTCTAAGCTGAATGACCTCATTGCCTAAGACAACCTCCCTTCCTTCTATTGACTCAACCAAGGTTGAACAATCAAGTTCCCGACCATGATACTGATCGTTGCATTCCATAAACTTCAAACTATCATTATCATCATCAAAAACTTTCCAATTCTCAATATTGTCTGGTATACTAGGCCTAGCCTAAATTTCAACTTTAGAAATACCAGAGAATGTAATATCATTAGGATTGATTGAAATATTGGCCAACAAGTCAGCCATCTCATTGTTACTCCTGTCCGTCCACTCAATATTAAAGGCATCAAAATGCTCAATCAAATCCCACACTGCATTCCTATATTGTTTCAACCTTCTATTCTTGGAAGCATACACTGACCTGACTTGGGACACCACCAACTTAGAATCACCAATAACACTCATGCATTTTATACCATGCTTTTGTGCCAACCTCAGTCCTAACAACAAGGCCTCATATTCTGCTATATTGTTGGTACAAAAGAAATTCAATGTGAAAGAGAACTTGTAGGTGTTTCCATCAGGAGAAATAAGTAAAATACCTGCTCCTGCACCATCTTTGTAGTTTGCACCATCAAAGTACATGACCCACAAATCACCCTTCACAGAGTCAGCACCTACCTCAGTAGAAATAGGTGACAAAATATGTTCATTTTCAAATACAGGGATCTCTTCCCTAAAAGCATTTACATAAGTATCCACAAAACATGTAGTTTCATTATCTATGTTTCTCTCAATCATGTGGCATACTCTTGGATCTCGTTCAATCTTGACAAACTGATCATCAATCTTGAAAGTTGCATAGGACAAATCACACTGTAAACTTCCACCCATGGCAGAAAGTTGCATGGGAAATGCAGCGGACGCCGTTAGATTTATAGATCACATTGACGGCTTCTATCAACGTGCGATTCTGAAAGCAGGTATGGTTAAAATGATGTTGATTGCTCCGATGCCGTCGAAAATAAGTTGGGAAGGAGATTGTTATATGGAGCATTTGAGGGGACTGAATGTTTTTGTGAGCATTGGCAAAGACAGAAAGCTTGAGAGTTTTCAACACAATGGCGGGAATAGTGGAGCCAGGTCTTTGGTCATGAGACTCATTCAAATCAATGTGACATTTGCGTATCTATTCAACACTTGTCCTCTTGGAGATTTTATGGATGATGTGATTGGAAACCTTACACATCTTGCTTACACTATTAAGGATTGGCCAATCGACCTCACTTTCTGATCATAATAATCCTTAGTCATGTCTAGAGAACAGGGTTGAGTTTCCCATTAGGGCTGCTTCCAACAGCTAAAATCTGGTATGATTTGTGTATAATTATTAGTTCTTGGTCATGGTAGGATATTTATGCATCCCAGGATGTAGTGAATCTTTTAAATTAGTCAATCAGTTTAGAATATTTTTAAGATCTATGTATATGTTGTATCATTCATTTATAGTTAAATGATTTAAGCAAAAATAATTATTTGTCTCTTCATTTGCTGTTACTTTTAAGACGAGGAAGAAAACTCAAATATATTTAGTAAAAATTAACAAAATTACTAGATTTGCTAGCTCATTTATAGGTTGTGCATCCCGTCACAAGTAGATATGATGGGCTGGTTTAAAGTGCAATAAATTCCTATTAATTATAACATGAGTGTTCTTTATTTCTTGCTTGTACTATGTCCTAGATATTTGTAATTGTTCATACTTGCTTCACCAAATTTTCTATCGACAATGCTCATTGTAAGATCAACTTGGTACACTTAGAGAACAATTTCTTTCTTTAAACTATGATTTTACCCCCTTAACCACTCTCTAATGCTTAGTGAGTTATAGTATAAATGTCATGACCACACTTTTCCTTGTTGCAAATGAGAGAAGAGAATTTACAAGGTCTATTTTAGAAATTAGTATGGATCCTTTCCTTGGCACTACAATTCTTGGAATGTTTTCTACATGGCTCTTTACAAATAAGAGCTTGCTAGTGTCATTTTTAATGGGCTAGATTATACTCGTATCTAGACATCTACTTGTTTCATTTACCTCCTCCAAATTTACAATTTATTAGCACATTCCTCTTTATTTTAGTTCACAGGGTTTTCCATCTAATTTCATCAATATATGGAAAATTTTGTGATCATAAGTAAAGCCCAATCCTGTGTAAAAACATCCTGCCCCCGCTCCCCCTTTTCTCAATAATTAGCTGAGTTTCCCATAAGGGTTGGTTCCAATAGCTAAAATTTATTATGATTTGCGTAAACTTATTAGTTCTTAGTCATGGTAGGATATTTATGCATCCACGAAATGCAATGTATCTTTTAAATTAGCCAATCAATTTTGGGCATTTTAAAAATTTGTGTACATTTTTATAGTTCATTTATATATACATATATTTAAATTATTTAAGAAAAAATAATCATTTGTCTTTTCATTGGCTATTACTTTTAAGAGTGCAGGAAGAAAAATAAAATATATTTACTAAAAATTAATAAAATTACTAGAATTGTAGATTAGACATTATAAATAGCTCCCTTGCAATTGTAGCTCTCATAATGACCCCAATCTAATACTTTAGCTTCCCCTATTTTGCAAGCAAGCATGAAAACTCTAATTAAGCTTACCTGTAACAGGAGTCAATTGGCCTATGAAGGAAGGGTAATGACTAAACATGTTAAAAAGGTGATGATAGACAAACATGCCCTCATCATTAGAGCCACCCTTTGCATCTTAGGCCCTGAATTTCTTAATAATGAGGATAGATATAGAGTCCTATCCAACATCACATCCATGTTTGTAGCATTCATCTTCTTCTAGGGTTTTCAGAAACATGAGATTTGGAGACTCTGTTATAGAATATTCAAATGGAGATTTCTTGGCAATCTAGATAAAGCCCTCCATAATATTAAAGAGGACCTAAAAATAGTGAGACCTAGGTTTAATGTTATGGTTTCTATCAAAGGGAATCTCCTCCCCTCTACCCCTATCATAGCAGCCAAGGATATGGAAGCCTTCAAGGATAGAGAAGTCATTGTCAAAAGAAATGTGAACTTTCTACTACACTACCTGCATATTCGTAAGCCTGTGTAGGAGGATTGGTTATATGAGTACTGGCATCTAGATGAGGTTCAAAATGTAGACATGGATTGTTTTTCAGAATCTGAGTTAGAAAACCTAGTTGGTCTATGGTTGGAGGAAGGGAACAATCATAAGAAAAAGAAAAAATGACTCCTCGATTCAGAAAGCTCAGATTCACTAGTTAGGAACCGATAATGGTAGCCTGTAATTGGGTTTATGAAAACCTATCCTATACTAGACTTTTGTAGATTACACAAATGTTAACTTTGAAGTATTGATAAATTCCAAGATTTCCTACTCTCTAGGATATCAGTTTAAGATAACCGGCTAAAGTAGTATTTTGAATTCTCGTAGTTTGTTCTAAATGGAATATTGGTAATAATGATTATAAAAAGAATAGATGGCAATATTCATTTCAAATAGTACAAAATGATAATTAGGCTAATGTTATTATCTGAGAACGTATGTCACTATTATAAGGTTAAAATTAAAAACCCTATAAATAGATTATATGATAGCAAGACCAATATATACTCTTCATCTTTCGAGTAGGGGTACTGAGATGGTTAAGCTAAGTAATATTTGGTTTGAAACTATTGATACATACAATTTTTTTCTCAGAGATTTTATCTATTAAAGTTTAAACTACTAATGGAAAGGATAAATTATGGGCTCCCCTAACCTGAGATAGGGCTATTAACCTACATTAAAAATTCGTGACACTTCCTATAAGAAAATTTTCTTCATACATTTATTAACAACATAGATACAGACATGACCCCTGAGATAGTCTCTACTCTTGTAGACTATATATTTCCTTGTTTATACTGGCATTAAGGGAAGGATGTACAGGACGCTCGTAGGCTCAGAGATTCCACCCAATTCTAGTATGAACTCCCTTTATCATATGCCTTCTTCCCTTTGTAGAGGTTTTTTAATTCTATAATTTGTTAACTCTATTCACTGATATAATAGCGTAATATAGGTAACGGATAATTGGTACAATAGAAGTTCTCATAAAATAGCTAGGACTCAGCAAATATGTGATCAATGAATAAGTCATATTTAACTGCAATTAGAATATGTGATTTGACTCCATGAATATGTGGTAATAGGGTCATAAGTACATCTCCCACTCTATAAAAATATGAGACAATGATAAAATAGTAAAGTTAATGCGGATTGATACATATGTTACTTTATTAATCGGAGATATTGCATCTTCAGTGCATTAATGATAGATTGTTCCATCGCAACAAGTGGATTTTATTTTGGTCTCTATACCTAATTTTAGGTCTAGTAATCTCTTTTTAGCTCATGCTCTCCCTCCTGGCAATAAGCTTTAGGTTCATGATCTAACTTAATTATAGATTTGAACTCCTAGCTCATGCTATCCTCCCTTTAGGTTCAGGATCTAACTTAATTATAGATTTGAACTCCTAACTCCTTTGCCTTGGTAGGTTGTGGCCATTATAGAAGATGTTACTTTAAGTTTTGGATTAATAGAAATTTCTTATGATGCTATGTCTAAGAGAACCAATAGATATGTTTATGGATGTTTCATTGTAACTAGAACATGATTGCAAGGATATGGATATTAGAATGAATGTTAGCATTATTCAGAGTCATCTGAAAGTTTAAGTATTTTAGATTAATGGATAATTCTTTTAGCAACAGAATGATTAGCTTAATTCTTATTAAGAATAGGTTATGGATTATCACTATTTTTAAGAAAGATATCCAAAGTAGTATACTTTTCATAAGAGCATGGTGTTAGTCCTTTTAGATCTAGCCCAAGAATAAGGGCAATAAGGCCAACAACATACTTAAAACCAGGTGGTACAGGTATAGGTAAAGATATTTCAGGTATTAAAAAATCAAGAGACATCTTGAGGAACTATCATTCAGGCAAGATAATCAGGGAACAATCCCCTATGACAGACAAAGTATTTCACAAATTTTGACTTAATAAGAAAGGAAAGGGACTAAATCTATGAATGAAAATCCCAGAAGGAAGGCCTAATGGGGACCTGAGAACATTGCAAAATAGACTAGATATAGAATAATTTTGTATGAAGTTTGTAATAAATATATCATGAATCTAGTTATGGAGGGTATGCCCTCCTGAATTTCTTATGTATCAAATCCAAACTACGGTCCCAGACAAGGCTAGAGGTTTTCTCAACCCCGCTCTTTCCTACCAGCACCTACATTGAGTGGAGTTTTTTATTTCTTGTATCATTAGTTTAATGGTTAATAAATTATTGGCTTCATCCTTTTACTAATCAAAAAATTAAAATAAAATTACTAGAATTTGTAGCTCATTTATAAGTTGTGTGTCCCCTAAAAAGCATATTTGATGGGTTGGTTTAAAGCGCATTGAATTCCTATTAACTGTAACATGAGCATTCTTTATTTCTTGATTTTACTCTATCCTAGATATATGTAAAATTGTTCATACTTGCTTCGCCAAATTTTATATCTACAATGCTCATTATAAGATCAACTTGGCGCGCTCAAAGAATAATTTCTCACTTTAAACTAAAATTTTACCCCCTTATGCACTCTTTAAAGGAATGTTTTCAAAGTTTGCTATCTTTTGAGTGGCATTTGACATACTGTTAAATTGTCCCTCATTCTTGGAGATCTTTGAGGTCTACTTTGTGAATTTTGAGCTAAATCTTACTCCATAAATCCCCGCATTGGGTGGGTATTAATTATAGAGATAGCATTTTTTATTTTTCATTTTCATTTATCTGTCTCTATGTTTTCATTGTCTCTTGCCCATATTTACTAAAAATACTACAAGTCTGTGCAGTTATTTATGGGTTTATCTTTCACTTTGGGTGGGTATTAATTATAGAGCTAGCATTTTTATTACTTTTTCACTTTCATTCATCCATCTTTGCATTTTCATTGTCTCTTACCTATATTTACTAAAAATATTACAATTATGTGCATTTCTTTGTGGTTTTATGTTTTCTTTTTTGAAATATTTGCCCAAAACTATAGTTTTAAAGTTGTTTCACTTGTATGTTCAAAATAGTGTCTAGATATTATATTAAAGAATAGTATCTAACCATCAAAATAGTAACAATAATGTAAAATGATATCAAGAAGTAAAGGACCAACTAAAAAGCAATTGTCCTAAGCCTAACAAGTCAAAGAATTAGGTTTACCAAGGCTCCCTTAACCTTAATAGTGGAAAGCCATGGTTTTTATAAGGAAACCATAACCCAAGAGAAGCATGGGTTTTATCAAGGCTCCCACAACCTTAATCTTCACCATCAATAATATAGAACATAAGGGGTTTTGGTAGGATCTCCCAACGTTCATAAGTAACCTAAAGAGATTACACATTGAAGAACTAATTAGACAACCATTGGGTTTTGACATGGATCCCAAAACCATCACAAGGTTTTGAAAGGCTCCCAAAACCTTAATAAACAACCTCAATAAATTAAACAATGAGAAATGAGCTAGAAATATGGGGTTTTGAAAGACATCACAAACCTCCATGGGTTTTCACTTGACTCCCATAACCATAACAAACAACCTCAATAGATTTAACAATGAAGAACCTTTTGAAGAAATGAGGTTTTGAAAGGATCCCAAAACCTCCATGGGTTTTGACTTGGCTCCCATAACCAAAATGCTTCCATTAGATTAAAAAAAACCCTCTAGTTAGTCCAAAACTCTCCTATGAAACTCTTTTCCACCTCGATAGTAAATGATCCCACCTTAATAGGATCAATAAAGACTAAAAATACCAGAAAGGAAATGACATTCAACCCCAAGTAATGCAATGACAATGAAGAGCATCCCATAATAAAAATCATTCTTCATCTCCTTAGAGCCATTTTCCACCTCCATAGGAAAGTTTGTCACCTCAATAAGACAAAAGAGAGAGAGTAAGCTAGAAGAAAAGTGAGCCACACCCAAATTATAACTACACCAAGAAACCCCATCTCAATAGGGGTCTATTCCACCTCAATAGGATCCAAATGGAGTTGAATCCAATCATGAATTGAAACAACCCACAAAAGAAAAGAAAACAAAGAAGAGATAGTGCTTCAAAAGGGATGCACAAAGCCCAAACACAAAACACCCTTGACCAAAAATAAAAAATACCAAGTTGGGCCCTTGAAATCTTCCAAAAATCACTTGACCAACAAACAAAGAAGCACCACTAAAAGACACAACTCCAAACATGAATAGGAAACCACCAAGAGCTACCACAAAATCACACTCTACAAAAAAGAAAAGGTAGGAAAGCTATGGGAGTAGAGCCACCAAGGCCACCACAAGAAGCCAAAAAAAAAGAGCTCTCCACAAGGGATTTCTCCAACTGATAGAGGAAAAATCTCCCCATCACTAGAACAAAATACCCTATTGGAGAAAGAAGATCAAACCCCAAACAACCCACTCACCATGGGCCCAAGCAATAAATGTTCATCCAAGGAAGAAATTATAAGAAAGAGAAGAAGGAAAAACACCCATCTCTTCCACCACAACAACATCAACCTCATCACCTCTATTACAAATAAGAGAGAAAATAATAAGAAAAGCCAACCCAAAGGAAGGCAACAAAAAATATCCTCCTTGAAGATGCTTGGAGCACCACTCTACTACCACCAAAAACTATGCTAAAAAAATAGGGGCAAAAACTACCTATAAAACCACTTTCGACCATAAAAGACACCAAATAACTATCACACAATCCACAACAAATATAGATAAATGTTGGAAAGAACCCCAGAGAAGAACTAGGCATCCAAACCCCACCAGCGTCGACCTAAACCAAAAAACTCTACAAGCCACAAAATGGAAATGGTCTTCCATGAGATGTGCTAGGGAATCAACAAGAACAAAGTGGACTCATTCCAAATAGATAACAAGCACTCCTAATTGGCAAAAGCATCTCTAAAATTTGAAAAACCACCAGTTGTCCAACACAGATAGGCCACATATAGGATTTCATCATCACCCTCATCCTCTAATTTGCCTTTAGAGGAGTCATAATCCACTCCTCTATATCAACTTCCTAAAACCCTTTTCGTTTACCACTTACTCTCATTTTCAATAAATACCCTTTTCGTTTACCACTTACCCATCAGGCATAAATACATTTGTAGTTCACTAAATTTTGGTATGATTTATGTTCATTTATTAATGTTTTCTATTTTATAAAATAGATTGAGTTTTGTCAAATGTGAAGACTAATTTATTAAAAAACTTATTTATTTCAAAATCTCATATTTATGCAAGTTATTTTCTATTGTAATCATAGTATATATTTTATTTTGTACACTTTGAAAATTCTACAATTAAATAATATTTTTAACTAAAACATCTTTTTGGGTTTGAAAATCTATAGGAAAAGATTGTAAATTAATGAATATTTCAATCAATTGATTTTAATAAAAATAAACTTTATTTTATTGTGTAATTTTTTTTCATGCTCCTTATATATCATTCAGTCGATTGAGAGGAGAAGTTATTTTAAACTAAATTGTATTAATCACACATAAGACCTCAAGGTTGTGCTTATTGTTCGATATGAATATAAGTATTCTTCAAATCTAAATTAGTATATTCAAGGTGACTATGTTTCTCAAATTATATAGTAAAAATGCCAATAGCAAATAGGGGCAATGATCTAATAGTTGAACATGTTTTAATATTTGAAATAGCATTTGTGGATTCAAAGACCATATTCTTAATAGCACTATTAGTTATGACTTGAAAATAATCCTGAAAATAAAAATCATGAGATATCACATGCATGCTCCTATAAAATATAACTTAATACATATACTTGATTTTCATCAACAAACTTTAAGAATTTTCACCTAACCCTAGTCTTGAAGAACTTAATGCACACTTATAGATCTAATCATCTTTAATCTTTTATCTCACATATTAACAAAAATATTTTGATTTATCATTAAATATAATAATATAAATCTAGAACACTAGTATTAAATAGTAAACTTATCAATTAATTAACTATTAAAATCATTCGAAATCAGCACCACTAATTTAGAATGGTCCAAAATTACAATACACAATTACTAAATATTATAAACCTTTTTTATGATCTTGTATCTCCAGACCCTTTTTTTTATGAATAATGTACTTTAATTTTATATATTAATAAAAAGAACTCCACTCATTAAAATATCCATGAATATAAACCAATCTATAGTTAACACATAATTATACACTTCAAATTGTTGAATTCAAACTCTAAAAACACACAAACCACTATTTTATTTATTATACTTAAATAGTGGAAACCCACAGCTGACTTTGTTAGATGGACGTCAAGTCATAATGAGGCCAATTCTGGATGCTCCTCGCGACCTCGCTAATATTAGTAGCTACCATGTAAAGAACTCCTCTTGCAAAGGCCAAGTGTTGAGCACATACGCCCACGTTATATTCTCCTCCGTCAATCGCATGAAATTGGAATGAGCTCCGATGGCCGCTCCCTTGTGCTTAAAGTTCTGTATTCTTCCCTCTTCATCACTCTAACAAATACAAATAGTCCCTTCGTTTTCATCCCAGGCCTTCTTGCATTAAGCATCGCATCAACCATATCCTCCTTCAGAATCGCCGGCTGCCGGAGACCGTCGATATGGTCAACAAATCTCACAATCTCTCTGGCACTTCCAATCCAGCCAGCAACGGAGTACTGTAATCCTAGATGTCGTAGCTCATGTTGACAAAACCCGCACAGGGAAAAATGGAAACCCAGAGACGGTCTTCTCCATTGCGGCCATAGTACAAAACTTCCTTCTCCGCCCTTCGTTGCAACTACGTGTGCCCTAGTTTTATGCCCCTCATTCCTAACAGACCAAAAATAAAAAGTAAGGAACACCGGTCAAATGCTTGACCACTCGCCCCAGCATGATGTAACCGAAATTGGAATATTCCATCACCGAGCCTGGCTCAAAATCGAGGGGCAGGGCTTTCATGAAGTGAATGGCATCCTCTGGCGTAGGAGGTGGCGGCTGGTTGAGGGCTTGAGCGGCGTACAAGGTCACCGGCTCGAAAGGCATGTTGATGCCGGTGGACGTCTGGTTCTAGCCACCGGTGTGCTACAACAAGTTTTGTACATTGATATTCATCAAGTGGCTATCGACAGTTGCACCCTTGGGGGGTTTGAGATGTTCAAGAAAATTTAACGGTTTGTCGTTGAGACTGAGCTTTCCTTCCTGAATAAGCTTCGTGATGGCGGTCCCTGTGATGACTTTGGAGATGTTGTTATATCTCATTACATTGTCTATACGGACCAGATCTCTAGTCTCTACTCTGAAAGCTTTGGAGTATTTCAGCTGGCCGTCTTTTTCCACAACCAATTAGGCCCCCGGGACATTGCTGTATTGCATGAGCATCTTCATTACCACATCAAATCTTTCCATCCGGAAAATCTTTCTCTACGTCAGAGAGCCCAGAGATTGAGAGAAATAGAGTGCAAAGAAGGATCGCTAGATTGAAGACCATTGTTAAACTCACTCAAGATTCCAGAACTTCTCTGGTTTTGTGTCGAGGATTTTCTTCATAAACTTGTTTGATATTCTTGTCTGGACATTAAATAATGAAAATGTCTCCAGAGCTACAATAATAATAATAATATTGATAATGAACCAGTTACTATTTATTTTATTTTGAACCATTGATTTCAAGAAAGAGCTTGCATGTCATAAAAATGATATAATTATTGGAAGGCCGGTCCCTACCTCTCTTTCTACGAACATCTTATATATGTCTTTTTCGTACACCATATTTTTCAAAGAGCTAGGGTGTAATGACCCCAGCGGTCGAGCCCCAATGTAACTTGCCCGAGTTGCATTCCAACCCGTGTCAATATCTGGAGTGGTGCCGACTTCCGACTTGGATCGGTGATCCGAGCTGATCACCTGAGCTGAGTCATCTAGCCGAGCTCGATCGACACGAGCTAACTTGCAACCTGAGTCAAGCTAGAATCAGAGCTGATCTGACGGAGGTGATCTAGCATGCTGTCAAAGGAATGTTAGGAAACAGTCAGTAGTGTCAGTTTGTTGCAGCTCATGATTGGGAGCCGAGGTGACATTTGCAGACAAAGAGGAAGGACTTGCCTTGGAGATCAAGTCGCATCTGCAAGACTGAAGATTCCAACTACTTTCATTAACGGTGGACGCGACTGAGACTTGGAGTGATTTTCACGCAAGTCAGTGCAGGTAATCATTTGACTGCAGTGGGAGTCTGTCATGCAGAACGGTCGAAGTCTTGACAGAGGTCGAATGTTTGGCTGTTAGAGGAAAATGCGGGCAATTCAAAAGTTTGACGATGTCATGATTGATACTGCAGATCACGGCTCAGCGACATGATGTCATTTTGGAGCCATTCGGCCTTCTACCTCATTTAATGTTTCCCAGCCGTTTGAATTGCAACGGTCTTATTCTGATACCGATTTCAAAGATGCTCAAAATATTATAAAGCGGAGCTTTATACTTCTTATGTTAGTTTTTCGAAGCTGTTGGTAAGCTTTTGCGGAAGTGTTGTTAGTTGCTGAGGAGTTAGCAGTTAGCAGGGTTGCTGTTGTAGCGGATTTCTAGTGTGGAGATAGATTTCATTGTCACCTTGGAGATTTGAGCAAAATGGACGGTGCTCAGATTTCTTTGCAGGTCACAGTGTTAGAGCCGAAGCAGAGTGAAGTTTCTTGCAGAGCCGAACTAGGTTCTAGCTTATTGCCGTGTTGCTAGAGCTGTGCTAGCTCGCGACATGATTTCTTCCATTATTGCTGCGACAGATTTCTTAAGTCTTGGGAAGACTTACTATGTATATCGGTTAACTATGTTAACCATTTTATTGTAATTGGGCGACCTGGATTTCTTATCTAGCGCGGCTTTGCATTGTTTATGTAACGGACCTCATGAATGAATGAATTAAGCTTTCCCAACTGTGTGTGAATGCATCTGCATTGCATTTGTTTTGTGTGGTATCATTTCCCTTCAGTGTTGCAGGCTTTAAAATCGATGTGGGCAAATTTGGAAGCGGCAGAAGACTGAAGTCTTGCGGCAAAAGACTTGCAGTGCCGGCGGGCCGAGCTGTGTTAATAGTAAAGCCTGTGACACGTGGTATCAGAGCCACTTTTGTTCTAAGTTTTGTAAGCTGAGCAATTTTCATGGCGGAGCCTGAGGAATCGAGCAGTGAAGATCAAGGCGAAAATGGAGTGAGAAGCGAACGGGGTTCTGCAACTCACAATCTTAGAACACGCGACTGGCTCAAAAGTCTGGATGAGGGGATTTCTCTATTTGAGGCGTCAGACTTCCCTGAGGAGATCGCTAGTCTGGAAGCGGGTTACACAGTCATCCAAGAAGATCTCTCCAATCTTTGTGACTCGGTGGACACACTGCGGGAAGAGCTAAAGTTTCTTAAGGATGGCCAAGCGTTGCATAGTTCACTGTTGCAAGGTGGGACGCAGGTGTTAAATCCTGTTAGTCAGCTTGGGACGTATGATGGGAACTGAGATGATAACGCCCTAGACAACTTTTGGGATGTTGAGGAGTTTCTAGCCAACTCACCGGAGCTAAGCGATGAAGCACAAATCAGAAAGGTGGGGTCTTGTTTCACTGGAAGTGCTAAGCTGTGGTGGCGGATGCATCTTGTTGATGAACGTGCGGGCAAAGCTATGGAGTCTATTAAGACTTGGGACAAATTGAAGACCGCACTGTAGAATCAGTTTCAGCCGGGTAACCCAGATTGGGTTACCTGAGCTCATTTTGACGAGCTAAAGCATTCTGGGAAGCTACGTGATTATGTGCAGGCATTTCAGTCACTTGACTTGGAATGTACTAAACTGAATGACTTTGAGAAGTTATACCTCTTTATGAGGAATCTCCAGCCGTGGGCAGCGGATGAGCTGAGGCGTCAAAAGGTGCAGACCCTTGCCGAGGCGATTGTTGTTGCAGACGGGCTGCTAGATTACAAAGGAGATGCGGCAAAGGGTTTTGGAGGGGCTCGTTTCGAAGGATGGAAGTGGCCAAGGCATTTTTGACCCAAGCCAGATCAGCAATCTACCACCTAGAAAAAGGAGAAGTCCAAGCCAAAGCTAAAGAAGAATGGGGGTCATTCTATCAAAAAGCCCAAGGACCCAGCGGTGGCTAAGGACAAGAAAGTAGAGCGAGATCGCTACTATTTTATTTGTGGCTAGCCGTGTCATTTTTCCCATGAATGCCCAGATCGAGTCAGAGTGAATGCGGTGTGAGCTAAGGAGAAGAAGGTGCCGAAAATGGGTGTTTTGCAGCTGATCAGCTCACTGCAAGAAAAGGGGACACCCAACACTTCGTCCAGCTCGGTGAGCCGTTATGACTTGTGTTACGTGGAGACGGCCTTTGGGAATAAGAAAGTCTTCGCCATGGTGGATTCAGGAGCCACCCATAATTACATGGCTTTGGGTCAAGCCAAGTCACTTGGGCTGAAGATCGAACCAGCTGAGTCAGATTTCAAGGCAGTGTCCGCACTTGCTCGGAAGGTAAGTGGAGCTATTTATGGAGCCTTGTTGAGGGTTGGGAATTGGCAAGGAGGAACTGACATGGTGGTGATCAAAATGGACGACTTTGACTTAATCCTAGGGCAGGATTTCCTAAGACAAGCAGCCACTGTGATTGCGCCTCACCTCGGGTGCATCCTGATGTTGGATCCAACGTGGCCTTGTCTTGTGCCGATAGTGAATCGGGCATAGTTGGAGCGCACTCTAAGTGCTATTGTGGTGAAGCGGGCAAGCAAAAAAGGAGACGGTCTGTTTCTAGCCATTTTACTTGGAGGCTGGGATGATGAGGAGTCATCCAGCTCGTCTAACCTGGAGGCTATTGAATATGTGTTGCGAGAGTATGCGGATGTCATGCTGGAGTGACTTCCAGTCGAGTTTCCCTCTAGGCACTATATTGATCACTGAATCAAGCTGGAAGTGGGAGCCAAGCCGCCAGCCAAGGCCCCATATCGCCTCTCAAGTCCTGAAATGGCAGAGTTAAGGAGGCAGCTGGTAGAGCTAATGGAGGCGGGTTACCTTCATCCATCAAGGTCCCCCTATGTAGCTCCTATTTTGTTTCAAAGGAAGAAGGATAGGTCTATGTGACTGTGTGTTGATTACCGAGCTCTCAACAAGCTAACCGTCAAGAACAAGTATCCACTTCCTCTAATTGCAGATAGCTTCGATCGACTTGTGGAGGCACGGGTCTTCACTAAGTTGGATCTGAGGCAAGGATACTATCAGATTCAAGTTACTGGAGGAGATGAAGAGAAAATGGCCATTGCAACATGGTATGGATCATTTGAGTTCCTGGTCATGTCGTTTGGGTTGACGAATGCGTCGGCCACTTTCAGCACTCTCATGAACGATGTATTTCACCCCTTGCTGGATCGATGTGTGGTCATCTACTTAAATGACATTCTGATCTACAACAAATCACTTGTTGACATGAGGAACATCTTGCGGAGGTGTTCAGTTTACTCTGATCGCAGGGTCTCTTTGTGAAGAAGGAGAAGTGTTTTTTTGCCCAGGATGAGGTGGCGTTCTTTGGACATATTGTGGGTCAAGGCTGCATTTGACCTGATCCAGAGAAACTTGCTGCCATCAGGGATTGGGAGCTGCTCGGAAACGTACATGAGGTGAGACAATTTTTGGGGTTGGCTAACTATTACCAAAAATTTGTCGCAGGGTATTCCAAAATTACGGCACCTCTTACTGATCTGCTCAAGAAGGAAAAGAGGTGGACTTGGGGGCCTAAGTAGATCGAGGCGTTCGAGCTACTTAAGAGCAGACTGACTGAGGAACTGGTGATGTCTCTATCGAAATACAATCAATCTTTTGAAGTCCAAACGGATGCATCAGATTATGCGATCGGAGGCGTTCTGATGCAAGATGGACACCCTATGGCATTTGAGTCACGGAAGCTGAATGACCGAGAACGAAGGTACTTGGCTCATGAGAAAGAAATGACAGTAGTGGTGCATTATCTTTGGGTGTGGAGGCATTACCTGCTAGGGGTCCCGTTCGTGGTGAAAATGGACAATGTCAGTTTGACATATTTCAAGACCCAAGCTAAGTTAATGCCAAAATAGGCTCGGTGGCAAGAATACTTAGCGGAGTTCGATTTCGAGCTCATTTACAATCCGGGTCGGCATAATGTGGTGGCAGATGCCTTAAGCCGAAAGAAGCAGCTGGGAGCATTGGAGTCACTAGGAGAGACTTTAAATCAGATCATGATCTCTGATACAATCCGTGACAAGGTGAAGGAGGGCCTAGAGAACGACTCACAAGCCCATCAGATCATTCTGCAAGTCTGAGCTGGTCAGACTAGGTGATTTTGTATGCGGGACGAGTTGCTCTACTATACCCAAGATCATCTCTATGTCTCGGAGTGGAAGGAACTTCAGAAAGATTTGTTGCATGAATGTCACGACTCAGCATGGGCTGGGCATCCAGGCTAGAAGTGCACCTTGGCTTTGATGGAAAGAGGTTTCTACTGGCCGAGTATGAGGGAAGAAGTGGAACAATACGTGAGATCTTGTCTCACATGTCAGCAAGACAAGTCGGTCAATGAGAGGCCGGGCGAGTTGTTGCAACCCTTGCCAGTTCCAGTGCGGCCGTGGGCCAGCATAAGTCTTGACTTCATAAGTCAGCTCCCTCCGGTGGATGGATTCACCAGTATTATGGTGGTTGTAGATCGCTTCAGCAAATATGTCATTTTTGTGCCATGTCCCCAACCATGCACAACCGAGGTGACGGCTGATTTCTTCTTCAAGTATGTGGTGAAATACTGGGGTATACCACTTAGCATGGTTTCAGATCACGACCTGAGATTTACCTCAAGATTTTGGTCTGAGCTCTTCAAACTGGTTGGGACTAGACTTCTAATCAGCTCAGCGTATCATCCCCAGACCGATGGGCAAACCGAGCAGATTAATGCGGTCTTGGAGGATTATCTAAGGCATTTTGTAGATTTCGACCAGAGTAATTGGCCAAGGCTACTGTATGCGGCACAGTTTAGTTACAATCTTCAAAAGAGCGGGTCTTCTAACTTCAGCCCATTTGAGTTGGCAACGGGGCAATAGCCACTTACACCGCACACCATCATGAGCGGCTACCAAGGAAGTGATGCCGAGGCGGTCGATCTGATGCAGAAGTGGAACGAGCGGGTTGATCTGGCTAGGTATCACCTGACTCGAGCTGGAGACCACATGAAGAAGTATGTAGATTAGAACAGGAAATGAGCTGAGTTCAACGTGGGAGATAAAGTGCTACTTAAGATGGATTCGAGGCAATTTTAGGTGCCAAAGGGATTGAGCACCTCACTGGTTCAGCGTTGGGACAGACCGTTTGAAGTTGTCAAGAAGATCAATCAAGTCACTTACAAATTGAACTTGACCATGCATCTTTGTGTTCACCCGGTGTTTCATGTTTCATTGTTAAGGCGGCATCATCCCGACTTGGATAGCTTGGAGTGTAACATTCCTATTCGTGGGCCGGCCAATGTTCTTGATAATCCGAATCGGCGGATTGAACAAGTTCTTGCAATGTGGACCCGGGGCCATGGTAGAAGAGTGTTCAGAGAATTCCTGGTGATCTTTGAAGGGTCAAGTCGGAATGAAGCCTCATGGGAGCAAGGCGAATCTCTTTGGTGGGATGAAGAGAAGATTATGGAGTTCCTTGAGAGGAACTCAACTCCTTTGGAATGAAAGATCAAGGAGACCTCCCGTGCACCTCTGGGCTAGGTGTACCGGCGCCGGGGGCGTCGCCAATTTGAGTGGGGGAGGATGTAACGACCCCAGCGGTCGAGCCCCAATGCAACTTGCCCAAGTTGCATTCCAACCTGTGTCAATATTTGGAGCAGTGCCGACTTCTGAGTTGGATTGGTGATCCGAGCTGATCACCTGAGCTGAGTCATCTAGCCAAGCTCAATCAACACGAGCTAACTTGCAACCCGAGTCGAGCTGGAATTAGAGCCGATCCGATGGAGGTGATCTGACATGCTGTTAGAGGGATGTTAGGAAATAGTCAGTAGTGTCAGTTTGTTGCAGCTCATGATTGGGAGCTGAGGTGACATTTGTAGACAAAGAGGAAGGACTTGCCTTGGAGATCAAGTCGCGTCTGCAAGATTGAAGATTCCAACTACTTTCATTAATGGTGGACTTGGCCGAGACTTGGAGTGATTTTCACACAAGTCAGTGCAGGTAATCATTTGAATGTAGTGGTAGTCTGTCATGTAGAATGGTCGAAGTCTTGATAAAGGTTGAATGTTTGGCCGTTAGAGGAAAACACGGGCAATTCAAAAGTCTGACGAAGTCATGATTGATACTGCAGATCGTGGCTTAGCAACAGGATGTCATTTTGGAGCCGTTCGGCCTTCTACCTAATTTAATATTTCCCAGCCATTTGAATTGCAACGGTCTTATTCTGACACCGATTTCAAAGATGCTCAAAATATTATAAAGCGGAGCTTTATACTTCTTATGTTAGTTTTTTGAAGCTTTTGGTAATCTTTTGTGGAAGTTTTGTTAGTTGCTGAGGAGTTAGCAGTTAGCAGGGTTGCTATTGTAGCGGATTTCTATTGTGGAGATAGATTTCATTGTCACCTTGGAGATTTGAGCAAAACGGACGGTGCTCGAATTTCTTTCCAGGTCACAGTGTTAGAGCTGAAGCAGAGTGAAGTTTCTTGCAGAGCCAAACTAGGTTTTGGCTTATTGCCGTGTTGCTGGAGCCGTGCTGGCTCGTGACGCAATTTCTGCCATTGTTGCTGTGACATATTTCTTAATTCTTGGGAAGACTTACTGTGTATATCGGTTAATTGTGTTAACCATTTTATTGTAACTGGGCGACCTGGATCTCTTATCCAGCGCGGCTTTGCATTGTTTATGTAACGAACCTCATGAATGAATGAATTAAGCTTGCCCAACTGTGTGTGAATGCATCTGCATTGCATTTGTTTTGTGTGGTATCATTTCCCTTCAGCGTTGCAGGCTTTAGAACCGATGTAGGCAAATTTGGAAGCGGCGGAAGACTGAAGTCTTGCGGCAAAAGACTTGCAGTGCCGGTGGGCCGAGCTATGTTAATAGTAAAGCCTGTGACATAGGGACCATTTCAAAGTCATTTGTCACCATCCAGATATCACCTTCAGCACTACCGTATAGAACTATTGAACTACAAACACCACACAATATTTGGAATCTTTTCAATTTAGTGGAAAGAGGTTAGTACAATACAAATTTTCTATATCCCCAATCACACCCTTTGCTTTCTTTGGGCCTTTCCTGGAAAATGCGAATGAAATTTTCTCACACCCACTCCACAAACGTTCAGGAAGCCTCCTTGCTTTGAGTTTTAGTTTGCCTCCAAAAAGATGAAGACACCAACATGGCGGCATACATGTTATCGCAGTTGTTAAGCCTACTAAGGAGGCACATGATGTTATATTTTTTTATTGTGGTGTGGAAGGCAACGTCATCATCCTCCACTGCAATGGAAAAATTTGATGACGAAAAATCTGATGTTATAATATTTTAGTGTTAAACTATAGGAAAAATGAGTGACATGCTAAACAAATCTATACATAAATATAAAATAAATAATATATCATATCATGTGTGGCATTCAAAATAAAATCATCTCATTCTAAAGTAGTCCAATGTATAATTTAATAAGTATAACATATCTATAACATCATTAGAATACACCTGTAAAAGAGGTCTTCATGCAAGTTTTACTAATATTCAATTATAGATTTGTACTAGAACAATGAACTTGACACTAACATTATCATGAAAACCTTAACTCCAACCATCAATATATATGAAAGTTATAAACCACAATTCAAACACGGCTTTCCAAAAATAAAGTGCCAAAATGATGAGCTAAAAGTGATAATAAATTTGGAAAAATCTTGATTCTCATCTTTGAAAAACATTCTTTAGCTAATAATAGTAATGTATCCTCTTACACTCTTCATGTATAATAAATCAACATAGGAATCTTCTCAAGTTAGGTGTCCAAATTTGAAGATTATATGACATGCATGATAATGCTACTCCTGATTCTTATGTAGTCTCCCTCTTACATGATCCTATGTGTCATAAGAGTCACTCATATACATAAATCTTATCATGTTTTTGATTAAGTAAAACAGGTTTTACAAGGTTCCTAAAACCTACAATAGAGTAATTTTAAAAAAGATAAGCATGAAAACATAACAGAGTTTAAAGTTTCAGAAAACTAAGGAACAAGCAATGACAGGGCCAAGCAAGAAAAGATAAAGAAACAATCAAAACAGGGCAAAAAAGAAAGGCACCAGAGCTAGTTATGCCAAGCTCCTGAGCATGATAGCTGCATTACTTTCGAGGGCCTCCATCAGGTCAACAGTATCTTTCACATTCTGAACTTGGGATCTTTGGGGGTCAATTTTATCCCTATTTTTCTTGATTCTTGCCCTGGTTCTTTTTCCTGGTCCTTTAGTGGGCTCCTTCCCATCCTCCCTAGTCCTCTGATCAGCTATGGTTTCCATTTTTTCTTCCATATTTTTTATTAACAACTTTAAGTTCTTGTTGGACGTTTTGAGGATATTGAAGTTTTGCTCGGCTATACCCTTTAGGGTACTTTCTAGGCTTATCATTTTGGATTCCAGGTGCTGGACCATAGTTTCCAAGCTTAGCTTTCTCTCTATGGAGTGTTCCTTGTTGTCCAAGCTCAAAATATTTTCTTTGAGGTCCTCAATTTCGTGGTAGAGCCATTTGAAAGATCTGAACTAATCCAACATGCTATTCTTGGTGTTGTTGAGGAAGCCCATATCCATTTCCCTGGCTTTATCACTTAGAACCACCAGTGCTGGATCTATTAACTCTTCCTTGTGGACTTTTCCTTCATTGTCCTCTAGAATCTATGGGTAAATGACCTCCCTAATTATTCCCATTTGCACATTATTGATGTTCAAATTTCTCCAGACCTTTTTTGCCTTTCCCAGTATCCTGACTGTTATATTCCCCCTAGAGGCATCTTCAGTTTCATCTATCCTTATAGGTGACAGGTTAGTACCATGTTCATCATTGTGGTCTTTGGAAATAGTGTTGTGATTCTTAATATTGGTGCCAGTAGGGGGAGGACGAGGGGTTTTTTCCTCACTAATAGTGGGATCAATTGATAGGTGGCTCGAGAAGTCTTGAATTGTTTTGGGGTTTTCCTCTTTGACCTATTCTTTCATGTCTGCAGCTTCCATTTTCGGTTTACCCTCATCATCTTCAGTATCCATTTCTTCCTCATTGTCATTGTACTCTTCCTCCAAGTTAACCTCCTTCCTATCTTTCTTTTTTAAGGGTTTTTCAATTTTGATAGCTTTCAAGGGTCGCTTCTTGGAAGGGGATCCCTTGTTCCATTTCTTCTTTTGGACTTCCTCTCTTTCATCCGAATGTTTGCCCACAAAAGTGCCCGAAGGAACATAATCTGATCCTGAGTCCTCACTTTTAGCTTTGCTTTCCTCTATTTCATTGCCTAGGATTTGGGCTTTAAAGAATTCATAGATCAACAGAAGCAATCCTTCATGTAGGGCAGGGTTAGCAATATTCTTATCTCTAAAACAATTGATATTCTCATTTATAGAAGACTAGAGATAAAAGGAATGGATATCTTAATACCATGCCTAAAATGATTCAGCAAGATGAAATGATAGGTGTGAATTTTGTCAAACCTGGTGTCCAGGGTGACATACGAGATGAGGGCCTTTAGAACATACTACCAAAGCATCTTCAAGCTCCCAGGAAGGTAGTAGGTGCCTGACTTAACTATGGCTTTCATCTCCTTGTCGTCTCTTGCAAAATTTTTGATAGCAATATCTAATATTTTACAGTCTTTGTAGAATTTTTGTTTGATGATGGGAATGTCGGTGACCATCAATATAACCTCCTCTGTGATAGTAAAAGACTTCCCTCAATCTCCACCATCCCTTCATTCCAGGTATTGACAAAGATATTTGTGATTTCCTTCCTACAACCATGGAGTCTTTCAATAAAAGTTGTGATATCCCCTTTCTGTAAGGTATTCCAAACTTTCGTATGCTTCTTCCATTTCTCACTATCACTCTCCGACTCCCTTCTTTGCCTTTCCCCAACCATGACTTTTGTGTAGGCTCTGGTTTTCCTCTAGTTTTGCCAAAATTTGTTGCTTGCCTTCTTTCTAATTGCCTTATATGTGGGCTTCTAAAATTTGGCTTTTTGAAATTATTACAAGATTTGGGGAAGGGGGCCCTTAAAGCGTGTGGAGGTGACGCATTTTTATTACCCATGCAATTCCTCCCCAGCTTGACATGAGTGAAATAACTCCTCCAAACAAGCCCTTTGTAATAATAATTATCTTTAATTATTGCATCGGTACTTTGGAGATTGTCTCCATCCAGAGAATCCAACTCTGCTTGATGGGAAGTATCGGCATTGGTCCAACTAATGTAAGCTTCCTTGCTGGCGACCAGAAAAGAAATCCAGTCAGCAACCCAAATGGAAACAATGGTGACCACATGATGAGAATAGTCAGCCTCAATAAGATTGGTCTGTGTAACACCAAAAGTGATGACTAAGCTGAGACCATTGCCATGTCTGTGACCCTGGCCAAGGATGAGCCAGCCATAGTTGCCCCATTGAATTTCATACATGGCTTTGACTTCATCTATGATTGCTACATAAAATATTTGAGAGATGTTCCTCAAATTCATTCCTTCTAGTTTAACCTTTTGAGTAAAAGTGCCCTGGTGAGAAGAGTTAGATGGTCTTCAAAAAACAATCTTCATGTGTGAGCTAATGAGCTCACTAGGATCCCTTGGAGATACTAACATTTCTTACCGGGGGTGCAAGCAGCTAGGATGGTTTTCTAGGTTCCATCTGCAATATTCCTAGTGGCTTCCTCTTGCCTTATTTGATTGGCTTTCTTTCTGTTTGGGGATTTGATTTTAGCCCCAACGTCTGCTCTGTTTCTGCTCTTGGTAGCTGCAGGTGAAACTGGAGAGGGGTCTCTGCTTTTGGTTATCTTTTTTCTTTGAACTTTAGACCAGCCCTCTTATCATGTTAATCTTACATATATCATAAGATATTGACACATGGATGAAAAGTGCTATCTCAATAGTGGGTGTCCTCGTGTGAGGAAAATATTTACTAAAGAAAAAATTCATGTCACCTTCAAATTGGATGCCAATTCTCACATATCAAAAAAATATACATAAAAAAAAGGTGAATTCATAAAAAAGTATTAGGAATGCAAGGTTGAGAAACCTTTTCCCAACATACCTCATAAGACATCACTCCTAGATCTATTATTCCCATTAGCTCTCACTTCATAAAATAATTATTAAAAGGGTGCATAATGGAATTATTGTATGATTTTTTTCTTTAAATCAAGTTATTGGATCTCTATGTAAGATACCACAAGGATCCCCCAAAAAATTTAATCCATCTTTTACAGGCATTGTTAAAACCAATGAGCTTAAATCCAAGCCACACAAAAGATCATGTCATTCTACTACTACTTGAGATAACATCTCCATATATATATGTCCTTATAGGTTCCCATTTTCACAAAATAAAGTGATAGATAAATTAAAATATTAAATATCTATTAGGAACTTGATTAATTAGTATTTTCTTAGTTAATTTCTTTTTTTCTAAGTCAGCATTGTTAAAATTATTGGATGCATATATTTTGTAAGTCGTCACTTTTTCTAAATTAGTTTATCCCATATGCTTTAGAGGCATTTTTTAAAGTAAAACTAGTACAAATAAGGGGTTTTGAGAGTACATTAACTAATCAAATGTATTGTAAAGAGTATTTCTCAAGGATGCTATCCATGAACAATGAGACCTATAATTTATTATAAAATAATTATGATATTTGAATATAATACATCTCTTGATTTTACTATTCTAACATTTTGTCTTTTATATTTGATGTTTGGATAATTATTTGCATGAGGCTCCTCGAAGAAGTAGAAAACGTGAGGAATTATATGAAAGGAACATATAATTTTGTTGAATTTTTCATGTAACAAATATCCTACTTAAAAGTAGTGGGCATGAACATTGAAAACTTAAAATTATTTAAATTTTGGCAACTAAATATCCACCAGTTTGAAATTGTGTGTGTGTGTGTGTTTGTGTGTAGTAAGAAAAAGGTGGGGGGCACTTGGTATGCAAGGTATTTATCCACCATTTTCTAATGCATAATTAGAATGAAGATGGCCCTAGGGGTTCAAGTAGGACTTTAGTGCTAACTGAGTGCAATGATCCTTCACTATATGTGATTAAGAACGGAAAGGATTTGGGGAAATGATCTAATGATGTAAGATAGGTGACTAAATAAGAAAATATGAATAGTTTCATGAAATGTAATGTCCCCACTTTAGCAGTTGTCTAGTTGTGTGACTGTTAGCCTATTTCTACATGATCCCGGAGGCTAACGAAGAGGTCAGTGGCATCCTGAGATGTTTTGGCCTAGTCATTTCCAGTTTGGGCCAGAACGGAGTTGATTTACATGGTTTCAGGAAAAATTACTATTTTTAGTAAGTCAGCAGGGCATGGCCAATGTTAGAGTTAGTGATTGGATGTGATGCTCCTTGATGAGAGCTTTCCGACAAGCTATCACTCATATTATTCCGAGTCCAATTACTATTTAATTTTAATGCATGAAGTTTATTAAAGTAACATTTAAATTAAATATTAAAATAATAAAGTGTTACTTTAATATTATTCATGTTGGGTTGTGTGTTTGAGAAGGGAAGCCCAAGGGAGACATAAGTTGTTATTTTATATTATTTTAATCTAAAACACTTTATCCCACATTGCTTGTGAAAAGTGGGTCGACCCTATGAAGTGGAAATAAAAGGAGAGCTTGTTGCCCTTGTTCGGCATGTTGAATATGAGAAGAAATTGGTGTGTGAGTTGCAGATCCATTCTTGGCATTAAAGGACATCTATCCTCTCTTGTGACATTATAGACATCATTCCCTTGGGGTTTGGCCTTTGGAATCCATTGCTATTAGCTTCATTACCAGGCAGTTTGGGTGCATTTCCAGCTATAGGCAAGATTGATGTTTTGCTCATATCTTCTTCACTACTTGTCTGATGCTTATGCCACTTTGAGGGAATGATTTTATGTGGATATTCAACCAGCTAAAGACAAAATTACTATTGTAGCAACACTATTCATGTGGGCACTGTTCACTAGTCATAAGGGTTAAATTAGTAAACAGAGGAATAAGCAGTTGGATGCAAACTATTTGACAAAATTCCTCTCAGCAGCTAGTTTAGTTTGTGGGGCATCCAAGGGTGCCCATTGTAGTGGTATTAGAGCTTTAAGTCCTGCCATCCTGTGGAGGTCTTATGGGGAATTTGGAATAGCCGGATAGAGGGAAAAGTGTTTGACAAAATGTCAAAACACTAAAATCAGAAATTAAAAACAGGCTAAGCATTTATGTTTGAGCATACGACAGGGACCTTATAATTTCCACAATACCAAAGTAAGACAAAATAGGATTTTGGAATTGTAGAGAAAACAGTCTAGTTCATCCATGCAGGTGGACATAGAATCCAGTCATACAGACACAAAGGAGACATTCTTTGATCAGGACAACAATATGGGTGACTGAGATGACAAGAATATTGTATTAGGTGGAGGCAGGAATATTGGCCCAGATCAGGGGGAGGTAATGTTCAGACAATTACTGGATACATTAAAATAGGAGCAGCGTATGCAGCAGGAGCAGAATAGGCGAATGGACATGTTGTTGCAGCTTATGGCTAGACAGATGGGCGTCAATACTAATCAAGGTGATGCCAACAATGGAAACAATAACAATGGGGGAAATGATAACAATAGGGGCAATTATAATAATGGAGGCCGAGGCAATAACAATGGTCTCGAGAATAACATAAATGGTAATAATGGACATGGTAACAATGGGAATGAGGCTGATAACTTTAGACACATTGCAAACCCATCTCGAACATCGAGCTTGAGACCTCTTCTCCCCACCTTCCCACCTAGAGATCCGGTTCAACCAATAAACGAACCATAGATTACCGACTTACAGGATCAGTTCAGGAGGGACTAGGAGGCTAGTGGACTGAAGTTTTAGGTGGATATTTCCCTCAGAGATTATATGGACTTGAGGATGAGACACATGCCTAGAGAAAGAGGGGGGAATCAGAACTTTGAGTTGAGAAAGAAAGTTGGAAAACTTTCTTTACCTTACTATGATGGTTTAGGGAAGATGACTGCATGAGCTTGGGTGCAGAAGGTAGATACATACTTGCAGTTGAATCCTATGCCTAAGGAAGAGGCTATCAAGTATGTAGCTATTCATTTGGATGGCCCAGCACATGAGTGGTGACACCATGGCATGGTAACCTTGGGGCATAATCAGATCACATCTTACAAGGAGTTCATTGAGAGGCTCGTAGAGAGATTTGATACCAAGGATCCTGAGTTACAGTTTAAGGAGTTGGCACAACTCAAGCAGTGGGGATTAGTTGAGATGTATATAAGTGAATTTCAGAGGTTAGCTATGTTGGTCACAGATATTTCTGAGAGGAGATTAGTAGTGTTGTTTATGGATGGACTCTCAGATCCCTTGAGGGGTTGGGTCAAGGGGCATGACCCGACTACATTATAGGAGGCCACTAAGAAGGCTCGTGACTTAGCACCTTCTTTTAGGAGAAGATTTTAGCCTAGGGATTCACATACGAAGAATGATAAGGAGAAGGACAAAAAACATTTTCACAGGGATGCCCATCCAAAAAGGGATAACAAGTTGGACAATGACACCCTGAATGAGTTGAGGAGAAAGAAGCTATGTTTTCATTGCAGAGAGCCTTGGGACTTATCTCATAAGTGTCCTCTCAAGGCTAAGGAAAATCAAATGGAGTATTTATCAGTAGAGGAGTCATAGTCAAAGAGGGAGGATCAACACTCTGATTTAGATGAGAGTAGCACTACAGAGGAGAGCAACATTCCTGAGGATGAGAAGTCATTGGCACAACTAACAGGGGCTCCGAAGTCAATCACATTTAAGGTCAAGTGTACTATCCAGGGGTAGAAGGTGATCTCACTCATTGACACTGGGGCTACACATAATTTCATAGATGCACAATTGGTAGCCAAGAGAGGTTTACAGATTGAGGAGCATGTTGGGGTTAGAGTCATGGTGGCGAATGGTGACAAATTATTATGCACTCGAAAGATATCTAACCTTCATATAAGGTTTGGAGATGGCTATGAGTTGGAGGATGAGTTCTATGTAGTAGACATGGGAGATTATGATGTCATCCTTGGCATGACATGGATGGCCTCGTTGGTTGAGTTCACACTCAACCTAGCAAGATTGGAGATGAGGTTCCAGCATGAGGGCATAACTGTGTACTTAGAGGACTTTTAGATGGGAGCTGCTGAGTAATCTCTTTGAGGAGAATGCGGAGACTATTTCAACATGATGATGTAGAGTGGGTGGTAGAATGTTTCTCTATGCCAGCCTCACAGGAGCCACAGGTGAAGAGTCACCCACTAGATATCCAAGAGATACTTGACAGGCACGCTAAAGTTTTTGCCGAGATTCTGCATGGAGTTCCTCCTGATAGAGGGATAGAACATGTTATTGAGCTCGAGGACAGAGCCAAACTAGTTATGATTACTCCCTATCATCATCCTAAGAAACACAAGGATGAGATAGAGAAGGTGATTAAGGATTTGTTGGAGATGGGGCACATCAGGCCTAGTAAGAGCCCCTTTGCTTTAGCAGTAGTATTGGTAAAGAAGAAGGATGGGATGATGCACATGTGCATTGATTATAGGGCATTAAATAAGAAGACCATTAAGAATAGATATCCCATCCTATGGATAGATGAGCTGATTGATGAGCTGCATGGTGCAAGCTTCTTTACAAAGATTGATTTACGGTCAGGGTATCATCGGATCAGGATGAGGGTGGAGGACATTGAGAAGACAGCCTTTCGATGTCACTACGGCCACCTCGAGTTTTTGGTTATGCCATTTGAGCTAACCAATGCCTTTGCTACTTTTCAGAGTTGAATGAATTAGGTATTCAGGGGGCAGCTTTGGAGATTTGTCCTAATTTTCTTTGATGACATTTTGATCTTCAGTAAGACTTGGGAGGAGCGTTTACAATATCTTGAGATGGTGTTGTCTATTTTGGAGAAAGAGTCACTATATGCCAAGGAATCTAAGTGCGAGTTTGGGTTGATTGAGTTACTATACCTTGGGCATATCATCAGCGCAGATGGAGTTTAGGTAGATCCTGAAAATATTAGAGCTATTGTTTATTGGCCTACTCCTACAAACCTCACACAGCTTAAGGGGTTCTTTGGTCTCTATGGGTTTGATAGGAGATTTGTTAAGGGATTTTCACAAACCGTTGCATCCTTGATAGACCTTACTAGGAAAGGGGCCTTCGTATGGATAGGGGCAGCTCAGAGATGCTTCGATCATTTCAAGAAGGTGATGTCATCATGTCCAGTATTAGCTCTACTGAACTTCACAAAGCCATTTGAGCTTCATTGTGATGCATCAGGTGATGAGATTGGGGCAATCTTGATGCAGGAGAAGCATCCCATTTCTTTTGAGAGTAGGAAGCTCAGTGGAGTGGAGAGGATCTATTCCATCTATGACCAGGAGATGTTGGTCATTATGCATGCATTGGCCAAGTTTTGGTCCTAACTGGTTGGAGGGAAGTTTTTTATCAAGTTTGTTACGAAGTTGCAGGCTTATGACTTTGACATTGAGTTTGTCAAAGGTAAGAAAAATGTGGTGGCAAATGCTTTATCTAGGAGACCTCATATTTATGCCCTGGCTGAGATTACAAGAGATTGGAGAAATAAGATTATAGCAGAGTATGCGAGGGACACTTGGGCTTCTGGGGTGATTGTAGGCACCATACAGGATGATCGTTATGTGGTGATGGATGGATTGATCAAGTTCTAGGGTAGGATATATTTGATTCCTTCATCATAGTTTAGGGAGCTAATACTAAAGGCATTTCATGATGCACCTACAACTGGACATCCGGGGGTCTTTAAGACCTACAGGCAGATCCATGAGAGGTTCACTTGGAGAGGGCTCAAGGATGATGTTCAGAAGCATGTCAGGGAGTGTGTAGTTTGTCAGTAGAATAAGGGAGAGCACACATATCCTGCAGGGTTGTTACAACCCTTGCCCATTCCAGATAGGAAATGGGAAAGTATTTCTATGGACTTCATCACCGGGTTACCACGAGTACATGGGAGAGATTGCATCTATGTGGTAGTTGACTGATTGACAAAGTTTTCTCACTTCTTTGCTATTCTGTCCATGTACATAGCAGCACAGGTGGGGGACCTTTTCTTCAGAGAGATATTTAGGTTACATGGGCTACCTAGTTTCTGTAGAAGTTGAGAAATCCAACTTCACAGAATGCCAAGAACACCTGCATGCAAATAACCTGTTGCTGAAAGGAAACCAAGAAGAGAAAAAGAAAGGGCTTGGAAAATCTCAGTGGTGTGAGAGAAAATGTATTCCAAGATAAAGAAAATATTTACAAGGTTCAACCTATAAAGGTGAACAAAACCCTAAAACCTAAAAAAGCTAGGTTGCACATTATAATTAATAAAGATATTAATTATAATGTACCTAAGAAATAGCTTAAGAAAAAAAGAGTAATGAAACTAACTAATTACTCTAACACCCCCCCTTAAGTGAAGCTTAGGAGGTAAGCTAACCTCGCATAGCTAAGAAAGTAGGAAATGGGTCCCGACAACAAGGCCTGATCAGGTACCCAATACAAGGAAATCTCTGTAAACCGAAGACAAAGGAGAAAACCTAGTGGAAAAAACTCCTCTCCAAAAAGAGATATAAAAGAAAGAAAAAGACAAAAAATGACTTCAAGAGACTCTCTCAAAGGCATAAGTACAATGCGTGCTATCAACCCCCCCCCCATGAGAGTGGGTTAAGGCTCCAAAGCCCCCCAGAATGAAAGAACCCCTGGATCAATGAACAAACCACCATGACGCCAGTACAAAGGAGTGAAAGGAAGTGAGCACTGAAGAGATAACCTAGAAATATGAGGTGTCACTAGAAGGCCAAGTTGATGCTCAAAGGAGTAGACACGAGGATCCTGAAAGGAAATCCCCAATGTAGGTGGTATGACAGGTGTGCTAACATTATCAGGAGAGAGGAGATGAGTTTCCTCTATAGAATCCTCAATAACTGCACCTAGTGGCTCGATGAATGGAGCTGGAGGGTCTGGCAGTGCTGAAGAAGAGTCCCGTTGAAGAGAAGAAACCCCAACAAGATGAGGTGAGGTAGTCACATAAGTGGTCTCAGGAACAACACAAAGATTCAAGTGACCTGACTGTCCCACATGATGCTCTCACATAAGAGGAGAGCTATGCTCCGATAATGGAGCTGGTGGACCAAAGTGTGAGAAGGTGTAGAGATAGGTGGAATGATCAACTGTCCTTGTAGCAACAATGCCACCTATCCTACTATCCCAGATGAAGACTGAATATGGCATGAATTCAACTATCTTCCTTGACCCACTGAGAGTAATCTGATAAATCGAGAGAAGGTTTGCAGATAGAGATGGAACATACAATACATCATGGAATGTGCCATCCTGAATGCTGACAGAACCTTTCCCACAGACTGTCATGATAGTGTTATTCCCCATGAGAATGTGAGGAATAAGAGAAGCCTTAAAAGAAGAGAAGATCTCCGAAGAAGATGCCATATGGTGAGAAGCACCAAAATCTAGTATCCAAGGGACCTATGAAGGGGATGCAATGGAAACCCATAATGCATGACCCTATCCAAAATCCTATCCAAATGTCGAAGATGAGGCAGAAGATTGAAAAGTAGACCCCTGTGAGGTGGAAGAGGATGGAGAGGAAATAGTGCTCTTCTGAAGGAGAGCTTGCAAATCTGCAATCTATTTTTCATAGCCATCAAATCTCTTCTGAAAACAATGTGACTCATCATGAGGTCCCTTTTGACAATAGGAACATGTAGGGCTCTCAGTCTTCTATTTCTCCTTCTTAGAAGAAGATGGTGGGATAGTGGAGTGCTGAGAAGAGGAATCATATGTCAGCTTCAGCTTCTACTCCTGTGTATCCTAAGGTGTCTTGGCAAGCAATGCTTGTGACTGTGAACCTGTAAGTGAATCCATCTGATTGAGCTTGGACTACTAATGAGTCAACCTATCACAGAAAGTTTCAAAAGAGGGCATAACATGTCGTGCACCCAGTGCATCCATAGTGGAGTAGAAGGTAGAAGTGAAAATCTGATAAGGGACACAAAGCTTTGAGAGTATCAGAAAGATACACTCATCATCTGACTTCGTCTTTCTAGCAACCTATTAAATAGATCAAAGAGAATTGAACTTCATCAAGAAGTCCTCAATGCTGGTGAATGCAAGTACCAAGGAGGTGAACTCTGCATCTATCTAGAGAATCTTGAACTGATTCATTGTCCCAAACAAGGTGGAAAACTTGTTCCACATATCCCTGGGTGTGGTCAAACCATCCAGGTGGAACAACAACCCATCTGAAATGTTCATAGCAATGAGGCCCATTGCCTCATCCATCCTATTTCTCTACATAAGAGCCTCATAAGGCCGCTATAGAACTGGCTATGCCACATCGAGGCATGACCATAACCCTTTTCCCATAAGAAATCTGGTCATCTATCCTTTCCATGTGTGATAGTTGTGAGGTGTAAGGTGAGCAACAGAAGAGTCTGCCATTGAGAGAAAGAAGATAGAAGTAGAAGGGTCTTTTTGAAGTGAATTACAAAAAGTAAAGAGAACCCCCCCAAAAAAGTATAATACTATCCCCCATACACAACAAATTACTATGAAAGCACAAGAAATGAGAAAAAAACTTGAGTTCTAGAAGCAAGACAGGAGCACAGAAGAAGGTGCATCTTTGACTACAAAAAATGAAAATCAAATGGAAAAATTAAGAAGTGAAACCTATGCGAGAGTGATGGGCTTGGAAAGACCTTTCCGACGATATATCATATGTCAAATTTTGAGTCTATATGAGCCCTGTAGGACCAAAAAGGCCCAGGTACCATAAAAAATGCAAGCACACTGGAAAAACATAGTCTGGGAAAAAAGTTTGACGGCCATATGGTCTTCATGGGATGTTCGAAGGTGGCCAGTGGCACATAGGCAGTGGCTGGGTGGTGTGGTGCCAGCACAGTGGTGCAGTGGTGGTTGGGCGGTAGCGCGGCGACGGCTGGGCGGTTGGGCAGCGCTACGGCCGGAGGCAGGCTACGGTTTGGTGGCGCGGTGGTGCGCTAGCAGCTGGGCGACAACACTTTTGAGTTTCTATGGGAGGCATTATTTTTAACACCAGTTTTAATATTTTGTAAGAAAAAAAATTAATTTTTTTCTCAAAATTCATGCCCGTACAACCCTAATAGGGCAAAAAATTCACCCAGAGGTCACAGTGGCCAAAAAATACAAATTTTATATGATTTTTGACTCTCCCAAGCCTTCTGAGCGCAATGGTGGCATCTGTTTTTGCTCAAAATGCTCCAAAAATTTGTTTTTTATAATGTCGTGCAAAGAATAGAAAATCTAAAAAAACTTGAAACCCTTAACCTCCAAAAGGCTTCAAAAACACCAAACAGGTAGCAGTAGGGAAGCTCTTATACCATGTAGAAGTTGAGAAATCCAACTTCACAAAATGCTAAGAAAACCTGCATGCAAATAACCTGTTGCTGAAAGGAAACTAAGAAGAGAAAAAGAAAGGGCTTGGAAAATCTCAGCGGTGTGAGAGAAAATGTATTCCAAGATAAAAAAAATATTTACAAGGTTCAACCTATAAAGGTGAACAAAACCCTAAAACCTAAAAAAGCTAGGTTACACATTATAATTAATAAAGATATTAATTATAATGCACCTAAGAGATAGCTTAAGCAAAAAAGAGTAATGAAACTAACTAATTACTCTAACAGTTTCATTGTCAATGACCGGGATAGTAAATTTATGAGTGCTTTTTGGCAGGAATTGTTTGGGTTGTGTGGCACAGATCTTACACCTAGCACTAGTTATCATCTGCAGACTGATGGGCAGATGGAGATTGTGAATAAATGGGTGGAAGGATATGTGAGGAACTATGTGACTGCACAACAAAGAGCTTGGGTCAGATGGCTACATATGGGAGAGTACTATTATAACACCACTTATCATATGTCCATCAAGATGACTCCATTCATGGAACTGTATGGTTATGAAGCACCTAGCTTCATGGATCTAGTTTTGGGGGACAACAGAGTGCCCAAAGCCAAAGACTTCTTGCAGGATGGTCAGGATATCTTGAGGGTGCTCAAGGAAAATATACAATAGGCCCAGAATCAGCAAAAATTGTATGTTGATCAGCATCGGATAGAGCATAGCTTTGAGGTTGGGGATATGGTCTACTTGAGGCTACAACCATACAGACAGTCATCGCTTAAGAAGAGTAGAGCAGAGAAGTTGAAGCCTAGATTTTATGGTCCCTATAGAGTGATTCATGGGGTGGGTGAGGTTTCCTATGAGATTGAGCTTCCAAAAGGCAGTCAGGTGCATAATGTGTTTCATGTGTCGAGGCTTAAGAAATCCATTGGTTAGAGAGTTGTGCCTTCTATAGATTTGCCACCATTAGATGAGGAGGGGAAGCTCGTATTGGTTCCTGAGGCTATTTTGGACACCAGGGAGAGGACTCTATGGAATAGGGAGGTTAAAGAATATTTAGTTAGATGGAGAGACCTACCAGAGGAGGATACTACTTGGGAGAGCAAGCAAGTGTTACAGTAGAAAGGACTGAGATTGCTTGAGGACAAACAATTTCAAGGGGGGTGGATTGTAATGTCCCCACTTTAGTAGTTGTCCACTTGTGTTACCATTAGCCTATTTCTGCATGGTCCTAGAGGCTAACAAAGAGGTTAGTGGGATCCTGAGATGTTTTGGCCTAGTCATTTCTAGTTTGGGCTAGAACGGAGTTGATTTACATGGTTTCGGGCAAACTTACTATTTTTAGTAAGTCAGAAGGGCATGTGCAATGTTAGAGTTAGTGATTGGATGTGATGCTCCTTGATGAGAGCTTTCCGACAAGCTATCACTCATATTATTTCGAGTCCAATTACTATTTTATTTTAATGCATGAAGTTTATTAAAGTAACTGTTACCCTAATTTTCATATACATGCAAATTTCGCTAATATCTATCCCAAGATCTCTATTTTTACCTTGCCAAGCATCCCTAAAAATTTCATGAAGTTGTGCCTTGTCCTCTGACCTCTGCAATTTGTTTTACTCCGTGGTCTGTAAGTCAGAAAATTCATAAAGTAGCTGTTATAGGCAAAAAACCCAAAAAACCCTAGGGGCTTTGTTCTAATTTGCAATTAACTTTATCGGAAACTTAAAGGTCCCATTTTGCATGTGCATTTTAAAATCCTTTAGTCACCAAATCTCTGATTCCTGGTGGTTAACCCCTTAACACTTAGCGATCCCACAAGCGGTTACTATTTCAGTTGGCGGTCTCAGTTCAGCGGCCAAGTCAAGATTCTAGATCTGATGGTTGTCGCATGATCTCATGGCCTTGAAAGATTCCATGAGATCTTGCGATGATCATCGATCTTCATTCCTGTAGAGTTCATTTGTCAGTGGGTCCTGCCATGTAGTTCGAGCTATGCATTTGTGATTGGTCAAGGTTAGTGATGTGGTGCCATGTCAGCACAGGCTTGGTGGGTTGTCAGTCTACTGAAGATCTAATGGCTGATGCATGATCTGAAGGAGCTTTTCTGACACATGAGATCATGCACCTACCATTGATCTTACTTTATCTCTAGGCTCTATCAGGTGGGTCCTCGGTTTCTGACATGCTCATTCTTCATTGGTCAATCAGACGATAGCTGGGCTCTTTTGGTAGGACCGTGTCAGGGTATCTATAGGGATGTCAGTAGATTGAAGATCTATGGTTGTCACTTGATCACAAGGGATCTTCCAAGCCCTTGCAATCTTGCGACAACTGTCTGATGCTCCTTTTGTAGGTTGTGGGTCTGCGCTGTCAAATGGGCTGATGTGTGAAGCATTTGATTGGTCCACATGGTGATGACTAGATTTTTAGTGGGTCTATTTGTTAGAGGGGTCCCAGTCTAATAAATATCTACGACTAGCATAAAAGAACAAGGGATCTTTCTGAAACATAAGATCATGCGCTCATTGTTAGATTGGGATCTAAGCTGTAGTGGGACCGTGTCAGAACTTGTTGAGGTAAATGCCTACAGAGTAGTCAAGGGTGAATAAAAGAATGACATGTGGTGGTTCTGGGCCTAGCTTTAAGAGTACTCCGTGAATATATGACTAAGAGATTTTTTGTGTTTGCCAGACTTAACCGGGGTCAACTAAAAGTTTAAATGACTCTGCGACTGAAGGGAATTGGTAACCCGAGGTGGACTTAAGGTTAATATTGTAGATGAATGGTTCTTGGGTAAATAAGAAGATCTAACGGTCATGTTTTAAAAGGAGATTGAGATTTAAACGTCGGTCGTCGATGGAGGAAAAGTATGGCACCACCTGTTAGCCATTAATATTCAAATTTTAAATATTTCTCTGCAGGGTTTTTGCTAGGTTTTAATCCAATGGTCAGTTACGAAAAAATGGGTAGCTAAAATTTATGTTTCAAGGACATTTGCAGTTGGGGAAAATGATGTGAGGACCTACACAACTGTCATAGGTCATTTCTTGCTTTCTGAAAGTACCAATTTGAGCATTCGTGGCAAGACTTTGTGCAAGAAAGTTGATGGATCCAGGTTGCTTGTCCGCAGGCAAATGTGGTACAAGGGTGGACACGTAAACTCAAATATCTGATCGGCCATGATGTTGCAGAGATAAAATTATGATCAAATTTTTTTGAGTTAGGGTTGGCTATTATTTTATGTCAAACATATGTAACCCTAGTTAGATTTTTTGACTCTTGCCTGTATGCAAGGAGGATGTATATATTGTATTTTTGGGAGCCTTAGCACTCAGAGTTGGACAATTGTAAAAGAAATTCATCTTTTTTTAAGGGTCCTCTCTAGTATCATCTCCCCTGTAGCTTATACAATTGTATTTCTCCCATTGATAATTAAAATATTGCAGAGGTATTTTGTGACAATTCTTCATGTCCCTATACTTCCTTGTTCTGATTATCTCTTATTGAATTAGAGAATATGATATTTCAGTGATATCTTAGGGTTCCTAATCCATCTCTCTTTCTACAACTATTGTGTGTTATTGTGGATGATTGGATGTGAATGCTTTTGTGGGTATACTTCAACCCCCTAACAATCCTGTCTCATTCCTATGCTGAGTTGTAGAAGTGAATGTTTGTTTGCAGGTCATAAATTATGTCTAAATCCTCAGTAATGCTATTGTTTGTGAAATTTTCTTTTTGCCTTAATAGCCTCTTTCTATTGCAGACCCTTTTATGAAACACCTATGCAAGCCTATTCAGTGAGTTGTGACCTCCTAGACCTAAGTTGTTCATTGATTTCATCCTCCATACTGAGATCCAAACCCTAATTTTGGTGTACCACCTAGTAGGTAGTTTTCTTTCAAGTCATTTCCCTTTCCAAGCATTCCTTCTATCCCTTTCCCTCAAAAGATTTACTTTTCATGTCAAGAAGCAAATTAGGGTGATTATCCAAGAGGAACCAACCTAGAACCTGGAGGTCTCATCTCAATTAGCATAGGTCCCACAACCTGGAGATGATTCCCATGTTATACTAGGTTATCAAGACTACAAGAGCTTGAGACTAGGGTGAAAACTTAGTGTATAACAATTCTGGCACACCCGGTGGGACTACAATAGAAGTTCATTGTTTAAAAATTATGTTATCTCTAATATACAGATTGCATGATACAGGATTTTAGAAGTTGTTCTATCAAGTATATCTGGTGACTCCACTCATTTCAAAGATCTAGGCCAACCTTGTTTAAGGTTTATGAGAAATATTGAGACTAGAAGCTCAAAGCCTACCAAATTTTTAGAGTTTCCCTCAAGAAGAAGTCACAAAGGTAGGTCAACTCAAAGAACATCCCCTACAAGGAGAGTTCAATCAACACATCTTGATACCTCAGAAGGGATACCTTTTCCCTTTCATTCTAGAAGAAGAGGCAAATCTCTAACTAGAGATCTAGAAGAGGATTCAAATCCAATAGCAAATACAGCTCATATAGTTGTTAATCTTCAGATTCCAACTCCTACAATGGCTAGACAATTTTCCTTTGCACCATTCAACCAAGGGAGTCCATTAGCCTTTGCTCAACATCATGATGTGCCCTTGGTGGCACTTAAGAGTATACTTGATTTCACAGGTGAAGGGCAGACAACTACTTTTGGACACATTAGAGATGTGACCACCATCTACAACATACACAACATAACTCAAGATGTGGCCACAAAGTTATTAGCAGCCTCTTTAAAAGGTAAGGCTCTTGAATGGTTTAGAACTCTAACTGCTGGTTCTATTAATTCATGGGATGAATTAGGAGATGCATTAAGTAAGAAATTTGAGGATAAATCAGATAACTTGTCTCTAGTTGAACAGTTAACAACTATTAAGAGAGACCCTCAAGAGCAAATGATAGATTACAATAGTAAATTCCTCAAAACATGGAATAGAATTCTAGTATCAGTAAGACCATCAGCTGACCATGCTTTCCTATATTACTTACAAAGTTTGAATGGTCAAATTTCTGTCATGATCTAGTCTATGGGTGGTACTTCTTTACCCCAAGCTTTTGACATAGCTGTCGGGGCTGGGAACTGTTTAATCCAAGTAGGCATGATTGCTAGAAGGCTATCTATGCCCATCTTTCCTAGCCTTCAGCCCATTTCATTTGCACAAGTACCCCCATTTACCCCTATTCCTACCATATTAGCACCTCAGGCTAGTACTAGTGGTCAAGAGCTGAGAACAAGTTTCTCTCAAGAGTTGCAAGAGATAAAGAATAGCCAACTGAATAGTCAGCAAGAGATAACAAACTTATTACAGACCTTGACTAAGGAGGTCACAAATTTGAAGAAACAAGGTCAAGGAATCAGACCACCATTTCAGTCACAAGGCCAAGGTCCTAATCAATCATATCAGAATCAAGGACAGCCTTACCAGCAAAATAGGCCACCATACCAAGGAGGCTATCAAGGACAAAGGCAAAGTTTTAATCAGAGACCATTCCAACCATATAACCCTGCACCTTTAAATTCTACAAAACTAGTGAGGGATATGGTTCCTAGTCAAAATAATATGGCTATAGATAATGAATGATGTTTTCCTTGTAATCAACCTCATAATCAGGCTACATGTTCAAATGGATGGATGAACCAAGCTCTAATGGTTCAAAATGCCTCACAAGCTCAATCAGAGGCTTCATCTAGTGGGTTAGTGCCTCAACAAGAATCACAAGAGCATGAGACTGCTCTCTTTAATTGGGAGCAACCATAATTCAATGGAGTCAATGATGAAGTTGCTTTTGTTACCTATACAAGAGCAAAAAGAAGATCTCAAGACATGGAGAGAGCGGATTCCAATGCCAAAGCCACTACATCTATAGAGCCACTGCAGCAACCTGATCCCATCACACCTAAGGAGACTCCTGTCATCACAAGCAAAGAAGGCCAATAGTACAAAGAGGTGGAGCCCATCATAGTGAAAGCACAATAAAGAGTACACACTGTGACACCTTTTAACATTGTAGACAATATGAAGAAGGTGAATGTCACCATGTCCATGTGGGACTCTTTGTCTCTTCCAGGATAGCTTGAAATTTTGAAGAAGGCCATGACAGAGGTGACAACTCCTCAACCTGCAAAAAAAGTTGCAAAGCCAGTGTTGGTTAACACTGATCAAGAAAAGGAGGCCCCAAGTAGCAACTCCAAGGCCAATGCCACACAAGGTAGCAATTAAAAGCCACCTCCCTTTTATGTATCTCTAATTATTGGAAAATCATTAGTGCATAATTGTATGGTAGATAGTGGAGCTACTAGCACTATAATGCCCAAGAAGGTAGCTGACCAATTAGGACTAAAATATGAGCCCTTCCAAAAGAAGGTTACAGAACTTGATGGATCCTCAGTTAGCACTATAGGTGTGGCTAAGGATACCAGTCTAATCCTTCATGCTAGTCCTAATTTCTCCATCCTCCTTGATATGTATATCATAGATCTCCCTACATTATTTGCTATATGTCTTTCAAGGGAGTTTACAACCAAGATTGGAGGTTACTTATCTTCTGACTAGTCTCACATTTTATTTCATACAAGGTATGGGACCAAGGTCACCATTAAATCAGAACCATTGGCAACACACCATATAGAGCCATATGTATCCAATACCATCAATGTAAACTGCCCTATATTTGATGACAGTGACTTCCAAACCACCAGTGAAGCAAGCACAAAGATAGGAAGTATCCCTGATATTTTACTAAATGAGAGAACTTCAGAGGCCCAAGAAGGTCTTGTTTGGGAAGTTATTTGATACAAGAAAGTGGATCCATAGAGCCAAGCCTTCTCAAAGAAGACACTAATTCAGAGGATTGGAGCAATCAAGTTTGGGAACTATTTTTTGATGGAGCTAGAAGTAGACATGGTTCTGGTGGTGGTCCTATGCTAGTGTCCCCAAAAGGAGAAAGGTATTATACTACCTTTAGATTCAGTTTCTCCTGCACTAGCAATACTGCAGAGTATGAAAGTCTAGTCAATGGGCTAGAGTGCGCTAGAAAAAGAGGGCTTAAGGCCTTAAAAGTTTATGGTGACAGTGAGTTAGTTGTCAGCCAAGTAAGAGGGATAAGTGCAACCAAAAATGACACCATGAAAGCATACAAACATAGATTTTGGGATGCAATTGAAGACTTTTGTGCTTTCAATATTGTTGCTATCCCTAGGAAGCTAAATCAAAATGCAGATAAATTAGCTGCTGTTGGATCTCAGTATGATATTCCAAATAGCATTTCAAAAGAAATGGATCAACAGCATATCAAAGTGATTGTCAGACCTTCTATTCCTGATAATGATGTCAATTGGCAAGTGTTTGACAATGATGAACAAATTCTACAATTCTTGTTTGAAGAAGATGCTTTTTCAGAGTACAATCAAGATAGGCTATCACAAAGCTATGGTGATCAAGTGATACAACTTAAGTCTAATAGGATGCCTAGAGGTCTTGTCACCTTAGAGACTGTCTTCAACAAGGATGATGAAGTTAAGAGGAACAAAGCTGGCCTGGTAGTTCAACAAGAACATTGTGTTGAATTAGAGTTGGAACCAGGTAAGAGCCTACAATTTGGAAAAGTGAACACTGAATTGGAAAAGAAAGCTTATACCCAATTATTCAAAGAATTCAGTGATGTATTTGCATGGTAGTATGAAGACCTCAAGGGTTTTGACCCTACTCTTGCTCAGCACACCATTGAATTAGAACCTAATGCCAAACCAGTGAGGCAAAAGAAAAGGCCTATTAATCCCAAACTTGACCCACTTATGCATAAAGAATTACTCAAGCTAATAGAAAGTGGTATCATCTACCCCATCAAGCATACTAGTTTGGTTTCCAACCTTGTTCCGGTCAAGAAGAAGAATGGGGAGTTGAGGTTATGTGTTGACTTCAGGGATCTTAACAGGGCCTCATTAAAAGACCGCCATCCACTGCCCTGCATGGAACAAATCTTACAATGTGTCTCTGGATTTGAGAGAATTTCATTATTGGATGGCTATTCAAGATATAATCATATCTTAGTGAATGAAGAGGATCAATACAAGACTGCATTTACAACCAAGTGGGGAACCATGGCTTATCAAAAGATGTCCTTTGGTTTGTCAAATGTAGGTGCTACATTTCAAAAGGCAATGGATATGTCCTTTAAAAGCCTCATGTACAAGTTTGTATTGGTCTATCTAGATGATATAACTATCTATTCAAAGCATGCAGTAGATCACATCAAACATTTGAGGAAGATTTTTGAAAGGTGTAGAGAATTTGGGGTATCTCTTAATCCCAAGAAATGTGTGTTTGCAGTTCATGAAGAAAAATTGTTGGGATATGTAGTATCCAAAGAAGGGATCACTAGTAGATCCTAAGAGAATTGTAGCTATCCTAGAGCTACCCCTACCACATCACAAGAAAAGTCTCCAATCTTTCATAGGAAAGATTAATTTTGTTAGGAGGTTGTTTCCTAACATTGTAGATTTACTAAAGCCTTTGACAGCCATGTTAAAGAAGAATTCAGCTTTTAGTTGGACCAAAGAAGGGAAAGTCAATTTCCAAGCTATCAAAGAGGCCTTAACAGAAGCCCTTGCTCTCCTAAGCCCAAATTTTAGTAAGGATTTTACCCTTTATGCTTATGGAGGTCATGATGCTATATCTATAATGTTGACCCAAGAAAATTTAGATGGATTGGAATAGCCTATTGCTTTCTTTGGCAAAGGTTTAGAAGAGTATGAACATAGATACTCTTTTGTAAAGAAGCATGTACTTGTTGTGGTGAAGAGCCTTAAAAAGTTCAGATATTTGTTGACCCATAGAAAGGTACACTTGAAGGTTACTCATCCAAGTGTCAAAGAGTTTTTTCTTTCCAAGGACCTAAATGAGAAAAGAGTTGGTTGGATCACCAAGGTGATGGAATATGACATAGATATTCAAACTACCAAGCTGGTTAGAGGAAGAGGTCTTTGTGAGCATTTGGAAGAGGAGGAGAGTTCAAAGAAATTAGAGCAAATAGATGCATCTCTGGTGGTGCATTCTACAGAAGAACAAGCCAAAGCAACAAGCTGGTTGCCTAATATGATCAATTATTTGAAGACAGGACAATGTCCTGCAAGCCTAGATTCAGCAAAAAGAAGGTATTATAGGTTACAATCTATTCCTTTTTTCCTGATAAATGAAGTTCTTTTCAAAAAGGATCACAATGGTGTCCTTTTAAGATGCATAGATTCAGAAAAGATAGCTGATGTCCTATTTGAGTTTCATGATGGACCTTCTAGAGGTCACTTTTCTCCTTGGACTACTACTTTTAAAATCATGAGGGTTGGATACTATTGACCATCTATCTTTAGGGATAGTCATGAGTATGTGAGGAAATGCATCAAGTGTGCCATGTTTGCAGGAAAGGAAAGGTTTGCAGCCTTGCCCCTACAACCAATCAGAACATACCAACCCTTCATTAAGTGGGTCATAGATTTCATTGGCATGATCAATCCTCCATCTAGTGCAGGACACAAGTGGATAATTACTACAACTGATTATTTCACCAGATGGACAGAGGCAATTGCTTTAAAGGAAGAAAATGAGAATGATGTATTAAGTTTTTATGATGATTTAATTCATAGGTTTGGCATTCTAGATTCAATAATTTTAGATAATGCATTAGCATTCACAGGCCTCAAAGTCTCAGAGTGGGTAGTCAAGAATGACATCTATCTGAATACTAGTTCCAATTATTACCCCCAAGGCAATAGCTTGGTAGAATCAACAAACATGAACTTAGGATAATCAAGAAGACTCTGCAAGAAAACTAGAGGGATTGGCATACTAAACTGAGGTCTGCCTTGTGGTTAGATAGAATTACCCCAAAAGAGATCATTGGGAATTCTCCTTATGTGCTAGTGTATGGCAAAGAGGCTAAGTTGTCAATTTCAACTAAGTTACCAGCTCTGGATTTGGCTACTCAGTATGCCCTATTTGATGAAGGAGATCCCTTACAGATCAGATATGCTTAGTTGATGGAGTTAGAAGAACTCAAAGATAAATCAATACAAGATATGAAATTCCATCAGATTCAGACAAAGAAAATTTTTGACAAAAGAGCTAGGATCATAAATTTCAAGGTTGGAGATGTAGTCCTCAAGTGGGATGAGTTCAGATCAAGGCCTGACAGACATAAAAAAATTGATTCATTTTGGGGTGGACCATTTGTGATAATAGGGTGCAAGGGACCCAATGCTTTTCAACTATCAACTCTTGAAGGAGTTTCCCTACCAATCTCAGTCAATGGTTTCCACTTGAAGCCCTGCTTTGAGGTTAATCCCTCTCTGTGAATTTTGTAAAAATGCTTTCCTTCTTTCTTTCCCTATTTACTAGGTTAGTTTCCTACTTTTCAAGAAGTTCCCTGAGCACAGCTTTAGTTCTATCTTCCTGTGAGAATTTTTTATTTTTGATGCCCCCTTGCCCAATGAAGTATGTCAAGGCCACTGGTTTCCATGTCTAGCAGGCTGACATCCAGCAAAAATTGCCAAAATGTTACCCTAATTTTCATATGCATGCAAATTTGGCTAATATCTATCCCAAGATCTCTATTTTTACCCTGCCAAGCATCCCTGAAAATTTCATGAAGTTGTGCCTTGTCCTCTAGCCTCTACAAATTGTTTTACTCCCTAGTTTGCAAGTCAGAAAATTCATAAAGTAGTCGTTATAGGCAAAAAACCAAAAAAACCCTAGGGGCTCTATTCTAATTTGCTGTTAACTTTATTGGCAACTTAAAGGTCCCATTTCGCATGTGTGTTTTTTAATCCTTCAATCGCCAAATCTCTGATTCCCGGCGGTTAACCCCTTAACACTTAGCGATCCTGCGAGTGGTTACCATTTTAGTTGGTGGTCTCGATTCAGCGGCCAAGTCAAGATTCTAGATTTGATGGTTGTCACATGATCTCATGGCCTCAAAAGATTCCATGAGATCTTGTGATGATTGTTGATCTTCCTACCTGCAGAGTTCATTTGTCAGTAGGTCTTGCCACATAGTCTGAGCTGTGCATTTGTGATTGGTCAGGGTTGGTGATGTGGTGCCATGTTAGCCTGGGCCCGGTGGGTTGCCAGTCTACTAAAGATCTAATGACTGGCACATGATCTGAAGGAGCTTTTCTGACATGAGACCACGTGCCCTCCATTGATCTTACTTTATCTCTAGGCTCTGTCAGGTGGGTCCTTGGTTTCTAACGTGCTCATTCTTCATTGGTCGATTAGACGACAACTGGGCTCTTTTGGTAGGACCATGTCATGGTATCTATAGAGATGTCAGTAGACTGAAGATCTATGGTTGTCGCTTGATCGCAAGGGATCTTCCAAGCCCTTGAGATCTTGTGACAACCATCTGATGCTCCTTCTATAGGTCGTGGGTTCGCGTTGTCAGATGGGCTGATGTGTGAAGCATTTGATTGGTCTACATGGTGATGACTGGATTTTCAGTGGGTCCGTTTGTCAGAGGGGTCCCGGTCTAATAAATATCTATGGTTGGCGTAAAAGTGCAAGGGATCTTTCTAACACATAAGATCATGCACCCACCATTAGATTGGGATCTAAGCTACAGTGGGAGCATGTTAGAACTTACCGAGGTGTATGCCTACAGAGTAGTCAAGGGAGAATAAAAGAGTGACATGTGGGGGTTTTGGGCCCAGGGTTAAGAGTACTCCATGAATCTGTGACTAAAGAGCTTTTCTATGTTCGCCAGACTGAATCGGGGTCAACTAAAAGTTTAAACGACTCTACAAATGAAGGGAAAAGGTAACCCAAGGTGGACTTAAGGTTAATACTGTAGAAAAATGGTTCCCAGGTAAATAAGAAGATCTAATGGTCTTTTTTTAAAAGGAGATTGAGATTTAAATGTCGGCTGTCGATGGAGGAAAATTATGGTGCCACCTGTTAGCTGTTAATATTCAAATTTTAAATATTTCTCTATAGGGTTTTTGCTAGGTTTTGATCCAATGGTCAGTTACGACAAAATGGGTAGCTAAAATCTATGTTTCAAGGACATTTGCAGTTGGGGAAAATGATGTGAGGACCTGCATAGTCATCACAAGTCATTTCTTACTTTTTGAGAGTACCAATTTGAGCATTCATGGTGAGACTTTGTGCAGGAAAGTTGATGGATCCAGGTTGCTTGTCTGCAAGAAAATGTGGTACAGGGATGGACACGTAAACTCAAATATCTGATCGGCCATGATGTTGCCGAGATATAATTATGATCAGATTTGTTTGAGTTAGGGTTGGCTATTATTTTATGTCAAACATATGTAACCCTAGTTAGATTTTTTGACTCTTGCCTACGTGCAAGGAGGATGTATATATTGTATTTTTGGGAGCCTTAGCACTCAGAGTTGGACAATTGTAAAAGAAATTCATCTTTTCTTAAGGGTTATCTATGGTATCATCTCTACCCTCTGGCTTATACAGTTGTATTTCTCCCATTGATAATAAAAATATTGCAGAGGTATTTTGTGACAATTCTTCATGTCTCTATACTTCCTTGTTCTGGTTATCTCTTATTGAATCAGTGTATATGATGTTTCAATGATATCTTAGGGTTCCTGATCCCTCTCTCTTTCTACAACTATTTTGTGTTATTGTGGATGATTGGATGTGAATTCTTTTGTGGGTATACTTCAACCCCCTAACAATCTTGTCTCATTCCTATGCCGAGTTGTAGAATTGAATGTTTGTTTGCAGGTCATAAATTTTGTCTAAATCCTTAGTAATGCTATTGTTTGTGAAATTCTCTTTTTCCCTTAATAGCCTCTTTCTGTTGCAGACCCTTCTATGAAACACTTATGCAAGCCTATTTAGTGAGTTGTGACCTCCTAGACCTAAGTTGTTCATTGATTTCATCCTCCATACTGAGATCCAAACCCTAATTTTGGTGTACCACCTAGTAGGTAGTTTTCTTTCAAGTCATTTCCCTTTCCAAGCATTCCTTCTATCCCTTTCCCTCAAAAGATTTACTTTTCATGTCAAGAAGCAAATTAGGGTGATTATCCAAGAGGAACCAGCCTAGAACCTGGAGGTCTCATCTTAGTTAGCATAGGTCCCACAACCTAGAGATGATTCCCATGTTATACTAGGTTATCAAGACTACGAGAGCTTGAGACAAGGGTGCAAACTTAGTGTATAATAGTAACATTTAAATTAAATGTTAAAATAATAAAGTGTTACTTTAATATTATTCATGTTGGGTTGTGTGTTTGAGAAGGGAAGCCCAAGGGAGACATAAGTTGTTATTCTATATTATTTTAATCTAAAACACTTTATCCCACATTGCTTGTGAAAAGTGGGTCGACCTTATGAAGTGGAAATAAAAGGAGAGCTTATTGCCCTTGTTCGGCATGTTGAATATGAGAAGAAATTGGTGTGTGAGTTGCAGATCTGTTCTTGGCATTAGAGGATGTCTATCCTCTCTTGTGACATTCTAGATGTCATTCCCTTAGGGTTTGGCCTTTGAAATCCATTGCTATCAGCTTCATTATCAGGCAGTTTAAGTGCATTTCCATCTACAAGCAAGATTGATGTTTTGCTCATATCTTCTTCACTACTTGTCCGATGCTTATGCCACTTTGAGGGAATGATTTTATGTGGATATTGAACTAGCTGAAGAGAAAATTACTACTACAACAACACTATTCATGCGGGTATTGTTCACGTAGCACTATTCACGTAGTTACTATTCACGTAGTACTATTCATGTCACTGTAGCAACGGGTTTGAAAGCATGTGCTAGAGCATTATGACAATAATATTGGAGCAATTAGTGAGTTGATAATCTTCCATGTATTTGGTTTAATTAAATTCTAAAAATAACATCTTATGAGCAGCAGTTCAAAGTCTAGTTGCATATTATTGTAGTTTCTTTCTTGTTTATGTTGTATGATTTCAATTCCATGCAAAAAACTCAAACAAACAAACAAATGTTTCATTTCCAAAGTCATAAGGGTTAAATTAGTAAATGGAGGAATAAGGAGTTGGATGAAAACTGTTTGACAAAATTCCTATCAGCAGCTGGTTTAGTTTGTGGGGCATTCAAGGGTGCCCATTACATGAAAATACAGACTCACAAAAAATTGACAGAAAGCTACAATGGCCTCAAATGTGGACTCAGAAATTGTACTGACCTATATAAACCAAATCTGAGAGTGATCTATATGGAAGAAAATGCTTTGGGTATTTTGTTCCTAGGAACAAGAAGCTTGGGGCATTTTGTCCCTAGAGTTTTATCCTAGTTTTAGTTATAGATCTCTCGAGAGAACTTGTACTTGTTAGATGAAGTCCTGAAAGTCAAGCTACCTATACCTGGACATGGGAAAAAAGGAAGAAGGTTTAATTTAGAGGGTTTTTCTTTAGTTAAATCCCTTTCTATAATTAAACTTGAAAATGAAATGAAAGGAACATAAGCATTTTGTCATATAATAGAGGCTAGACAAACTATGTCATAGTTTGATAATGTGAATGCTTCTTTAAATGTGATCAAATATGTTGATGCAATATCTTTGAATTAACACAAAAAAAAATAAAATTATGAAATACAAAACCTTGTATGATTGATTTTTTAGTTTATCACAATGGTTTATTGAGAAGAAGAAATAGGTTGTAGATGTGGGCGTGTCTCCTTCTTGATAGATAACTCCTTTTCTTGGCCTTCAATGAGGGGGAAAAGCTTAATCAATGGAGAATAACATCTTGAATGCTTAGATGCTTTCCTTGATTTCTTGAACTTTAATGTTTTCTTATGAATGCGAAGGCTTGATAATCTTGATTGTGGCCATTTTTAAAATGAGAATATGTAGGGTATTTATATACCTCTCACAACATTTGGCAATTTAAATATTAACTATTGATCCAAATATCCCACTAAACCACCAAGATAGGACCCCAAAGAGAATTTGGGCCTATTCCTCATGGAATAAAATGTTGTGGGCACTATATTCCTAGGAACATAATGCATTGGGAATTATGTTATATCTAGCCAGAGCTTAGATTAGGACTAGATGTCTTAGACAATGGAAACATTTGATAAGTGATGGAAAATCTTATGTTATAATATTTTAGTGTTAAATTATAGTAAAAATAAGTGATATAGTAAACAAATCTTTAGAGAAGACTATAGTTGAGACATTTTTTTATCTTTAATAGTAACGAAGAGTATATATACATAAACTAAAATAAATAATACATCATACTATGTGTCTCATTCAAAATAAAATTATCTCATTCTACAATACTATAGTGTATAATTTAATAAGTATAACATGATTAGAATACACTTGCAAAAGAGGTCTTCACATTAGTTTTTCTAATATTCAATTCTAGACTTCTTGTAGTAGAATAATGAACTTACCACTAAAACTAGATAATAACAACTGGGTGAACCCACAATAGTGGGTTACACTTTTTTGCCTACACCGACATTGAAATCTACACTTTGAGAAAAATTTTCAGATTCAGATGCATATTGTTCTTAAATCGTTTGAAATTGGAAGATGAAGTAAATAAGTATCTTTTAGGATTTTGTGTCTAGATTCTAAATATATTTTTTATTTTTAGTTTTTAATTGATTTGAATGACTTTTTCTTTCTCCCATGAAAACTGGTATGTTGTTGAAAACGTCATTTTCAAAGAATAACATTGTTTTCATAGAGAAAATATTTTTTCTAAAATAGATATCAAAGTGCTTCTTTCAAATTTAATTTTGTAACATCCATGCAGAGGGCATGCAATTGGTTTGACAACATTATCATGATTATTGCATATTATATTAATGTTTGAAGTTGACTAAACTGTGATTTTGACATACCTTGACTACATAGCTTATAACTTGTTGTGTATTTGTCCAATTTCATTTTTATCTTTTTGATAGAAAGAAAACTTCAATACCTAGGCATAGATATTTTTTAGAATTTTTTTCTCTGATTTACTATTTTTCCATAAGTGTCAAACATAGAGGTAGACATACAGTGAAATATCTATGTTTAGTAAAACTAAAACTACAAAGTCATAATAAACTTAATATATATTAACATTATAATCATTGGAAAGATTTTTCTCAATAGTACCTTACTACATAAATAGGTTTGTTAAATGGATTCTTTTGATCTGCCAATAGATAAAGTCAAAGTGAATTTTTCTCAGTATTTTAATAGGTGTGAAGGAGACTCCATTGTAGGTATGAATGAGGAGTATAGATGTTATATCAATGTTTTATTATCTAAGAGGCTTTGAGCTAACCATTTGTAATTAATTCCTTCAAATGTAACCTCTCAAGTCTTAAATCATCATATTTTATTAAAAATGTGTTTTTTTAGCAAAAATCAGCATGTCTAAAAAAGTGTAACCCACTATTGTGGGGTCACCGAATCTTAACTCCAACTATATATATATATATATATATATATATATATATATATATATATATATATATATATATATATATGAAAGTTATAAACCACAAACAGGGCTTTCAAAAAATAAAGTTTCAAAACCATGAGCCTAAATGTGATGCTCAAATTGGAGATGCCTTTATTCTCATCTTTGATAAACATTCTTTAGCTAATAGTAATGTACTCTCATAAACTCTTCATCTATCATAAATCGACATAGGAATCTTCTCAAGTTAGGTGTCCAAATTTGATAAGATTATATGACGTGCACCCTAATGCTACTTGTGATTCTTATGTAGTCTCCCTCTTACATGCTCATATGTGTCATAAGAATTGGTCATATAGATAACTCTTACAATGTTAATCTTACATATATCATAAGATATCGATGCATGGATGAAAAATGCTACCTCCATATTGGGTGTACTCATCTGAGGAAATTATTTACTAAAGAAAAACTTCATGTCACCTCTGAGTGGCATACCAACGCTCACATATAAGGAAAAAATATAAAAAGAAAGGTGAATTCATACAAAAGTATTAGGAATGCAAGGTTGACAAACCTTTTCCCAACATACCTCATAATACATAACTCCAAGATCTATTATTCCCATTAGCTCTCACTGCAGGGTCAATGCACAAAGTTGGGTACTAATTCCACATAATTCTTGTAGAAATGAGAGATGTCACTTGAAACGGGCGCCCGTTTTAGGTTGGGGCACTTGATCCTAAATTCAAACAATAGGTGCTTGTTTCTAATTTTTTTTTAGAATTAAAAATGCATTTTAACACTTTGATTTTTTTTTTCAAAAATGGGTGCCCGTTTCTTAAGACATGAGCGGGAAGCACACATCTGCCTTGAATTTCACTCCAAAGTCGGTTTGGTTTAGGCTTGGTAGAACCAAGCCTATGCCTTGACCTCCAAAATTTTGATTAATGCACTGGAATGCCAGATTTCTACCTTGCCATAATTTTTTGAGGGCCTTTCTGATCAGATCATTTTACGAAAAAAAAACCTATTAGAGTTCTCACTATCCTGATTTCAAAAATGTAAATTTCATAGTGATGTGATTATTTTTACTATTTTTTCATTATTTATTAGTTAAAAGTGGTACCTAAACGTAAAATAGCAAGGTTCACTAATACATTAATAACTTTTTTGTTTTTAGGGTTTTTGGAAAATAAATTATATGAGACCAATCTAGATACAATTCTTTCAAATATAAAAAAAATGATTTTGAAAAAATATGAAATTCTCATCAAATTATCGTATTTGTGCACGAGAGGTTTTGAAAAAGTATTTCATAGTCAATGAAAAGTTAATTAAAAAAATATATTTTTATAAAAAAAAGGAAAAATATGTTGACCAATATTTGGTGTCTTAGGTATATTTCCCCAAAAGGATTTGCAGAAATTTATTTATTTAAATCAAAATATGGTGTCCATACACGGCTATCGTATGGTCCTGAAACAGGCATTTTGAAAACATGGTTTTTAAGCATTCCTACTAAAAGGTAATTTATACCATGTGGGTATTTAAATAAATTACATATTTGAAAAGTAGACTTCGAGAAATACATTTTCTATTACTAAATGTTGTTGATATTCAATCTCTAAGTGCCTCAAATTTAGACATCAATTGACAGGAAATTTGAAAAAAAAAGGGAAAACACTTCCACTTTTTGCCCAAAAGTGGGACCCATCTTCTTGCAGCAACCCTGCATAAAAAAAATTAGTTTAAGGGTGCATAATGGAGTTATTGCACTAATTATTTCTTTAAATCAAATTATTGAATCTGTATGTAAACTACCCCAAGGATCCCCTCCCCAAAAAATACTCCATCATTTACAAGTACTCTTAAAACCAATGATCTTAGATCAAAGCCACACTGAAGATCATGTCATTCTACTACTACTTGAGACTACATCTCCAAATACATGTCCTTATAGGTTCCCATTTTCACAAAAGAAAGTAGTAGAGAAATTAAAATATTAAATATCTACTAGGAACTTGGTTGATTAGTATTTTATTCTTTAATCTCTCTCTTTCTAATTCATTAGTAAATATTAAAAATATTTGATGCATACATTTTGTAAGTCATCTATTTTGCTAAATTAGTTTATTGCATATGCACTAGAGACATTTTTAAATTAAAACTAGTACAAATAGGGGGTTTTGAGAGTACATTAACTAATTAAATATATTATAAAGAGTATTTATCAAGGAGGTTATCCCTTAAGGGAAATATAATTTACTGTAAAATAATTATGATATTTGAATATAATACATCTCTTGATTTTACTATTCTGACATTTTGTAACTTTTTATGTTTGATGTTTCACTAATTTTTTGTGTTAGGTTCCTCAAAGAGGTAGAAAGAGTAAGTAATTATATGAAAGGAACCTATAATTTTGTGGATTTTTTCCTGTAACAAATATCCTACTTGAAAGTGGTAGGTATGACCATTAAAAAATGGAAATCATTTAAATTTTGGTACAAAAATATCCACCAATTTGAAATTGTGTGCGTGTGTGTGTATAGTAAGAAAAAGGTGAGGGGCACTTCATATGCAAGTGATTTGTCCACCATTTTATAATGCATAATTGAAAGAAAGATGACCCAATAGGCTCAAGAAGGACTTGAGTGGTAAGTGAGTGAAATTATCCTTCACTATATGTGATTAAGAGTGGAATGGATTTAGTAAAATTATCTAATGATGCAATATAGATGACCAAATAAGAAAATATGAACAGTTTTGGAAAAATACAAATTGATAGAAATATATAGAAATCTAAAATGACCTAAAATGGGGCCTAAAAAACTATACTAACTTATAAACCAAATCTGGGAGTGATCTATGCAGAACAAAATGCCTTGGGCATTTTGTTCCTAGGAACAAAAATACTGGAGGGTAAATGCATAATAATCTATCACCTTTTATATTAACTTGATAGACTCAGCCCAGTTGGAATCGTTCGAGCCCTACATGACCAATTCCAACATTACTGTGTACATGTAGGTGTCACACAGCGCTGAATGGCACCTGCATGGCCTCGTTGACTGGGCCAAGTCCAAATGGTATTTTAAATACCGAAAAAGAGCCCAAAGCCCCTCATTTACTCATTCAGGGGCTAAAGATAGTGGGAGTGGATCATCAGAGCTTACTCAGTCAAGTTCTAGGTAAGGACCCCATTTTAAAAAAAAAATTATAATTTTTTTATTTTAAATTTTTTTTCTTGAATTTATTTTCACTTAGCATTATAATATATTATTTTTTTCTTCATTTTTAAGTAACAAAAATTTACAGGATATATATTATTGATGTTCAAAACATATAATTTACCGAAAAATCTAAAAATTATACGTAAACCCATATAATTCACCCAAAAGTTTGAAACTTAAATGTAAACCCAAAACCTAAAAACATATAAAATTTTCCCAAAACATAAACCCAAACCTAAAAACATGTAATTAATGCAATATGGCTATGTCAATAATCCAATCAACCCAATAGGTTAGTACTAGAACTCTAGATACTAGGCCACTCTTGATTCACTGCCCACTAAATTCATCACTAGAAAGATATGTTGTGCGTACATACTAGGCCACTCTTGATTCATTGACCACTATATTTATTACTAGAAAGACATCTGATATGTAAATGCACTGTCAGAAGCTTATGTCAAAGCAATAAATGTCATTAGAGAAATAAGACAAGTAGGAAATAGTCTAAGCTAGTAAACTTAGGAGTAGTGGTGGTCCCTAGCCAAATACTATCGATTTAAATGGAGACCTAGAAATAATCATATAATCCATTGATAAATCAAGTTAGAAGCTCATCCATGACATCATTACACACAAAGCCAAGTAGTTCTTAACAATCAAGATAGTGTGGTTCATCTAGGTCTTTCTATAACTTCAAGGTAGCCCCAAACCACAATGGTAGTTCTTTATTTTTCTTAATATAGGATGTCAATGGGAAAAATAATCAAGATAATAAAGAAGATATGAAAGAAATAACCAAACAACTCAAAAGGTTAATTACAAATATTTCTTGTATCTAAATTCACAATTTGTATAAAGAAAATAATGATTAGAATAAGAATAATCCACGAAGTCAGTATAATTCATCTATGCCCCTCAGACCTTGGAGCAGTAGGCCAGATAATGGAGGAGTTGTATCCCCTTTAGATGATTCACATATTTGATATATAACTTGCCACCAATAAAGATAAACTTAAAAATCAGAGCTAGAACTAAGCAATTGGTGTAGAATACACAACAACAACACTCACACTAACCCATAATATTCTCATTTTAATGTAGCAACTGGAATTTTCCAAACAAGCATACTGACACTATCTCATGATGAACCAAAACAAAACTCATGTAAGGAGATATTTCCTAGAGGATTTATATGATACTACATGTTGTTGTTAGAAAGTCAAATTGTCATGAAAACTCTACTTGGAACCAATTACACCACAAGTTGGATGTATGAGAGCTAGATAATTTTCATAACAAAGATTGGTTCCCTATGTTGTATAATATTTCATTTCTCTTGATTTGAAGATGAGAATGAGCCATAACCAAAATTGAATGAAGTTCAAGCATTTCAATAATATTAAAAGGTTCATACTTATAATTTGAGGAGTAATGGATATGTAATGGGCCTAAAATCTCACTAAATATATCTAATCCACCTAATAATTTTAGTATTCCTCCATACTTGCAAGGTAGAAGTGACCTAGAAGCCCCAAAAGTAAATACCACTTACTTTATTTGCAAATATAAAAAACCACAGGGAAACTAGTGGTTCTAGTCATTTTTACCTGCTTATCGTAGATCATTTACCTTCCTTCTTTGCTTATAAACATGTAAATTAATGAAAAAATTTCTTTTGAATCCTCTCACACATTACCAAAGAACAAATAATATATCTTTTATATAAAGATGTTTCATGCTTGGACACTTTTTTTCCTTTCAAGAATACAACTTGTGTTAAGGAATAAATCTTAAAGTAATATATTAAATTTATGCCCGAGGTTTTTTCACTTTTGAATTCATTTCTACCACCCTTTATTAGTATTTAATCCATGGGTGGTATTTAAGGATTTAAAATTTAGCTCAAAATTATTGTCACTTGAATAGGTAGATTTTGGATTTGTATTAAATTCATTTTTCTCATGCTTATATGTAAATGCATGAACTAGTAAATGCACATGAATTTGTTCTAGTACCATGATTACATGTAAATGCATTAATTTAAATGTTTTTTATTTAATTTATATGTAAATACATTCAAATTAGTTCATGTTTGAAGTATGTATGTAAATCAAGCTATGTAATTTATTTAAAAATATGTTCTTTTGCAGCAAGCAATTTTTATCTAGATATATATTACTATTGTGTACATCATGGCTTCTAGTGGCTCACTACCTAGTGTTCATAATAGTTAGGCATCATGAGCTTCCTCATACCAACATGGTACCCCCATATAGTAGAGTTAGTCATAGAGTTGAGACTATCTCTAGGATTCACACCAGTCTAACAATGTTCGAGCAGACATTGCAGAATAGTAATACTCTCCCTAATAGGGAGAGTATTGACATCCATATGCACTGAGATTATGAGTATGATTTAGAAGGTTGAATCATACCATCCATATGATGATACATCAATTGATTCTTTTTACTGTATCCTCTCTAGAACTGTCATATGGATCGTGGGTTGGAGGACAGTTGATTCAGATGTTTCAATTACTCAGATTAAGAACATGTTTGGAACCCATTACATAGATAAGAGGGTGGTTAGAGCATACATGGTCACAAAATGTATAGATGAATTAGTATCCCCTTTTACATATCTGATATGGTTGGTGGCCCATCATATGTGGCCCCAAAAGGATGAGGTGCCCCTATATTTATACAAACAATTGTTTACAAAGTTCCATTTGGGTTACGATGTTGATTACACAAATTTACGTCAGCATGCTAGTCAGGGTTGGGGAAGATATCAGGATAAGTGTAGATGAACTAATTTACCAGAACCCCCTAGTAAGAGGGAATCAATGGGTCAAAACCTTTTAGTTCTTCCAAAAGGTTTGGAGACCTACGCTGGAGTTGGACAGGTTGCAACCAAGGATGCATGCATAGATATGTTTTCTAGCATTTCCACCTTTGTGACTCAGGTCGATGAGTAGTCATCTGATCATGTGGGTAGGTACATGCTCAAACCATAGATGAGCACATGCATTGATCCTTCTAGTCCATTTTATGATCCTTAAATTCAATTTGATCTTCCCACTCCAGATAAGATAGCACGACTACCAGAGGATCATTTACATGACATGAGATCCATTTTAGTGAGTGATCTCTTGGAAGCTTACCAAAGGATTTCTATGTTGCATGGGGTTGAGCCACATGATATTTATAAATTCATTCGAGGAGTACATGGGAGATCCTCCAAAGGAAGTAGTCGGGGATAGAGAGATGTAGAAACAAGTACCTCCAGATAGTACTGTAAGAATGATTTAGAATAAAAAAGAGGCAGGTGAATCAGTTGTTCTCAGGTCCAGATGTACCAATTGAACTTTTGAGTACTTCAAAAAACTCAGATCTAATCAACAATTTAACTCGGTCTCTATAGCATATATCAGAAACATATAAAATGTAGTCCACTATCCAAAAGTAATTAACTTGTAGAATATAAATCTTTCAACAACATCCACATCAAAATCATTCACACAAGTATAACACCAAGATTTATAGTGGAAACCCAATTTGGGAAAAACTACTTTGTAACATGCTACTAATTTTCACTCTTCTAAAGTGAGGTCTATGAAAAGCCAACCCTGTTAAAGGTTTACATACACACTGTTAGGTGTGACCCTATTAAAGGATTTAAAACACTCTATCAAAAGTGGCTTGGTTAGAGGACTTAAGAACATTCCATTATAATGTCACCTTGATTAAAGGATTTATATAATGATTGTTAGGTCAACCTTGATTAAAGGATTTAGACTGATACAATGGTTAGAAAGTAAGAGTAGTTTCTGATATGAAAAACATACAACTCGCTTTGCAAATATAGATCCACTTCACACATATATGTTGATTTACTGACTGACCTTCATTTCCATCTCCATCTCTGATATGATCAGATTTCACTTCAAGCATTCACAACTTCGTTCATCTCATTCACAATTTCACCTTCAGCCTTCTACTTAGACTTATCAGTCAATAACATTAGCCTCTTCTTCACTGTATGTAACCTCAAAATTAGGTTTTCCCTTATACCTCTTTGATCAGGTAGATCAATCTTTTTCCTCTTAATCTCCTCTGTAGATATTAGGTTTAGGTCAGATTCATCGAGTCCTTCCATCATTATGTTCTCCATCTTTTCCTTCTAGATACATCTCCAAACTGAATCCATAAGAAAATGATTTACCATGCATTAAACGCTCCATACAATTCATTAATAATGTCAACATGTTTTACATATCCCAAGAATTGAACTATGTCGACTGGGATTCTCAATTCTTTCTCCAAATGTAAATTACTAACACTCAGGCAATAGTGTGTTCATATCCTCGGTCATCACTATGTATCTTGGTCATCACTATAAACTGTCTTCCTCGACAAACACTATCTTTTCTCGGTAATTTCATGTCGCTCGACAATTATTGATGTTCAGTCAACACTAGCTTTACTCGACATATACTAGTGCTTGGTTGACACTAACATCACTCAACTTAAACTAGATTTCTTCACTTTTTCTTGGTTAAGCCTATGATTCCACTCTTTCTTCTTTCTTAGATAAACAACACATTACCTTGTCAATGTGCCAACTAATCAAGTACCCATTGAAGTATCACATAACTCAACCTTTCCTTATGTCCTCTTGTTATCTCCTCTTTTCAAATCCTCTTCATCAATCAAAAGATATGGTACTATCCTAGATAGAAACTGTCTTACTAGTTAAGGTTTGACATCAATGACAATATAACAATTATTTCAATTGTAGTTTCCAATAATCTCCCTCTTTGGCATGGATGGAAACACCACATGAATAACACATGATTTACTAAGCAATCCAAAATCTTTGTGCAATAGATTTTTATTAATATCCTTAACTTTATTTTGATTCATACTTTTGCCTTGCCTGACTGCTTTCTCAATTGCTCCCTCTTAATCTTTTATGTATCTCTCCCTTGGGTTTCATTGAATCTTCTCCCTCGGTATTGTATCACTCCATTTGTTTTCATTAAATCTTCTCCCTCTTTAACAACAATGCCAAAGCTTATATCTATCCCTTACATCTTTACTATGTAGGTGTATTCATGTCACTTCTTTATTTTGTATACTCCCTCTATCATCTTGCTTATGATTGATTAATATCTCTGCCTTACTTCTCACAGCTCTAGGAAAATCCTAAAGTGTGACTTTGTCTACATCAATTTGTCAAATATTATGATTAGAATATTTGATGCAGTGCTCCTATTGTACTAGGTAGCCTCAGTTAGAGGAATCACCCCTAGTTTACCTCTAAGATATTCATGAGCATCCTTAGGTAAATCTTTTCTAAATATATCTGCTAATTATTCCTTTGTATTCACATATTCCAATCTCACTTCTTTGTCTTGAAATAGCTCTATCAAGTAATGATACTTGATAGTAATATACTTAGTCTTAGTGTGCATCACTGGATTCTTTGATATATTAATAGCACATGTGTTATCACAAATAATAACAATTGGATCTGTGATTTCTTCCTTCGTACCTTTTAACAATTTCTTGATCCACACTAAATTTGAACAATTTACTACTGTTTCTACATATTGAGCTTCTGTTGTAGATTAAGAAATGTAGTTTTGTTTCTTTCTTGTCCAGGAGACTAATCTCTTTCCTAGAAAGAATGCTCCACCACTTGCACTTTTTCTGTCATCAACATTTCTAGCCCAATCTGCATCAATGTAAACTCTTAGTTCAAACTTGTCATTATTCTTCTAATACAATCCATAATCCTTTCTTCCTTTTAGCTATCTCAATATCCTTTTCATTGCCATCATATGATTTTCCTTAGGAATGGCAAAAAATATTTTCACAATCCCAACTGCTAGGGAAATATCGGTCTCTTGTGAACAATATATTGTATCTTTCCAATCATAGATCTATACAAGGTTTGATTCACTTTAGTTGTACCATCAATTTTAGACAGTATCTATCCAATAGCCATAGGTGTACTTACTAGTCTGGAATCTTCCATACCAAAAGTTTTTAGTATCTCCTTGACATATTTATATTGATTAATATAGATACCTTTCTTCATCTGATAAACTTGCAAACCAACAAAGAATTTGATCTCACCAAATATGGACATTTCAAATTTAGTTTTCATCTCATTTGAAAAGTTTTGACATAGGGCATCTTGTTCTCCAAATATGATATTATCAACAAATATTTCAGCTCAAAAAATCCCTCTACCTTTCTCAGTCTTCATATACAGATTATTGTTGTCATGTGTCCTTGTAAAACCAATATTTATCAAATAATTATGCAGTCTCTCATACAATTCATGCAATAAGTAATACAATTTTAAAGAATTCCTCCAACATAATAACATTTAAATATAATAAACTAAATAGAAAGTTAACAAATATAAAATTATAAATATTAATAAAAGTAATAATTTAAAAATAATAATATAAGAAACATAATATATGTATTATAATATATAATTTTTCTATTACCATATTATCTTATTAGACTAAATCATTTGTTAGATTATGTATATAGTGTTAGGAATAAGCTGTCTCAACTTTGGATAATTCCTATTCTTATTATTTGTTTTGTAAAATGTATTTCTTGCAAATAATGTTGATGTGTTGACATCTTGAATTATGTGTAAGGATATCATGGCTAAAACGGTTATGACGGATTCCTATGACACGTAAGAGCTATGTCAGGAAGATTCAATGATAGGTGAAGACATGTGGCAACTGATAAAATTTGAGTACTGTACACTCTTCCCCAATCGTGGGGTTCGGGGCATCGGCCCGAAAATTTTTTTGGGGTTCCTATTTTTTCAAAGAATGGTAAAACCCTAATACGGTTATCTTTGGGAGTAGCCCTAAAAAGTGAAGCGCATAATATAAGCTTTTTTTTAGGGTTACGAAGTGTATGTGATGCGAGTGTATGGTTGGAACGTTTTTATGCTGCCGTGAATTGTCTTCAAGGTTTTGGAAATCTTCTGAAAGAACTTGCATTGCAAGTGTATTGTAAGCTGTAATAGTTTTGATCAATACATTGTGCAGGTTTTGGAGTGCTGGGGTTTTTACCGAAAGGTTTCCCCATGGTATATCGTTGTGTCATTCTCTATTTTTCTGTATGCATGGTATGTGGTTGCAATATCTTTGTTAAAGTAGTTAACAAATCTGAAATTGTAAGAATTTATAAGAATTTGCACAATACTCTCCTATAGAGATTAGTGTAGGAAGCTGTTTCCACACCTGAGTTTCCTTACATATACTTAAATTATAAATAGATTAAATTTAATTTTCTTATTTTAATAAATATATTCTAATATATTACATTATATTAAACTATAATCTATTTTTAAACATAATTTAAATATCTCTATATCCATAATATCATTTTACATGCTATATATTTTAGATAATATAAATCTTAACTTAAGACTAAATATATTATTATTGTACTATTTTGGTATTTTAATTTGTCATATATTATTGAATGTATTATATTATGATTCTTATATTCAAATGATTAACTCATATTGTATGCCATATAATTGTTATAAAATAATTATAAATATATATACTCTTACTTTTTTTTAAGTAAAAAATTATTTTCCTTTCTTTTACATTTATTTTAATTCTATTCTTCTAATAATAATTTGTGATTTTATAATAAGATATAGATATTGATATTAAATTGAAACTCAATTATAAAATGTAAACTAAAATATAATAAGTTAAATGTAAAATCAAAATTTATTAAATTTCAAACATCAAGAAAAATAATGTTTTAAAAATATTTAAATAATAATAAAATTTTAAAATTCACTAAATTAATAAATAATTATAGAACATATATATTTATTAAAAATTTATTATTATTGACATTTATAAATTTTAGAATATTAAATAATAATATTAAAATTTACATATGTACTATAATAATTATTAAAAATATTATTTTTAAAATAAATATATAATATATAATATATAATTAATAACTACGGAAAGTCAATACATTATATTTATTTTATTTAAAGAAATCGTAAAATCAAAGGTTTAAAAAGTTAAAAGAAATGTTAAATACTATAAAAAGCATAGGCCCTCCACTTTTAAGTAACATTGGAATGAAATGACAAAACCAAGAAAACAATAAACTTGATATTATGAAAGTTATAACTATCAAATTAAACACTTCCTCTAGAAAATAAAATAACTTTTCCTTTAAAATATCTCTTTTTTCATCCAATCGTATTCGAGCCTATTTAATTATTATTTGACAAGCAAGGTATTGTGAAATGGGATGGCCAAGAACATTTTAATGGTCGTCCACGTGATGTACAAATTCAAAGTCGATCGTTTCAAATAAGGAATCTGAGCCGAACTCTCATAGTCGTACCGTGCATGATCTAAGAAAAACGCAGGAAAATGTCAATTTTTTTAAAAAATAAATTGGTGAAGAGCATATAGACATGGAATAAGTTTCAAATTGTGTTCAAACAATATAAGGACGGCCTGCGTGCCGCCCAAGAATTATTGGACTGGACCCTCCTTCCACTATGTTTAATACATTGACATACACTGAGTTTGCTTCGTCCACACTCCAAGTTTTAATCTTCCAAATCGATTGACCAAGAGAAGCAGCTCATTATGCCTAAATAAATAACGTGGCCGCTCAAGGGAGATAATTACTAAACCCAAGCAAAATCTGCAGACACGAAGATGGCAGCGTATATCTCATCACTATCAAGCCTGTTCAAAAGGCACATGCTATTATTTCTTCTGATCCTGGCGTGGAAGGCAACATCATCGTCCTCCACTGAGATAGAAAAGTTCGATCGACTGATGGAAAAGCTGATGGCCTACGGTAACGCTCCAGGAGCTCAGTTGGCCATTGCCAAAAATGGCCATCTGAAATATTTCAAAGCTTTCGGAGTCGCCAATCGACTAAATGGCGAGTTACTCACGACCCGCCACATTATGCGATACAACAGCATCTCCAAAGTCATCACAGGAGTTGCTATTCTCAAACTTATTCAGGTAACTATAACCAAAATTGAGTAGTATAATTTTGATGAGTTGTAATTTACATATAATTTGGACTCAGAAAAGTAGATTGATTGCTTTGAGGTTTTTAACACAGGAAGGGCGACTGAGTTTGGACGACAAACCCTTTGTTTTTCTGGACAACCTCTCACCTCCAACAGGTGCTGAGATCGACCCCCGCTTATTCAACATTACAGTACAAAATCTGCTGCAGAACTGTGGAGGGTGGAACTCAAGCTTACCAGACCGCAACGTTTTCACACTTCCAGTGGCTCTCTACGCGTCACACTCTCTGGGCCACCCCGCGCCTCCTACAGTCTATGACGTCATCCGTTACATGAAGGGCATAGCGCTGGATTTCGATCCTGGGTCTGACATGTATTACTCTAATTTTGGTTATGTCGTTCTTGGAAGGGTCATTGAGAAGGTCTCAGGAATGAAATACGCAGACTATATGCACAAACATATTTTCATTCCGTTGGGTTTCACAGGGCTCAGACTGGCCGAGTCACCGAAGATCGTCTGGCAGAAAACGAGGTTCACTACCATGGTTTTAACGGCGTCGACAACCTCACGCTCTCCATATTTCCGGGTCAAGGTTACGTCAATGGTAGCTACGGAGTCGTGGATTACAGAAATATCGAGTCGGCGGGGGGCTGGACGGGAAATGCGGCGGACGCCGTTAGATTTATGGATCACATTGACGGGCTCCGACAGCCTGCTATTCTGAAAGCAGGTATGGTTAAAATGATGTTGAATGCTCCGATGCCGTCGAAAATAAGTTGGAAAGGAGATCGTTATATGGAGCATTCGAGGGGACTGAATGTTTTTGTGAGCGTTGGCAAAGACGGAAAGATCGAGAGTTTTCAACACAGCGGCGGGAATAGTGGAGCCAGATCTTTGGTCATGAGGCTCGTTCAAATCAATGTGACGTTTGCGTATCTATTCAACACTTGTCCTCTTGGAGATTTTATGGATGATGCGATTGGCAACCTTACAAATCTTGCTTACACTATTAAGGATTGGCCAATCGACCTTACTTTCTGATCATAATAATCCTTAGTATCTAGAGAACAAGGTTGAGTTGCCCATTAGGGCTGCTTCCAACAGCTAAAATTTGGTATGATTTGCGTATAATTATTAGTTCTTGGTCATGGTAAGATATTTATGCATCAGGCTGCTTCCAACAGCTAAAATTTGGTATGATTTGCGTATAATTATTAGTTCTTGGTCATGGTAAGATATTTATGCATCAGGCTGCTTCCAACAGCTAAAATTTGGTATGATTTGCGTATAATTATTAGTTCTTGGTCATCGTAAGATATTTATGCATCAGGCTGCTTCCAACAGCTAAAATTTGGTATGATTTGCGTATAATTATTAGTTCTTGATCATGGTAAGATATTTATGCATCCCGGGATGCAATTTATCTTTTAAATTAGTCAATCAGTTTAGAACATTTTTAAAATTTGTGTATATTTTGAACAGTTTATAGATAGATAGATAGATAGATAGATAGATATTAAGCAAAATTAATTATGTGTTTCTTCATTGGTTGTTAATTTTGAGAGTAGGAAGAAAAATCAAATATATTTAGTAAAAATTAACAAAATTACTAGAATTGCTAGCTCGTTTATAAGTTGTGCATCCCATCACAAGTACATATGATAGGCTGGTCTAAAGTGCATTAAATTCCTTTTAATTATAACATGAGCATTCTTTATTTCTTTCCCTTACTTTGTCCTAGATATTTGTAATTGTTCATACTTGCTTCACCAAATTTTCTATCCACAATGCTCATTGTAAGATCAACTTGGTACACTCAGAGAATAATTTCTTCCTTTAAACTACGATTTTACCCCCTTACCCACTCTTTAATGCTTAGTGAGTTATAGTATAAATATCATGACCATACTTTTTCTTGTTGCAAATGAAAGAGAATTTACAAGGTTTATTTTAGAAATCGGTATGGATCTTTGCCTTGGTACTACAATTCTTGGAATGCTTTCTACATGGGTCTGTACAAGTAAGAGCTGGCCACTGTCCTTTTAAATGGGCTAGATTATACTCGTATCTATGTGTTGGAAATATTCAGGAATTAACCGAGTTACTGAGAGGGGAGGGGTGAATCAGTAACTCCAAATTTTCTTACAATTACAAATGTATTAACATATAATTCACTTTTTCCTTATGCATATAGAAAGCATGAAACTTAAAAGCATTCACAATAATGACACATAGATTTGGTTACCCAGAAACCTTCCAAAAAGAAAGTAAAACTGGGGTGGGGATGAAACCCACAAAGCTTTAGTACTGCAGAATAAAGTTGGCCGGTTAAGGCTTACAATTTGATCACTTCTGATGATCTGCCCTGCTAGGAGCAATAAGGATTGCTAAATCCACCTTGTTAAAGGATTTACAAACATACAATGAAGTATGCACTCGGTAAAGAGATTTTACAAAAGACTGTTAAGTCTACCTGGTTAAAGGATTTTAGTACTGATTCACCTGTTAGGATGAAACAGTAGATCTCTTGCTTTGCAACTGGATTGTTGATTGAGATTCGCTGATGTACTGGTCACCTTCTGTGATGAATTTGTCTTTGTTGTTCCCTATACTGCTGTAGCCCTTTGTAATTCGCTTATCTCTGCCTTTCTTTCTTTTTCACATTCATACTCATTTCTTACATCTTGACATTTTTACAACATTGTTTATATACAAGTCTAAACAATTAATTACAATTACAAAGTTGGCTTGACAAATAAACATAAGTGCCACTAAGTCGGCCCAAGTATGGTTACACGGTTCCTGCAAACTAACTCGGTGACTTTCTGATACTCGGTGTCCACTGCATTACTCGGTATCGTCATGCACTCGGTAGAAGTGGAGGCACGGTTCATACTAACCACTCGGTAGGTTTTAAACTCGGTAAATACTGGTGACTCGGTAGACATAATGTTACTCGGTTTACACTGTCCTGCTCGGTTTGCACTGTCTTGTTCGATTTGCACTGTCTTGCTCGGTTTGCACTGTCTTACTCGGTTTGCACTGTCTTGCTCGGTTTGCACTGTTCTGCTCGGTTTGCACTGTTCTACTCGATTTGCACTGTTCTGCTCGGTTTGCACTGTTCTGCTCGGTTTGCACTGTTCTGCTCAGTTTGCACTCAGAATGCAAATAAGTGTTGTCACTAGTGGCAATTCTTCTTAATGCCAACACTATGTCATTTCTATGGACTTCATCATTGGTCTTCCTATGTCATCTCGACGCCATGATGCCATCATGGTGACAGTTGACATGTTGACCAAGGTAGCCCACTTCTCACCTATTCTGAGGTGGCACAAGTTTTCTTGCAGGATATTGTCAGACTTCATGGCATACCTCATAAGATCATTTCACATCAAGATTCTCTCTTCACATCATCCTTTCAAAGGGGATTATAGATAGCTTTAGGCACTAAGCTCAATTTTATCACTGCTTATCACCCTGAGACAGATGGTCAGACAGAGAGGGTAAATCGGGTGTTGGAGGATATTCTCCGCATGTATGTCATGGATCATTAGACTAGGTGGGAGGAGTACCTTCATTTGGTAGAGATTGCCTACAATAATGGGCATCACACTTCTCTAGTTATGCCTCCCTATCAGGAATTATACGACACACTATGTAGGACACCTTTGATTTCGGACCGCATTGAGGATAGAGTTTCTTTAGGTCCTGAGTTAGTTCAAGAGTTGGAGCAGCAGGTGTCCATGATTAGGCAGTGTCTAAAAAAAGTGCAAGATAGGCAAAAGAAGTATGCAGACGTAAAGAGAGATGATTACAATTATTTGGTTGGGGATAGAGTTTTTCTGAGAGTGTGACCACATAAGATTCCAATCCGCTATGGAAAGGGCTCTAAGCTTGCACCCAGATTTGTATGTCATTCTAAGACTCTTGAGCGGATAGGTCCTATCGCCTATTGTCTAGCATTTCCACCTAGCATGTCACGTATCGACGATGTCTTTCATGTATCAGTGTTGAGAGAGTATATATTTGATAAGTATCATATCATAGATTGGGATGGCTTGCAGGTGGAGTCAGACGGACAATTGGCTTTGGAGCCCATTTCACATTTTGGCACGCTGGACGCTAGCTCTTTGAGGCTGAGAGCTAGATGAGGTTAGGGTCTGGTGCAGGGGCGCCTAGAATAGGGCCCTCACCAATGCTTTAAGTTTTTGATGTGTGGTGCTCTTGATGAGCTATGTAATTAGAATAAAGGTCTAAGGACCTCTTTTTGTACTTGGCAAAGCTAGTTGGGGTTTAGAAGGTCTTAGGAGTTGATAGGCACCTTGGAGATAAGGGTCCTTAGAAGAATTTAGTAATCCAATTTGGATTTTTAAAGTTTTTTTAGAGTGGAATCAAAGATTAGGTACTTTAGATTGCCACTAAGAGGGGTCTTAAGCCTTAGAAGGCTTCAAATAGGTTTATCAAGCAAGGAAATTACAAACAATACAAAAGTTGCAAAAGTTGCAAAGTGCAACTTTGCAACTTTTGAAAAGTGCTTGACAACATTTCTCAAAATGTCCTAAAATGGTGGAGACTCCCTCTAATGCGATGAGAACCCTAAATGTACTAGGGAAAAGCCTAAGAAGACAATATATGAAAGGAGAAACCTTAATTTTGCCAGTACGGTGTGTCAGAGTACGGAAAGAGTGACTGGTGTAACTGTTCTATACATGGAAAAGACAACAGTGAATGAAATGAAGAGTTTTGTGTGCCATTTTTGAACTGTTATAGCTTGGCATTGTAATTAGACTTGTTTGTAGTAGATTTGATTTAGTGATTATTGTGTAACTAGGTTTCTTTTATCAAGTTTTTAATTAGTTTGTGTGTGCTTGTTTACTGTCCTGAACCAGGCAATTGAACTTGTAAGCCATGTAGCTCACTATCCCATCGTAGAATTAGTACGGCCACTTGGGAATAGTGAGTGGGTTCAATGTATGATATGTGTGCAGGAGGAGGGCCCTTCAAAGCAAGAGGAAGCATTTATAAGCTCTTTCCCTAGGCGAGCATAAGCCAAACCAGATAGGGAACTTGACTGTTGCAGAGCTTGCAAATGGCAGGGTTGTAAAGATGGTGAACCAAGAATGCATGGAACAATTTGGGGAGTGAGTGAAGACCCCTTGATGAGAAGGAGAAGCTTGTGCCAATCCCACAAGGCACCAAACCAATCCAAGGAGTAGACATGCCTAGAAACCCTCCAAACCCTCAGTTTGTGTACAGGTACAATATGGCCTCTTAGAGACCCAAAACCTAGAAAATCTCTAAGGTTGCACTGAATAAGTGATAGTCTCTTGAGGAATCTTGTGGAGATCAGTGGAGGAAACAAGGGTAAAAGCCTGATTTCTCGGAGTAGGAGGGCTAATTGGGGCTCCATCCTTGTAGCCCTATTTTGGTGGAAAACTAAGGAATTGGTAGAGAGACTTAGTGTTTAGGGTTGTTCTAAGCATGGAATCAGAGAACTTGGAAGGTTTGAAAACATCTTATGACCCTGCATGGTGAAGAGTAAGAAGTTGTGAAGAAAGACACTAAGAAAGCTTGAGGAGTTTGTGTATTCCTCATTCAGCATGAGAGCTTAGCACTTTGGTGAGGAGAAGTTTTGATCAAGATAGAAGAGTTGGTTCAGGATCAGGGGATCTAAGCTTGGAAAAGATCTTATAGATCCATTTGGTGTACTTACAAGGCACCTAGAGTCTCAGACATAGACAAGGCAGCATGAACTTGTGATTGGTTCATCCCCTCTCCCTATCAAGAAGTATCAGAGCCATACTAAGGTGTGGGAAAAGTAATTGCAGAGCAAGGTGGATGCTTTCACCTACTGAATCTAGTGGATCAAGAAAGATGGTGACCAATGTGGAATTGGCCAAGAAACTAGAAGAGCAAGATGAGGATAACAGGTTATTGAGAGAAAGACTAGCACAATTAGAGCTGTTGTTAAGTGATGTCCAAGACACGACAGACAGAGTTAAAGACAAGATGGAGCAAAAAGAAGAGAAGGAAGCTAAAGTGAAGGAGCTTGAGTTGGAGGAGGAAGCCCCAACACCAGACCCTGTTAAACCAGAAGAGCCTTTCTTAAAGGCATTAAAAGCAATAAATGGAAAAGCTTTAGAAGACATTCCCTTGTTCAGTGGTAAGATGGATGCAGATCTCATCATGGATTGGATTGATGGAATGGAGAACCATTTTGAATGTGATGGTGTCTCTGATGCTCAAAAGGTCAAAATAGCAAAGTCAAGGTTAAGAGGCTCTGCTCTAACCTGGTGGAAATTTGTGCAAATAGAAAGAGAGAAAGAAGGGAAGAGTCCTATAGTTACTTAGAAAGGAATGGTGACTAAAATCAGGTAGGATTATATTCCTGATGATTATGAGATACAACTGCATAGGAGAAGGCAGAAACTTAGACAAAAAGAGATGGATGTACACTGTTATACTGAAGAATTTCAAAAACTGTGCCTAAGGTCCAAGGTGGTGGAAGATGAAAGCATTAGGTTGGCAAGGTACTTGAATGGTCTTAAGTGGTCCATCCAAGAAGATATGAGCCTTGTCACTCCTAAAACAATCCATCAATGCTATCAAATTGCTTTGAAGGTGGAAGAGAAAGGGAAAAGGAAGCAGGACCAAACCTCAAAGAATAGAGAAAGGGGTAGAGATGGCAGAGGACATAGGGGAGGCTATGGAGCTAGAAGCAATGACAATAGACCTCAAGGTGAGTCCAAGCTGACTGAACAAAGTGGAGAGACCAGTCAAAGGGGTGGATCAAGTAGAGGTAGAGGATTTGGAGGAAGAGGACCATCTTATTTTGCTACTATGAAGTGCTACCACTGTCAGCAATTGGGGCATCCTGCCTATACGTGTCCTAAAAAGGGGTCATCTTCTCAAGGTGACAAGAAGATAGCCTATGTGCATGAAGATACTTCAAGTGTGAAGTCTCTTGATGTTCAGTTGGATTCCGAGAGTGGTGAAAATATGATGATAAAGAGGTTCCTAAAGAGAGAACCAATCAAGGAGGAGCCCAAACAAAGGAGGTCACTCTTCAAGGTAAGATGCAAAATAATGGGAAAAGTCTGCAAAGTTATCATAGATTCAGGATCTACTGATAACATAATCTCTGAGGAGGCCATCACCAAGCTCAAAATTCCCAAAGTACCTCATAGTACTCCTTATAAAGTCACATGGCTGAATAAAGAGCAACATGTCTTAGTTAATGAGCAGGCATGGATTGAGTTCACTATAGGAGGATACAAGGACAAGCTATTATGTGATGTTTTTCCAATGGATGCCTATCACCTTTTACTAGGTAGACCATGGAAATTTGATAGAAAGGCTGTGCACAATGGTGAACTAAATTCATACACCTTTGTGAAGGATAGTGTGAGCTACAAAATTCAATCTTTATTTGAACAAGACAGCCAAGGAAGTGGACCTAATGTACTGATGTTGAAGGGGAAAGAGTTCATGAAGACTCTTGAGAAAGAAGAAGGAGTGGGTTATGCTATTGTAGTGAAACCCAAGGAAGACATAGAGACCAAGAAAGAGAGCATACCTTATGAAGTGCAGCAGATTTTGAAAGATTTTAAAGGCATTATATTAGATGGAGCACTTCCCACCTTGCCACCTAAGAGAGCAATCAGCCACCAAATAGATTTGGTCCCAGCGGTATCATTACCAAACAAGGCACCCTACAAGCTAACTCCTTAATAGAATAGGGAAGTTGCAAAGCAAGTACAAGAATTGATGGATCAAGGGCTAATAAGGAAGAGCATCATCCCATGTGCTGTCCCAACCATTTTGGCACCCACGAAAGGAGGAACATGGAGGTTATGTACAGAATCTAGAGCCATCAACAAGATTACAATCCGGTATAGGTTTCCCATACCTAGGATTGAAGATTTAATGGATTGTCTAGGAGGGGCTAAGTATTACACAAAGATAGACCTTAAAAGTGGTTATCATCAAATAAGGATAAAAGAAGGAGATGAGTGGAAGACAACTTTCAAAACCACTGAAGGAATCTATGAATGGCTAGTCATGCCATTTGGTCTCTCCAATGCTCCAAGAACATTCATGAGGCTCATGAATGAGGTATTGAAAGACTTCACAGGTAAGTTTTTGGTAGTCTATTTAGATGACATATTAATTTTCAGCATGAGTAAAGAAGAACATGTAAAGCATCTCAAGATTGTATTGTCTAAATTGAAAGAGGAACACCTAACCATCAATCTAGATAAGTGTGACTTTATGAAGCAGGAACTAGTCTATTTAGGCTTTGTTCTTTCTCAAGGAGACCTAAAGATGGATGACACTAAAGTTGCAGCAATATTAAGTTGGCCAACTCCCAAGAATGCCAGTGAAGTGAGGATTTTCATGGCCTAGCTCAGTACTATAGAAAGTTCATCAGGAACTTTAGTGGGATATGTGCTCCAATGATGGAAACCATCAAGGGTGGAATAAAAACTAAATTTGTGTGGACACTTGCAGCAGATAGGGGATTTGAGACATTAAAGAAAGAGGTAGCTACTAAGCCTATTATAAGGTTGCCAACCTTTGATGAACCCTTTGTCATAGAATGTGATGCTAGTAACATAGCAGTAGGAGGTGTTTTGAGTCAAAGCAATAGACCAGTGGCTTTATTCAGTGAGAAGCTTAATGCAGAAAAGCAAAAGTATTCTTCTTATGATCTAGAACTTTATGCAATTGTAAAATTCCTTAGGAAGTGGAAGCATTATCTTTTTCCCAAGGAGTTTGTGGTGTTCACCGACAACCAAGCTTTGAGTTTTCTCAATTCCCAAGACAAGTTGAGCCATAGACATGTCAAATGGGTAGAGTATTTACAGTCTTACACCTTTACCATAAAGCATAAGAAAGGATAGCTCAATAAAGTAGTAGATGCCTTGAGTAGAAGGTTGCTTACAGTGCAAGAAGTCCAAATGAAGAGCATAGGATTGGAGAACTTCAAGGAGCCGTACCAAACTGATGAAGACTTTGCAATAGCATATAAGGTGTGTCAAGAACATTTGAACAATTTCCATGGTGAGTTTGCAGAGTATACATTACAGAATGGACTCTTATTCAAAGGAGGGCAATTGTGTGTTCCAAGGGGATCCATGAGGGAGAACCTCATTCAAGAAAAACACAATGGGATTTTTAGTGGCCACTTTGGCCTCAACAAGACCTTGGAATTGGTCCAAAGGTACTACTATTGGCCTAAAATGCAAAAAGATGTTAGGACCTATGTTGAGAAATGCATCATATGAAAAAGAGCCAAGGGTACTTCTACAAATGTAGGACTTTATCAGCCTCTCCCAATACCAAGCAGACCATGGGAATGTGTAAGTATGGATTTTGTGGTTGGTTTACCTAGGACAAAGAGTGGCTTTGATAGTATCTATGTTGTAGTGGATAGATTCAACAAAATGAGTCATTTTATCCCATGTAAAGTCACTCATGATGCAAATCACATTGCCTATTTGTTTTTCAAAGAAGTTGTAAGAATTCATGGCTTGCCAAGTATTATTGTCTCTAATAGGGATAGAAAATTCATGGGACACTTTTGGAGGTCCTTATGGAAAAGACTAGGTACCAATCTAGCATTCAGTTCAGCCTACCATCCTCAAACTGATGGTCAAACTAAGGTGGTAAATAGGACACTTGGGAATTTATTGAGGTGCTTAACCAAAGAATATGGTTTGACATGGGATTTAGTCCTTCACCAAGCAGAGTTTGCTTATAATGATAGCATCAATAGGACAACTAGCAAGAGTCCCTTTGAGATTGTCTATGGGATACATCCTAGGGGTGTATGTGAATTAAGAAATCTAGAAAACCAAGTCCCTAATAGTGGTTATCTTGAAGATTTCAGTCAATCCATGAAGGAAGTACATGAACAAGTAAAACAGTCTCTTATTGACAACACCAAGAAGATCAAAGATAAAGTTGATCTCAAGAGAAGAGAGGTTCAGTTTGGTGTAGGTGATTTAGTCATAGTCCATCTGAATAAAGCAAGGATGGTAAAAGGGGTTCCTACCAAGCTGCAAATGAAGAGAGTTGGTCCCTATCCCACATTAGCCAAATATGGACAGAATGCATATAAAATTGGTCTACTGGATGATCTAGCAATCTCCCCCATCTTCAATGTTGTAGAACTTGTCAAATATAAAGGACCTCTCACTGAGGTAGATCAGAATGTGCATGAAGCTAAACAAGATGTTCAGACAGAAGCCCTACCTCCCAAAATCAGACCAAGAGAAGAGAAAGTGTTAGACTCTCAAGTGCATACAAATACTAGGCATGGAGTTTATAAAGAACACCTTATAAAATGGCAGGGTAAACTTGATTCAGAAGCAACTTGGGTCCCTGAGAATCAGTTTCATCTCTAGGGCATAGATCTCTCCCTCCTATCTCCAACAAGGACTTAGCCTTTTTATGGTGGGAGTATGGTGTAGGGGCACCTAGAATAGGGCCCTCACCAATTCTTTAAGTTTTTTTTGTTTGGTTCTCTTGATGAGCTATGTAATTAGAATAAAGGTCTGAGGACCTCTTTTTGTACTTGTCAAAGCTAGTTGGGATTTAGAAGGTCTTAGGAGTTGATAGGCACCTTGCAGAACAGGGTCCTTAGAAGAAGTTAGTAATCCAATTTCAATTTTTAAAGTTTTTTTAGAGTGGAATCAAAGATTAGGTACTTTAGATTGCCACTAAGAGGGGTCATAAGCCTTAGAAGGCTTCAAATGGGTTTATAAAGCAAGGAAATTACAAACAATACAAAAGTTGCAAAGTGCAACTTTGCAACTTTTGAAAAGTGCTTGACAACATTTCTCAAAATGTCCTAAAATGGTGGATACTCCCTCTAATGTGATGAGAACCCTAAATGTAGTAGGGAAAGGCCTAATAAGACAATATATGAAAGGAGAAACCCTAATTTCCAGTACGGTGTGTCAGAGTATGAACAAAGTGACTGGTGTAACTGTTCTGTACATGGAAAAGACAATAGTGAATGAAATGAAGAGTTTTGTGTGCCATTTTTAAACTTTTATAGCTTGGCATTGTAATTAGAGTTGTTTGTATTAGATTTGATTCAGTGATTATTGTGTAACTAGGTTTCTTTTATCAACTTTTTAATTAGTTTGTGTGTGCATGTTTACTGTCCTGAACCAGGCAGTTGAACATGTAAGCCATGTAGCTCACTATCCCACCGTATAATTAGTATGGCCACTTGGGGATAATGAGTGGGTTCAATGTATGATATGTGTGCAGGAGGAGGGCCCTTCAAAGCAAGAGGAAGCATTTATAAGCTCTTTCCCTAGGCGAGCATAAGCCAGCCCAGCTAGGGAACTTGACTGTTGCAGAGCTTGCAAATGGTAGGGTTGTAAAGATGGTGAACCAAGAATGCATGGAACAATTTGGGGAGTGAGTGAAGACCCCTTGATGAGAAGGAGAATCTTGTGCCAATCCCACAAGGCACCAAACCAATCCAAGGATTCGACAAGCCTAGAAAAGGCCTAGAAACCCTCCAAACCCTTAGTTTGTGTACAAGTACAGTACGGCCTCTCAAAGACCTAAAACCTAGAAAATCTCTAAGGTTGCACTGAATAAGTGATAGTCTCTTGAGGAAGCTTGTGGAGATCAGTGGAGGAAACTAGGTTAAAAGCCTGATTTCTTGGAGTAGGAGGGCTAATTGGGGCTCCATCCTTGTAGCCCTGTTTTGGTGGAAAACTAAGGAATCGGTAGAGAGACTTAGTGTTTAGGGTTGTTCTAAGCATGGAATCAAAGAACTTGGAAGGTTTGAAAACATCTTATGACCTTGCATGGTGAAGAGTAAGAAGTTGTGAAGAAAGACACTAAGAAAGCTTGAGGAGTTTGTGTGTTCCTCATTCAGCATGAGAGCTTAGCGCTTTAGTGAGGAGAAGTTTTGATCAAGATAGAAGAGTGGGTTCAGGATTAGGGAATCTAAGCTTGGAAAAGATCCTATAGATCCATTTGGTGTACTTACAAGGGACCTAGAGTCTCAGACATAGACAAGGTAACATGAACTTGTGATTGGTTCATCCCCTTTCCCTATCAAGGTCCAATGGTATTTCTATGATGAGGTTACAACATCATGGGAGGACGTGATGTAGATAAGACCACAGTATCCTCATCTTTTTTATGAAATCCAAGATGAATTTCATGCCTAGGGGGAGAGGATGTGAGGCCTCACTGATGTAGAGTGGGCAACTGGAAGTGCCAAAAGGACCAAATTTTTCCTTCAAAACCTTCAAAGGTTCTACATAGAAACTAAAAGGAAAATCTCAGACCAGTCTTTTCCTTTCACACTTATAAAAAGTGTATAATATGACTTGATTCTATTTTATCACAACCTAATCTAGTAGATTACTCAATCACTAAGTCCTAACAAGTCTCCTAATCCAACCAATCACTAGCCGACAAGGAAGGCACATGGCTAATTTGCACATATTTTTCCCCAAATGGAACACCAAGTTCCAAGGGGTGACCTATGATTTTTTGATGGTTTATTTAGGTCACTAATACAAAAATCCAATGAATTCATTCACCCAAGACATCATTTTGGGCATATTAGCCTCATCAAACCAGTCCTAGGCTTGTAGCCTTTTCAAAGTGTAAATTTTGGTTTAAAATACAATCAAGCCACACCACCCCATAAAATTATTACTGATTTGGGTACCCTTTTGGGCCAAATGAAACATACCAAAACCATAAGGTCAAATTATGAGGGAAAGAAATAATGAAACAATGATTTCACCTTGGGAACTAGGCCTAATTAGGCTCCAATTTGCACTACAGGTTTCTCTTTCGTACACCCAAATCTAAATCCAATGTTTGGATCATGTGAGGATGCATATAATACTAAAAAATACCAATTTTTAAGCCTTGATGATCCTTTAATAGATATTTATGTGGATTGGTGTCAAGAATTTACAAGGTGCACACATGCGCATGTACACCTAGGGCATGAGTACAAACCAATCTCCCTGCAAGGAAAGCACCAAAACTTGTAAAACCTTAAAGAGTACATAAAATAAAATAATTCCACCAAGGGTCATCAATTTCCCATGGTGGAATTGCAAATTATACACAATTTTGAATGAAACCTTGGTTCAGGATTTTCAATCTAGGAGGCAGGACTAAAACTTGAATAACTTTTGACTCAAAATAGATTAAGACATGAGACCAATGGAAAATGAAAGATAACTCACATGGATAAATGAAAATATTAGTCTTGCATTCCCATACCTCTGTACATGTCCATGTGAATTTTCCGAAGCTCGAATGTGGAAGAAAATAGTTAGTTTTTAATGATTTTTGAATGCCAATTACATAGAAGTGCCTTCCACCCACTTGGTAGGGCTTATGAAGGCATCCCCCAATGGTGAAAAACTGATTTTTAAACCATCTAGTCATTGGGGGGTTGATAACAACTTTTAGCACAAGTTGTCAAAGTTGCATAACAACTTTTACAACTTTTTAAGCATTTTTTTTCCATCCTAGGTGACCAAACTTGGTCCCAACCTAAAATTTATGATCCAACATGGATCCAATCATTTAAAAATAGAATCCTAAGAAAATAGCCTATTCTAAGGTTTAGGACACCTGTTGATCAATAGTTGACCAAGGGCTTACCAATGCCAATCTTGGAACTAGGTCTTACAAATAGGGTCCAAAGTTACACTTGTATTTCTAATAACCCTATAAACTACTAGGACCACCAAAGGATACAAAGAGTGTCAAAAACTCTTAATTTTATGAGGGTGCTCTTGCACCATACTCTCCTTGAGGTTTAGAACTCAAGTTCCTACTTGAGGTTAGCTAATCAATGGTGGTGCCATGTTGTTTAATTTGTTCCTCTGTCATCCAAGTTGCATCAATATTTGGAAGTCCTTTCCACTTGACCAGGTATTGCATGTACTTTTTCTTCCTTATTTTCTTCAGCACTTTGGATTCAAGGATTTCTTCTAACTCCATTAGTTTTATTTGTGGAAGATTTGTAACATAGTATCCATCCTCCTCACTTTGTTGACCCTACACACTTGAGACATCAGAAACAAATTTATAAGGGGTGAGATCTGAAATATTAAATATAGGATAAATCAGTAAGGTAGGGGGAGAGAGATCTCATAGGCATTTTCACCCATCTTGTTGAGGATGGTGCATGGTCCAACTTTCTTCATATATAACTTTGAGTACTTTCCCTTTGGAAATCTCTCCTTCCTAAGATATGCCCACACTTTGTCTCCTATTTTGAAATGGACTTTCCTGCTTCTCTATCAACCTATTGTTTGTACTTCATGGTAGACTGCTACAATGATTGTTTTACCTCTGTTTGTACCTTGGTGATAAGTTCTGCCAACTATTGTCCTTGTGCACTAACTCTAAATTCATGAGGTAAGTCTACCAAATCCAAAGGACCTTTAGGATGAAGGCCATAGTCTGTTTGAAAAGGGGTCTTACCAATGGACCTATTTAATGAATCATTGAATGCAAATTCTTCTTGGGGAAGTATCATGTCCCAACTCTAATAGTACTATTTTGTTAGGCATCTTAAGAGGTTTCCAAGTGACCTATTGACCACCTCTAACTTTCCATCCGTTTGGGGGTGTTATGTTGAGCTATAGTTCAAGTTTGTGCCTAGTTTCTTGTGCAAAGTCCTCCAAAAATGGCCCTGAAACTTCACATCTATGTCTGAAACTATAGTCTTGGGAAGACCATGTATTTTGACTACCTCTTTAAATAAGAAATGAGCAATATGAGAGGCATCATTAGTGCTTTTACAAGGTACAAAATGTACCATCTTTCATGTCCACAATGACAAAAATGTCATCATGGCCCTGTTTTGTTCTTGGCAAACCCATTACAAAATCCATGGAGATTGACTCCCAAGGACTAGAAGGTATGGGTAGGGGTTGATACAATCCTTGATTGGTAGGTACACCTTTAGCTTGCTGACAAATGGTGCATTTTTCAACAAATTTCCTAACATACTTGCCTAAATTTGGCCAAAAGTAACTTCTCTTTACTAATTTTGTTGTGTTGTCTATGCTAAAGTGACCACTCATGCCACCAAAATGCTTTTCCCTAATTATGTTTGTTCTCATGGAACATTTGGGGATGCACAACTGAGCCCCCTTAAAAAAAAGACCATTTTGAATCACAAATTCACAAAAAATAGTGTGATATTTCCCTATTAAATTCGTGCATACCTCAAAGCCTTCTCCAAAATCTAGATCTCCTGCATATAGGTGCTTTAGTGAGTCAATTCCCACACTTTGAAACTAAATTTCTTCAATCAATTCAACTCTCCTACTAAGAGCATCAGCCACCTTGTTAGCCAGTCCCTTTTTGTGCTTTATATTGAAGGTGTAAGCCTACAATTGTTCCATCCACTTTATGTGTTTCACCCCTAGTTTGTCTTGAGTATTGAGAAAAATCAGTGCATGGTTATCAGTGAAGACTATAAACTCCTTGGGAAGCAAGTAATGCCTCCATTTCTTAAGTGCTTGGACCATGGCATACAATGCTAAATCATAAGTAGAGTACCTTTTTTAAGCATCATTTAACTTTTTAGAGAAAAATGCCAGAGCCTTACCTTCTTGGCTTAGGATAGCACCTATGGCCAAGTTGCTTGCATCTATCTCCACCACAAAAACTTTGTTGAAGTCAGGAAGATTTAGGATTGGATATTGAGATACTCTATTCTTGAGATATTGGAAGGCATCATTAGCCTCTTTAGTCCATACAAACTTAGTCTTTTTACGACCTTTAATAGTGTCCAACATGGGAGCACACACATGACTAAAGTTTTTAATAAATTTCCTATAAAAGGTAGCAAGACCATGAAATCTTCTAACATCACCTTGGTTCTTTGGTGTAGGACAATTCACAATGGCTTCAACTTTTGTAGGATCCATCTTGAGGGTGCCTTGAGAAATAACAAAACCTAGGAAGACAAGTTCCTTCTTCATAAGCATGCACTTTTTCAAGTTTATCACCAAATTGTGTTGATGTAGCCCCCTCAAAACATGTTCCACATGTTGAAGATGTTCTTCTTTGCTATGACTGTAAATCATTATGTCATCAAGATATATTACTACAAACTTTCTAATATAATCAATGCAAATTTCATTCATGAGCCTCATGAATGTACTTGGAGCATTCCTCAAACCAAATGGAATAACAAGCCATTCAAAAAGACCTTGAGTTGCTTTGAAAGCGGTCTTCCATTCATCTCCAGGCTTTATTTTAATTTGGTGATATCCTAATTTTAAATCCACCTTAGTGAAGTAATAAGCATTGCCTAATTGATCAATAAAATCTTCCATTCTTGGAATAGGGAACCTATAAATATTGTGATTTCATTTATGGCCCTGCTGTCAGTACATAACATCCACTTTCTATCCTTTTTAGGAGCTAGAACTGATGGGACAACACATGGACTAAGACTATTCTGAATCATTCTTTTTTCTAGCAGTTCACTAACTTGTCTTGCAATATCTGCATTTTGAGTAGGTGTCATTTTGTAGGGTGCCTTGTTGGGAAGAGAGGAACCAGGTATGAGATCAATTTGATGGATAATATCCCTTAAGGGATGGAGGCTTGAGGGCAGGTCATAGGTAGTGACATCACTATTCTTATCTAGTAGTGTTTTAATTTCCTTTGGTTGGGGTTCTTCCCTTTTAGTTTCCACACTGTCCTTAGGCTTAGAAATTAGTAAAAAACTTAGTGATTCAGACTCCTTCAAGTTTTGTATTAGTTTATTTTCCCCTATGGTGATGATAGTGGGTTCTTTCTCAGACTTTGTTTCCGGCAGTGGCTTAATGGTGAAATTTATCCCATCTTTGATGATGGAGTAGGTGTTCTTTCTACAATGATGTTTGGCATCAACATCATATTGCCAAGGTCTACCTAGTAAGATGTGGGAGGCATCCATTTCCACTACATCACATAGTACTTTATCTTTAAAATCTACTATAGAAAACTCTACCCAAGCTTGTTCAGGCACTAGAGTTTGTTGACCTTTAGTTAGCCATGAGACATGCTAAGGAAAAAGATGTGGTTTCTTAATTAGATTTAACTTCTAGACCATTTCAAGGGACACCAAATTTTTAGTTGACCCTGAATCTATAAGAAGATTACATACCTTTCCTTGGCACTTGATCTTTGTCCTGAAGAGGTTCTTTCTTTGAGGTGGCTCTTGTGTTTGAGGTGTCTATAGGAGGGCTTGCCTCATCATCAAACATGTTCCTTCTTCTGGTTCTAGATCCATGATGTTGTCCTCTTGTTTATCTTCATGAATGAGTTGAGTCCTCCTTTCCCCTTGATTGTTATTGCTCCTCTTTTTTGGGCATCTTCCAGCATGGCAACCCAATTGGTTGCAATAGTAGCATTTCAAGGGTCCATTACTTCTCCCTCTTCCTCTATTAAAAGGTCTTCTACCCCTAGAGTTCCCTCTAAAACTTGATTCACCTTGTTCCTTATCTCCTTGGCTTTGGTTAGGGGTCTTGTTGCTACTATTGTACTATCCTCTATTCCAAGAGGTAATCTTTCCTCTAAAAATCTTTACACCATCATTACTCTTTCCCTTGTTTAGTTCTTGTTTTCTTTTCCATTTGTCTTCTACATTGAGTGTCATCTAATAGCATTTACTTACTAGTGTAGGGGTGTGTAGTCTCAATTCCTCTTGAATGGATACTTTCAGTCCATTCATGTATCTAGCAGGCTTCTCTTCTTCATTCCCTACTGCATTAGTCTTCATACATAGTTTTAGGAATTCCTCAGTGTAGGAGCCCACATCCATATCCTTTTGCTTTAGATTTTTCTTACTTCTATGGAAATGTAACCCATAGTATTCAGGTACATATGTCTCCTTTATCAAGGCCATCATCTTGTTCCAAGATGTGATCATATTTTTTCCATTCTTCACTCTCTATGTTTGAATGAAATTCCACCAAGTTAGGGCTGCTCCGTTCAACTTGGAATTTTCCACCTTCATCCTTTTCTTCTCAAGGATGTCCTCACATTAAAAGAAGCTTGTCAAAGCCTTAATCCAATCTAAGGCCAGGTATGCATTCATCTTGCCATTAAAAGTTGGTAATTCCAACTTCTCCTCCATGGTTCTTCTCCCCACTGATTTTAAGGCATCTAAGAGGGGTCTTTGATCTACAGGTACATTTATCTCCTACTCAGAGGTGTCATCATCCTCATTACTCCCTTCATCATCATCTGATGTGCCATCTTTTCCTCTTTCTATCTTGTCTTCAAGTTCTTGAAGCCTCTTGGTTAAGGATGCATTCGCTGCCTTCTGCTCTCTCACTATCCTTGCAAGTTCCATATTAGTAACCCTGGTAGGGATATCTTCATCCTCAATAGAAGACATGGCTCTGATACCACTTGATGTAGAGTGGGCAGCCAGAAGTGCCAAAAGGAACAAATTTGTCCTTCAAAACCTTCAAAGGTTCTAGCTAGAAACTAAAAGGAAAATCTCAGACCAGTTTGTGCCTTTCACACTTATCACAAGTGTAGAATATGACTTGATTCTAGGTTATCACAATCTAATCCAATAGAGTACTCAATCATTGAGTCCTAAAAAGTCTCCTAATCCAACCAATCACTAGCCGGCAAGGAAGGCACATGGCTAATTTGCACATATTTTTCCCCAAATGGAACACCAAAGGATCCAAAGAGTGTCAAAAACTCTTAATTTTATGAGGGTGCTCCTGCACCACTCACCCCGAGCCCGTCATAGCTTTTCTTTTATGCAGTTGAGATATAATTAATTGATACTATATTTTGATCCATTATGGTTTTTAGAAACCTTATGTTATGGATTCTATCACCTTAGATGTTAGATGCACATTATTTTATGATTATTATTATGATTACCTTGTGACTTTATTATGGATCTACATTTGAGGTTAATATGATTTTATGAATGCTATGATGACATGATGAGATTTAATTATTTGATTAATTAAGAAATGGATATTTGATGCAATTATGATGCTATGATTTTTGTTAAATGTTGAATTTAATTATTTTATTACATGATGAGCTTATATATGTTTTCACGAATGAGAAAGGTTAAATTATTATGCAATGTGAATTTCAAATTGGTTATGAGATGTTACAAATGAAATGTTAAGTTAGATGCAATTGATGCATATATGTTGAGGAGTTATATTTCTTGGACTACTGATGTTGGATTTAGTGTGTAGGAAATTAGACCATGGTATTTAACCAAGGAACCAAACATAGTCCTATGTAAATTAAGTGCGAGCCAAGGTTGCGTCTAATGAAGACAAAACCTCATTGTATTGTATTTTATTTGTGAATGTAATGAGCATGTATGTCTCAATTAAATGTATTTAATTGTAATTATAAATTTGTTTATGTGAGTGCTCAAGTGGACATGCCATGTGGCTTGTGATGTGTTATTTTTGTTGTGTCACTTGACACTTGTAATGTGTACATGTGGCCATGACATGTTCCACTTGAGGATTGGTTGTCCACCAACTTAGGAGAGACCACCCTTTAGGATACCCATGTGAATCCCTTGGTTACAGAGCTTGAGGTAGACTCGTGTGATTGAATTTTGAATTGAATCTTATTATGGACTATTGGGAGGTTAGAAAGGTGTCTAGGGGTGTGTTTATACCATTTTTAGTTATCCCACTTGACATACCTATGGGTAAGGGTCATTTTTAACCATAGGAAAACTCATAGTTGACCAAAAGACCGTTCCAAGAGTTGGATTTTCAAAATGGCCGAAAATCAAATTTTGGAAGCAAGGTCTTGGTAAGAACGCCATCCATTAGAATGCAAGGACTTTGCCCACTTTTTGGCCAACCTTTTTAGAGACCCATTTTTGGAAAGCTTGGAAGGGGGCTTAGGGAAGACCAACCAATTAGAAGGCTTACCTTATCCCTAGGGGGTTGTGGGGAGTTGTGTGGAGGTCTTTTTAGTGGGGATTTTCCATTCTGGAGAGTTTGAACACTCACTCTCTAACTTTGAGACTATACTAGATTTGGAGGAGCTTGGATAGGAGGAGAAGCTTAAACAAGAAGGATCTCAACGTAAAACCTTTCCATTTTTCTTTGGACTTAGGTTGGTGGCTCCAACTTTGTTTCTTGTTGTTTCATAGTGTATGAGAAAAGATGGTGTTTGTGAGTTGTTGAGTTCTCCATGTCTTTGTTGTAGGTTATGTGCAAGATCATGAGGGGCCAAAAAGTGGTAATGTAAAAAAAATCCACTTTTCACTCATCCAAAAGCGCATGAAAATGTATGTTGAATTTTTAGTAGGCCTAGGTGTCAATACACCTAGGCAAACCTGACACCAAAGCACAAGCCTAATCGAGTACCCAATTTGAAATCGGATACCCGATTTGAAATCGAGTACATGATTTGAAATAGGGTATCCGATATTTTCAAGTTGAAAAAATGGATGGAGTATATGAAAAATTGAACTTTTATATATAATGTTTAAATATGTATTATATATATAATTATATATTAATTTATATATTTTATATTATAATATCTTAGGGGTTTTAAATTGTATGTCATATATATTTTATATTATAATATTTTATAAATTAATATATTTTTTTATATATTAATATGTATTGTATATAATTATAGTTAACATTTATATTATATAAATATATGTACAAATTATATATATATATATATATAACATTTAAGCGGTATTATGTAAATATTTTATATATATTTTAATATGTATTATAGATATAATTATATATTAATATATATTTTATATAAGAATATCATATATCTATATATATATATATATTAATATATAAACTTTATAGATCATAATATTTAAATTGTATGTTGAAAGGGGTTATCGAGACTTCCTAGGGGTCCTAGTACACCTTATCACGCATTACAACCCCTAGGAAGTCCCCATGACCCCTTTTGAAACATTGGAATGCTTGACTATGTTCGAAGAGGTCCTATGTGTCAAAAGGGGTCATGGGGACTTCCTAGGGGTCCTAATGTGTTATAAGGCATACTAGGAACACTAGAAAGTCTCCATGACCCCTTTTGACACATTGGAACCCTCAAGTGTGTCTGAAGGGGTTGTAGGACCCCTTCGGACACACTTTAGGGTTCAAATGTGTCAAAAGGGGTCATGGAGACTTTGTAGGGGTCCTTGTATGCCTTATCATGTGTTAGGACCCCTAGGAAGTCCCCATGACTCCTTTGGACACATTAGACCCCTCAAGTGTATCCTAAGAGGTCGTAGGACCCCTTTGGACACACTTGAGAGTTCAACTATGTCAAAATGGTTCATGGGGACTTCCTAGGGATCCTAATATGCCTTATCACACGTTAGGACCCCTAGGAAGTCCCCATGACCCCTTTTGACACATTGAAATGCTCGAGTGTGTCCGAAGGGGTGGTAGCACTTGAGCATTCCAATGTGTCAAAAGGGATCATGGGGACTTCCTAGGGGTCCTAACGTGTGATAAGGTGTGCTAGGACCCCTATGAAATCCCCATGACCCCTTTTGACACATCTAAAGCCTTAAGTGTGTCCCAAGAGGTCCTACGACCCCTTAGGACACACTTGATGGTACTAATGTGTCAAAAGGGATCATGGGGACTTCCTAGGGGTCCTAACATGTGATAAGTTGTACTAGGACCCCTAGGAAGTCTCCATGACCCCTTTTGACACATTAGAACCCACAAGTGTGTCCCAAGGGGTGGACCCCTAGAAAGTCCCCATGACCCCTTTTGACACATTTAAACAATCAAGTGTGTCTGTATAGGTCGTACGACCCCTTGGAACACACTTGAGGGTTCTAATGTGTCAAATGGAGTCATGGGGACTTCCTAGGGGTCCTAACACATGATAAGGCATAATAGGACCCCTAGGAAGTCTCCATGACCCCTTTTGACACATTAGAACCCTGAAGTGTGTCCTAAGGGGTGGACCCCTAGGAAGTCCCCATGACCCATTTTGACACATTTGAAACCTCAAGTGTGTCTGAAGGGGTCGTAGGACCCCTTAGGACACACTTGAGGGTTCTAATGTGTCAAAAGGGGTCATGGGGAATTCCTAGGAGTCTTAGCACATGATAAGGCATACTAGGACCCCTAGGAAGTCCTCATGACCCCTTTTGAAACATTTGAATGCACAACTATGTCCAAAGGGGTCGTAGGACACCTTAGGACACACTTGAGCATTCCAATGTGTCAATAGGGGTCATGGGGACTTCCTAGGGGTTCTAATGTGTGATAAGGTGTACTAGTACCCCTAGGAAGTCCCCATGACCTATTTTGACATATTAGAACTCTCAAGTGTGTCACAAGGAGTCATATGACCCCTTGGGACACACTTGAGTGTTGAAATGTGACAAAAGGGGTCATGAAGACTTCCTAGGGGTCCTAACACATGGTAAGGCATACTAGAACCCATAGGAAGACCCCATGATCCCTTTTGACACATTAGAACTCTCAAGTGTGTTTTCAGGGATCATACAACCCCTTAGGACACACTTGAGAGTTCTAATGTGTCAAAAGGGGTCATGGGGTCTTCCTAGGGGTCCTAGTACACCTTATCACACATTATGACCTCTAGGAAGTCTTCATGACCCCTTTTAACATATTTCAACACTCAAGTTTTTTCCAAGGGGTTGTATGATCCCTTATGACACAATTGAGAGTTATAATATGTCAAAATGGGTCATGGGGACTTGCTAGGGGTCCTAACACATGATAAGGCATACTAGGACCCATAGGAAGTCCCCATTACCCATTTTGAACAATGAAAACACTCAAGTATGTCCTAAGGGGTCGTATCACCCCTTAGGATACACTTGAGTGTTCTAATGTGTCGAAAGGGGTCATGGGCACTTCCTAGGCTCCTACTATGCCGTATCATACATTAGGACCCCTAGCAAGTCTCGATGACCCCTTTTGACACATTTTAACACTCAAGTGTGTCCTAAGGGGTCGTATGACCCCTTAGGACACACTTGAGAGTTCTAATGTGTCAAAAGGGGTCATGGTGACATCTAAGGGATCCTAACGTATTATAAGGTGTACCAGAACCCGTAGGAAGTCCCCATGACCTTTTTTGACATATTTCAACACTCAAGTGTGTCCCAAGGGGTCGTATAATCTCTTAGGACACACTTGACTATTCTCATGTGTCAAAAGGGGTCATGGGGACTTCCTAGGGGTCCTAGTATGCCTTATCACATGTTAGGAGCCCTAGGAAGTACTGATGACCCCTTTTGAAACATTTCAACACTCAAGTGTGTCCCAAGGGGTCGTATGACACCTTAGGATACACTTGAGTGTTGAAATGTGTCAAAAGGAGTCATGGGGACTTCTTAGGGGTTGTAGTATGCCTTATCATGTGTTAGGACCCTTAGGAAGTCCTCATGACTGCTTTTGACACATGAGAACTCTCAAGTGTGTCCTAAGGGTTCATACGACCCATTGGGAAACACTTGAGTGTTGAAATATGTCAAAAGGGGTCATCTGGACTTCCTAGGGGTCCTAACATGTGATAAGGCTAAATAGGACCCCTAAATAGTGCCCATGATGGCTTTTGACACAATAGAACACTCAAGTGTGTCCTAAGGGGTCATACAACCCCTTGGAACACATTTGAGTGTTTTCATGTGTCAAAAGGGGTCATGGGGACTTCCTAGGGGTCCTAGTATGCCTTATCATGTGTTAGGACCCCTAGGAAGTCCCCATGACCCCTTTTGACATATTATAACTCTCAAGTGTGTCATAAGGGGTCATACGACCTCTTGGAAAAAAATTTAGTGTTGAAATATGTCAAAATGGGTCATGAAGACTTCCTATGGGTCCTAACGCGTGATAAGGCATACTAGGACCCCTAAGAAGTCCCCATGACCCCTTTCGACACATTAGAACTCTCAAGTGTGTCCTAAACGGTCATATGACCCCATAGGACACACTTGAGTGTTTTCATGTGTCAAAAAGGGTCATGTACATTTTCTAGGGGTGCTAGTGTGCTATATCACGCATTAGGACCCCTAAGAAGTACCAATGATACCTTCTGATACATTTGAATAGTCAAGTTTATCCCAAGGATTCATATGACCCCTTTGGAGACACTTGAGAGTTCTAATGTGTCAAAAGGGGTCATGGGGGCTTCCTAGGGGTCCTAGTACTCCTTATCACACGTTAGGACCTCTAAGAAGTCTTCATGACCCCTTTTGACACATTTAAACACTCAAGTGTGTCCCAAGGGGTCGTATGACCCCTTATGACACACTTGAGAGTTGTAATATGTCAAAAAGGGTCATGGGGATTCCCTATGGGTCCTATCATGTGATAAGGCATACTAGGATCCATAGGAAGTCTCCATGACCCCTTTTGACACATTGCAACACTCAAGTGTGTCCCAAGGGGTTGTATGACACCTTAGGCCACACTTGAGTGTTCTAATGTGTCAAAAGGGGTCATGGACACTTCCAAGGGGTCCTAGTATGCCTTATCACATGTTAAGACCCCTAGGAAGTCTCGATGACCCCTTTTGACACATTTCAACACTCAAGTGTGTCCCAAGGGATCGTATGACCCATTAGGACACACTTGAGAGTTCTAATCTATCAAAAGGGGTCATAGGGACTTCCTAGGGGTCCTAACGCCTGATAAGACATACTAGGAACCCTAGAAAGTCCCCATGACCTCTTTTGACACATTTCAACACTCAAGTGTGTCCCAAGGGGTTGGATAATCTCTTACGACACACTTGAGTGTTTTCATATGTCAAAAGGGGTCATGGGGACTTCCTAGGGGTCATAGTATTCCTTATCACGTGTTAGGACCCCTAGGAAGTACTGATGACTCACTTTGACACATTTCAACACTCAAGTGTGTCCCAAGGGGTTTTCTGACACCTTAGGACACACTTGAGTGTTGAAATGTGTCAAAATGGGTCATGGGGACTTCCTAGGGGTCCTAGTATGCCTTATCATGTGTTAGGACCCCTAGGAAGTCCCCACGACACCTTTTGAAACATTGGAATGCTCAACTATGTCTGAAGAGGTCCTATCACCCCTTCAGACACACTCAAGCATTCTAATGTGTCAAAAGGGGTCATGAGGACTTCCTAGGGGTCCTAACACGTTATAAGGTATAGTAAGAACACTAGAAAGTGCCCATGACCCTTTTTGACACATTGGAACCCTCAAGTGTGTCTGAAGGGGCCGTAGGACCCCTCCAGACACACTTGAGGGTTCCAATGTGTCAACAAGGGTCACGGGGACTTTGTAGGGGTCCTAGTATGCCTTATCATGCATTAGGCCCCTAGGAAGTCCCCATGACTCCTTTGGACACATTAGAACCCTCAAGTGTGTCCTAAGAGGTCGTAGGACCCCTAAGAAGTCCCTATGACCCCTTTTGACACATTGAAATGCTTGAGTGTGTCCGAAGGGGTGGTAGCACTTAAGCATTCCAATGTCTCAAAAGGGATCATGGGGACTTCCTAGGGGTCCTAACATTGATAAGGTGTACTAGGACCCCTATGAAGTCCCCATGACCCCTTTTGACACATCTAAACCTTCAAGTGTGTCCGAAGAGGTCCTATGACCCCTTAGGACACACTTGAGAGTACTAATGTGTCAAAAGGGGTCATGGGGACTTCTTAGGGGTCCTAACATGTCATAAGGCATACTAAGACCCCTAGGAAGTCCCCATGACCTTTTTTAACACATTAGAACCCTCAAGTGTCTCCTAAGGGGTGGACCCCTACAAAGTCCCCATGACCCCTTTTGACACATTTAAACCGTCAAATGTGTTTAAAGAGGTCCTACGACCCGTTGGAACACACTTGAGGGTTCTAATGTGTCAAATAGAGTCATGGCAACTTCCTGGAGGTCCTAACATATGATAAGGCATACTAGGACCCCTAGGAAGTCGCCATGACCCCTTTTGACACATTAGAACCCTCAAGTGTGTCCTAAGGGGTGGACCCCTAAGAAGTCCCCATGACCCCTTTTGACACATTTGAACCCTCAAGTGTGTCTAAATGGGTCGTAGGACCCCTTAGGACAAACTTGAGGGTTCTACTCTATCAAAAGGGATCATGGGGACTTCCTAGGAGTCTTAGCGCATGATAAGGCATACTAGGACCCCTAGGAAGTCCTTATGACCCCTTTTGAAACATTTCAATTCATAGCTATGTCCAAAGGGGTTGTAGGACCCCTTACGACACACTTGAGCATTCCAATGTGTCAATAGGGGTCATGGGGACTTCCTAGGGGTTCTAATGTGTGATAAGGCATACTAGTACCCCTAGAAAGTCCCCATGACCCCTTTTGACATATTAGAACTCTCAAGTGTGTCATAAGGAATCATACGACCCCTTGAGACACACTTGAGTGTTGAAATGTGTCAAAAGGGGTCATGAAGACTTCCTAGGGGTCCTAACACATGGTAAGGCATACTAGGACCCCTAGAAAGTCCCCAATGCAACCTTTGACATATGAGAACTTTCAAGTGTGTTCTAAGGGTTCATACGACCCCTTGGGAAACACTTGAGTGTTGAAATATGTCAAAAGGGGTCATTGGGACTTCTTAGGGGTCCTAACATGTGATAAGGCATACTAGGACCCCTAGGAAGTGCCCATGATGCCTTTCAACACATTAGAACACTCAAGTGTGCCCTAAGGGGTCATACGACACCTTGGGACACACTTGAGTGTTTTCATGTGTCAAAAGGGGTCATCGGGACTTCCTAGGGGTCCTAGTATGCCTTATCACATGTTAGGACCCCTAGGAAGTCCCCATGACCCCTTTTGACATATTATAACTCTCAAGTGTGTCATAAGGTGTCATACGACCCCTTGGGAAAAACTTGAGTGTTGAAATATGTCAAAATAGGTCATGGAGACTTCCTATGGGTCCTAATGTGTGATAAGTCATACTAGGACATGAAAACACTCAAGTGTGTCCCAAGGGGTCATATGACACCTTAGGACACACTTGAGTGTTCTAATGTGTCGAAAGGCATCATGGGTACTTCCTAGGGGTCCTAGTACACCTTATCACATGTTAGGACCCCTAGGAAGTCCCCATGACCGCTATTGACATATTATAACTCTCAAGTGTGTCATAAGGGGTCATACGACTCCTTGGGAAAAACTTGAGTGTTGAAATGTGTCAAAATAGGTCATGAAGACTTCCTATGGGTCCTAACATGTGATAAGGCATACTACACCCCCTAGGAAGTCCACATGACCCCTTTCGACACATTAGAACTCTCAAGTGTGTCCCAAGGGGTCATATGACCTCTTAGGACACACTTGAGTGTTTTCATGTGTCAAAAGGGGTCATGTGCACTTCCTAATGGTCCTAGTATGCTATATCATGTGTTACGACCCCTAAGAATTACCGATGAGCCCTTTTGACACATTTCAACACTCAAGTTTGTCCCAAGGAGTCATATGACCCCTTAGGACACACTTGAGAGTTCTAATGTGTCAAAAGGGGTCATGGGGACTTCCTAGGGGTCCTAGTGCACCTTACCATGTGTTAGGACCCCTAGGAATTCTTCATGGCCCTTTTTAACACATTTGAACACTCAAGTGTGTCCCAAGGGGTCGTATGACCCCTTATGACACACTTGAGAGTTGTAATATCTAAAAAGGGGTTGTGGGGACTTCCTAGGGGTCCTACCATGTGATAAGGCATACTAGGACCCATAGGAAGTCTTCATAACCCCTTTTGACACATTGCAACACTCAAGTGTGTCTCAAGGGGTCATATGACACCTTAGGACACACTTGAGTGTTCTAATGTGTCAAAAGGGCTCGTGGACGCTTCCTAGGGGTCCTAGTATGCCTAATCACACGTTACGACCCCTAGGAAGTTCCAATGACCCCTTTCGACATATTTCAACACTCAAGTGTGTCCCAAAGAATTGTATGACCCATTAGGACACACTTGAGAGTTTTAATGTGTTGAAAGGGGTCATGGGGACTTCCTAGGGGTCCTAACACCTAATAAGATGTACTAGGAACCCTCGGAAGTCCCTATGACTTCTTTTGACAAATTTCAACACTAAAGTGTGTCTAAAGGTGTCGCATAATCTCTTAGGACACACTTGAGTGTTTTCATGTGTCAAAAGAAGTCATGAGGACTTCCTAGGGGTCCTAGTATGCCTTATCACATGTTAGGACCCCTAGGAAGTACCGATGACCCCCTTTGACACATTTCAACACTCAAGTGTGTCACAAGGGGTTGTATGACACCTTAGGACACACTTGAGTGTTCAAATTTGTCAAAAGGGGTCATGGGGACTTCATAGGGGTCCTAGTACATTGTATCACATGTTAGGACCCCTAGGAAGTCCCCATGACCCCTTTTGACATATTATAACTCTCAAGTGTGTCTTAAGGTTCCATACGACCCCTTGGGATAGACTTGAGTGTTGAAATGTGTCAAAAGGGGTCATTAGGACTTCCTACGGGTCCTAACATGTGATAAGGCATACTAGGATGCCTAGGAAGTTTCCATGACCCATTTCGACACATTAGAACAAGCAAGTGTGTCCTAAGGTGTCATACAACCTCTTGGGACACACTTGAGTGTTGAAATGTGTCAAAAGGGGTCATGGGGACTTCCTAGGGGTCATAGTATGTCTTATCATGTGTTAGGACCCCTAGGAAGTACCAATGACCCCTTTTGACACATTTCAACACTCAAGTGTATCCCAAGGGGTCGTATGACACCTTAGGACACACTTGAGTGTTGAATTATGTCAAAAGGGGTCATGGGGACTTCCTAGGGGTCCTAATACGCCTTATCAAGTGTTATGACCCCTAGAAAGTCTTGATGACCCCTTTTGACACATTAGAACTCTCAAGTGTGTCCTAATGAGTCATACGACCCCTTGCGACACACTTGAGTGTTGAAATGTGTCAAAAGGGGTCATCATGACTTCATAGGGGTCCTAACATGTGATAAAGCATACTAGGACCCCTAGGAAGTGTCCATGACCCTTTTGGACACATTAGAACACTCAAGTGTGTCCTAACATGTGATATGACCCCTTGGGACACACTTGAGTGTTCAAATGTGTCAAAAGGGGTCATGGGAACTTCCTAGGGCTCTTAGAATTCCTTATCATGCGTTAGGACCCCTAGCAAGTCCCCATGACCCCTTTCGACACATTAGAACTCTCAAGTGTGTCCTAAGGTGTCATACGAGCCCTTGGGACACACTTGAGTGTTGAAATGTGTCAAAAGGGGTCATCAGTAGTCCCTAGGAGTCCTAACATGTGACAAAGTGTATTAGGATGCCTAGGAATTCACCATGACCTCTTTTGACACATGAAAACACTCAAGTGTGTCCTAAGAGATTATAAGACCCCTTGGGACACCCTAGAGTGTTGAAATGTGTCAAAAGAGGTCATGGGGACTTTTTAGGGGTCCTAGTACACCTTATCACATGTTAAGACCCCTAGGAAGTCCCCATGGCCCCTTTCGACAAATTAGAGCTCTCGAGTGTGTCCTAAGGGGTCATATGACCCCTTGGGACACACTCGAGTGTTGAAATGTGTCAAAAGGGATCATCAGGACTTATTAGGGGTCCTAATATGTGATAAGGTGTACTAGGACCCCTAGGAAGTGCCCATGACCCCTTTTGACACATTAGAACACTCAAGTGTGTCCTAAGCGGTCATACGAACCCTTGGAACACACTTGAGTGTTGAAATTTGTCAAAAGGGGTCATGGGGACTTCTTAGGGGTCCTAGTATGCTTGATCATGTATTAGGACCCCTAGTAAGTCCCCAAAACCCCTTTTGACATATTAGAACTATCAAGTGTGTCATAAGGGGTCATACGACCCCTTGAGACACACTTGTGTGTTGAAATGTGTCAAAAGGGGTCATGAAGACTTCCTAGGGGTCCTAACATGTGATAAGGTGTACTAGGACCCCTAGGAAGTCCCATGACCCCTTTTTCACATTAGAACTCTCAAGTGTGTCCTAAGGGGTCATATGAATCCTTGGGACACACTTGAGTGTTGAAATGTGTCAAAAGGGATCATCGTTACTTCCTAGGGGTCCTAATTCATGATAAGGTGTACTAGGACCCCTAGGAAGTCCACATGACCCCTTTTGACACATGAAAACACTCAAGTGTATCCTAAGGGGTCATATGACCCCTTGGGACACACTTGAGTGTTGAAATGTGTTGAAAGAGGTAATGGGGACTTCATAGGGGTCCTAATGCATGATAAGGCATACTAGAACACTTAAGAAGTCTCTATGACCCCTTTTGACACATAAGAACACTCACGTGTGTCCTAAGGGGTCATACGACCCCTTTTGACACACTTTATTGTTGAAATGTGTCAAAAGAGATCATGGTGACTTTCGAGGGGTCCTAGTATGCCTTATCATGCGTTAGGACCACTAGGAAGTCCCTATGACCCTTTTCTACACAATAGAACTCTCAAGTTTGTCCTAATGATTCATCAACCCCTTGGGACACACTTGACTATTGAAATATGTCAAAAGGGGTCATCGAGACTTCCTAGGGGTCCTAACGTGTGATAAGACATGCTAGGACCCCTAGGAAATGCCCATGACCCCTTTCAACATATTATAACACTCAAGTGTGTCCTAATGGGTCATACGACCCCTTGGGACACATTTGAGTGTTGAAATGTGTCAAAAGGGGTCATGGGGACTTCCTATGGGTCCTAGTATGCCTTATCATGTGTTAGGACCTCTAAGATGTCCCCATGACCCCTTTTGACATATTAGAATTCTCAAGTGTGTCACAAGTGGTCATACGACCCCTTGGGACACACTTGAGTGTTGAAATGTGTCAAAGGGAGTCATCAGGACTTCTTAGGGGTCCTAATGCATGATGTGGCATACTAGGACTTGTAGGAAGTTCCGCTGACCCCTTTCAACACATGAGAACACTCAAGTGTGTCCTAAGGGTCATACGGCCCCTTGGGACAAACTTAAGTTTTGAAATGTGTCAAAAGGGGTCATGGGGACTTCCTAGGGGTTCTAACATGTGATAAGGTGTACTAGGACCCCTATGAAGTCCCCATGACCCCTTTTGACACATTTCAACATTAAAGTGTGTCCCAAGGGTTCATACGACCCCTTGGGACACAATTGAGTGCTCTAATGTATTGTCAGGCATTACACTGAGACCTAGGGGGTCCTAGTACACTTTCTCAACCCTTAGGACCCTTAGGAACCCTCTATGACCCCTTTGGAAACCTTTTGGATGCCTTATATTGGTGTAATTAACTTATGTATTAATATGTCCTATATTATATATATTATATATATGCTATACTTGATTTTATTATATATACAACAATATTTTATAAATAATATATATATATATATATATATATATATATATAATGTAAAATGTATATTATATAATATTTAATATATAATAGATATTATGTAATATTTAATATATATAATATATAATCTAATATATAATTTTTGATATATAATTGTGTGATGATGATAATCACCTTCATGAAATTAAGATCTAATAGCAATAATTCTAAAGTAAATACAATGCAAATCTAATTAAAATTGAAACTAAGATCTATAGCATCGCATGGCTCTCTAGAAAGAGGTGGTAAGTGAAGCTCTCAGCTCAAATCTCCACTAGTGGCACTTCTAAAATGAGAATGTAGGTTGTTTTATGCTTTTATAATGCTTCTATGATGATGATTCTAGCTCAAATTAACAAGATTATAATGCTAATTACTCTAAATGCTCTTAATTTCTCTTAGAATGCTCTTCAAATGCCTATAGTAATAATTCTTTTGCAAATGAATTTCTAAGATATCAATTTCTCTCAAAATACCTCATATTTATAGTAAATTCCCAAGGGTAGGGGGTGGACTGAAGTAATCATGATTCACCTTTGGTTGAGTCAAATACTTTTCTTTGTTCATAAATGAGGGGACAATTTAAAGGTTTGTCTCAAAGCTTTGGACAAAAGGACAAGATTGAGTGGTTGTGATTGAAACTTTCAAATGAGTGATTGAGATTCATCCTTTTTGAGTGATTTATGTCTTTTTGTCCTCAATTCTTATTGGTTGCTCAACTTTGTTGAAAGATATTAGGAATTATTAAATTCAATTAATTAATTAAATTTAGCCATGTAAGGGTAATAGGTTCATTTTGATTTTTGATTTAAACAACTGTACACTTAATTGATTAAAATCAATTATGTAATGCTTTTCACCCCTTTAAGCTTTGATTTAATTATTTAACCTCATTATTTGATTTTTCCTTTGCTTTAATTGATTTTGTCCAACTTGATTTAATTATGTCCATTTTAATTGATTTGATCCCTTTTTGATTGAATTAGTGCATTTTGATGATTTTAATCCATTTATTTATTTTAAAGCACTTGCCCATTTTTGCATGTCTACAAATGCCCCTCTTTGAATTGATGTGTGAAGAACATTGATTCAAAGATTCTTTCGAGTCCTGATCGCTTTTAGGTCCTGATTGCTGATTTACTGATTCACTGATTGTTGCCTCTGATATGAAATTGATTGTTGCCTTTGATATGATATGATTGTTGCCTCTGATATGAAATTGATTGCTGCCCTGATATGAAATTGATTGCTAGGTCCTGATATGATATGATAAACTGATCTGATACAAAAAAATTGATGCCCCACTGATTCCAATGATGTTTGATTTCAATTTCAATTTGATACCCTGATGCCCCCTTAGAAATTAAAACATATTTATAGTTTGATTTGAAAATTTTGATGATGTTTGATTCATTGAATATGTTTTCATTTCTGAAAAACATTCATGATATGCTATGTGTTAAAGGATGCCCCGGTCGGTTTGATAGGTCAATATATAGGTCTAAGCCAAATTTCACCTCCAAAATTAGGTCAAAATAGCTTAACTAGGTTAAAAAACCTTGTTTTACCATTCATTTTTACTTTTGTCTTTGGTGATTTTTCTCTGATCCTGTAGTCAATTTCGAGATGGTTGTCCCTATTCAAGAGCATCGATTCAAGAGGTGTTGGAGATATGCGAGGCCACCTGACTATGGACGTCTAGTAAGTTATTTCAAACCTCTTATTTTCATTTATTGTTCATTTATTAGCATTATTTGTAATTTCCTATTTCATCATTGCCTTTAATATGCGAAATCACGCCTAGGAAAATTTTACTGTCGCTTAGACCCTTTAACTGTTGCATCCACACTTTTCTTTCATGCATCTATGTAGTTTAATGTCGCTTAAGAAACTTTCATCCTCACCTGATAATAAGATACTCATGTGTACAACTAGGTCAAAATGCCCCTTTTCATATATTCTATCGCGTAGGAAACCCTAGCAAATTGATTGTCACCTAGGCCACCTTTTGTTGTCTCCTAGCATGATTTACTGTCGTGTAGCATGAGAACTATCGCATACCACCCAAATAATGTCACTTCAAAAATTTTTTTTATCACTTAAGAGGAATGTCACCAGGGATGATTAAAATCATGCCTGCAGACTTTTGAAAAACATTTCTTGTACTTTTTTCACACTTGTACTTTATTGTGTCTGATGAAAAATTTGATGACTTCTAATGCTCGAGTCAAATGATTAGATTAGCTATGTTGCATTCAAAAAAACAAATGGATTAGGATATCGGGATAGTGTTACCAATGAATGTGATGTGTCAATCTGATTAGGATAGGATATTGATAGGATAAATCAATCAGTTTGAAAACTGATATGATTTGATACTGCTGCTTCATTCTCAGGACACAAAGACACAAACAAATGGTACTTGGTGTGATTGCTTGATACTTTTGATAGAATTTGATTTACTAGAGATAATTCTTTGATATGGTATACTGATATGATTCCTTTTCTTTGCCAACAGGCAAACTTTCCTACTTTATACAACCGAACAAGGGCTTCTTGGGTCATTGATTTGGGCTAGACTCTTACAGATGCTGAGTTCCATGTGATTGAGTTGTGTGGTTTGATATTCCTTCTTGACCTCCCATGGTTCCAGCTAAACCATGGTTTACTGACTACAGTGGTGGAGCGATGGCACTCTGACCTTAATACATTTCATTTTCCTTATGGAGAGATGACTATCACGCCTGAGGACATGTATAGATTACTACATATCCCATGCAGAGGAGAGGTAGTGTATTATGATTCCATCTATGATTCTACTATCTGTTGATGAGTGTTTGGGGACAACTCTATTGATGATGATACAATCACTTGGCCTTAGTTTTCTTCCTTTCCTACCTTGCCAGCAGTACTTGGTGCATTGATCGATGGTTTACTTCTTCCTGACCGACAAGGTCATGGTTTTTCCATCAGATGGGTTAGGATATTGGAGGATTTACTTGCTCATCCTCGATGCTTCGATTGGGATATGGGATTCTTTGAGAGTGCATCCTTGTCAGCTGGTGCAGTGATTCTTCAGTTGTGGATATGGGAGCATCTTCCCATCACTAGGCCTATTTCTGATAGGGTTCAGCCTCAGGGTTTTCCATATGCTTTTCTATACACTGGGATGGTTGTGCAACATCATTTGGGTCATCTAGATTTCTGGCGATGATAGATAGATGATCTCGATCAGGTTTTATGGAGACCATATAGGGGTTGTGAGCTTTTTAGAGAGGATGATGATGAGTTACCATATATGTTTTCCCCTCGTTGGATGATTGGTCGCACTACTACCACTATTGAGTGCTTCTACTTTGGTAGAGTTTCTAGACAGTATGGTTAGACACAGGATATGCCACAGGGTATAGCGCTATATTCTCAGGTATAGGTAGAGAGATCTATGTCTGGTCCTCTCATTTATTATCAATTTTCCTTAGATTAGATTGCTGGTATGGCTTATTGTAGATGGGAGATGCTTTCTAGTGTAGCAGATGTAGGTATGTCTCATGAGTTTTTTGATTGGTGGGCTCATAATAGGTTTACTTATTTTACTGATCCAAAAGAGCCTATCCCAGGTGGTGGTGATGGAGGTGGTGGTGGTAGATGGAAGAAACAGTGAGGACAGAGAGATCCTCCTACTATTGGTTGAGTACGAGTGCGAGGTGGTCATGCGAGGGATAGAGATCATGCTAGAGGTCATGATGATGCACTTGATGTACATCCTAGAGAAAATAGATAGTAGAGAGCTCACAGACATCAGAGACAAGAGAGACAGGCTCATGTCGATGCTGCTAGGTAGATTCCCAGTGGATTGGATCCTTTGGTTCAGTTGCAGAGGGTAGCCTTGGCTCAGTAGGATGATGTTCCAACACAACAGGACTAGGTTTTGGCACAGTAGGTGCCTACATAGGATTAGTAGCCACAGGATCATGGACGGGGTTCCCAGGATGTTCCTACCATGGGTACTGTAGTACGGGAGGTTCAGGCTATGAGGACAGATATGTCTAGTGTTGTTGGGCGTTTAGATCAGGTTGCCTCCTTGATGCAGTAGTTCATGTCTACTATGGTTCAGAGACAAAGTGGAGCAAGTACTTCTCAGGCTTCTCCCCCATAGGATGATAGAGGTCCAGATGGATCTGGTCCTATAGGATCTTGATTGATTGATGATAGATTCCCTCATGGTTGATGTATTTGTATCACATGCCATGTTTTTTGATTGATCAGACCATTTGATGTATCACTTTGTATGACATTGTATCTTGATATACTGAGTTGATGGATCATTGATGAATACTTTTTTTATGATATATGATGATATACTCCTCGGTTCTCCTTGATGAGTTGTTTATGAGATTATTTTTTATGCAGCTATATGATGTTTTATGCAGATACTTTGATTTATGCTATGGATGCAGTTATCTTATTTTATGATATAGATAAATGATGTAATGATGTATGAATTTTATGACATGATTTCCCTATTTCTCAATGTATGGATGCAAAAATGCTTTATGGAAATGCATATGTAAATGCCTCTTATGTTTTTTTGAATTTGTTCAATGTATGTAATGCAATTCTTAGCTATTTGTATGTAAATGATGTATGGATGTTTTTCTCTTTTTCTGGTATATGGATAATGATTAATGATTAATGCTATGCATGAATGCAAAAGATAATCTCATTGTCTTTTAGTTTGATTGATCCAGAGTAATACATTTGATTGAATCCCTGATTTCTTTAGTGTTTTGACTAATCAAGATTATTGATGTACCCCCTTGCCTTTGTAAAATTAACCACAACCAAATGCAATTAATCTAACATGATAATGCAATGCAATTAATCTAACATGATAAAGCAATGCAATTAATCTAACAGGATAATGCAATGCAATTATTCTAACATGATAATGCAATGCAACCTAAGTGTCACTAGCTTTTAGCAAAGAAATGCCATGGAGAAAAAATTTCATCATTGAGCATTTTGGGACTGGAAAGCTAGTACAATCATCACTGACCACATCATGATGATATGAATACCACTTTTTTATCAATTTTTGGTAACCTCTTTTTGAACCAAGTACAACCCTCACTTAGTTGGATGACCAAACCATGGGAGTCTGAATACCGGTGTTAATGGATTCAATGTTGCAAGTGGATTTTTGGTATTAAGATATAGAAGATCTAAATAGCCAAGGGATCCATTTGTGTAAACAAGGAAAGGTCAATCCGTCCTCTTATGAGATAGTCCTCGATGGTTCTTTGATGACCATGTCGTTAGATGAACTCTCATAAGTTGATGAATCTTCCTCAAAACAATCACTCAAAGGAAATAAAATATCACATCTTTCTCATGGATAATCTAGTCAAAACATCATCGAATAGCTCAAAAGATGTGATAAAAAGTCAATTTCATAAAGATTATCAAAAGAAAGTTTCAAGTTTTTTGCAATGTTTCCTGATTTTCAAAAAGTATTTCCAAGCATTCTGATCTTTAAGGTGTTTAATCAATTTTTAGTCCCGAATTATAAAGTCAATGAAGGCTCAAGGATCAAGTTATAGGATCAAATACTTAGGCTTTGAACAATGATATCTATCAAAGGTTCAATAACTTTCCACTCTTCTAAAACTCTGATAAATCTCTCTCTGACGTGACTGATTGTAGCACTTATTGAATCTATTTGGTACCAAATTTCCAATCCCCTTCTGCCCCCAAGTGATAAATGTGATTGGTCAACAATCTTAAGGCTGATTGGCAATACAACAATGCGACTGAATGACTTTGGTATGACTATGTACAAATGACAGATGCAATGGCAGTTTTACAAATGGGATGTTGGAAATGCAATATGGACATATGTGACGAGGAAAGACAAACCTAAGGGAACAAAAGATGCTTGTTTACCAAGTTTTCACCTTTTGGATTTTTTTCTTTTTTTTGCTACCAAGGCACCTATTGCTAGGTTTTCACCAAGGCACTTTTTCTCTTTTCTCTTTTTTTTTTTGTATTTTGCTTTTTTCAATTTTTTTGTATTTTTCTTTTTTTCAATTTTTTTGTATTTTTCAAGATCTCTTTGGCTATGTGCAATAAATATGATGCTCCTCATATGATACTCTTTATACTCTTTCGTCTCCCTCATGTGTAGAGCCTTTTGAGATGAATGTTGTTGATGGGTTCTTGGAGTTCCTCTCCTTCACAATCTGATAACTTATAGGTTCCCATTCCAAATGAACACACTATGATGAATGGGCCAAGCCAATTAGCCTCCCATTTTCCTTTCTTCTCTCTTTCAACTTGATTCTTTGGGTTCTCTCTTAACACTAAGTCTCCTACCTGAAAGGCTCTCAGTTTGATATGTTTATTATAGTTCCTCGAGATTCTATTTTGATACACTTTCAGGTGTTCATAAGCTTGTGTTTGATGTTCTTCTAGCAACTCAAATTCTTGAAGTCTAGCGACTCTATAGTCTTCATCTGTGATCAATCCTTGTAATGACACTCGTAAAGATGGGATTTCAACCTCTAAGGGTAGAACTACTTCTGCCCCATAGACTAATGAAAATGGCATGGCTCCCGTAGGTGTCTGAATGCTCATTCTATAGGCCCATAATGCTAGATTAATTTGCACATGCCAATTCCTTCCTGATTTATTGACTGATCTCTTCAAGATTTTCAAGATATTCTTATTCCTGGCTTTGGCTTGCCCATTTCCCTAAGGGTAGTAGATAGATGAGGAATGGTGAGTGATATGAAATGTAGCACAAAGTTCATCCATGTCCTTGTTTTTAAATTGTTTTCCATTATCTATTATTATGGCATGAGGAATGCCATATCTGCAAATAATGTGGTTCAAGATGAACATGGAAATTTGCTTACCCATGGCTATGATCAAAGGAACTACTTTGACCCACTTAGTGAAATACTTTGTTGTTGTTATGATATATTTGTGACCATTTGAAGAAGGTGGGTATATGACACCAATTAAATCAAACCCCCATTGATAGAAAGGCCAAGGCATAATGAATGGGTGTAATTCTTGTGCCGGTGCATGTATCATGTCACCATGATATTGACATTTGTTGCATATCCTGACAAAGTGGCAAGCATCTTTTTCTAATGTCTTCCAGAAATACCCTAAGCGAAGGATCTTCTTAGCTAGATTTAACCCGCTTGCGTGTGACCCGCAAATGCCTTCGTGAACTTCAAGCAAAGCTAACTTAGACTCTTCCTCCTCTAGACACCTAAGTAACATCCCGTTGAGACCCTTATGATACAATATTTCTAAGAGGATTATGTAACGGGCTGATTGGCATATGAAATTTCATTTTTGGGCCCGAGTTTGGTCTAAAGGTAGCACTTGGTCTTTGAGATATGTATATATAGGGTCGTACCAAGGGGAGTCAAGACCATGTAATAGGGAAACAATTTGTGTTTCAGGAAGGTTGAATGCTGGTTTCACCAATTCTTCCACCAAGAACTCGTACTTCCCATTTTGATCTAGTTTTTGTAACAAGGAAGCCAAGGTAGCCATGGCGTCAGCTGTTCTATTTTTCTCTCTCAGAATCTGCTCAAAAGTGATCAAGGCAAAGTATTTCCATCCATCAATCATGGTCTTATATGGCATCAACTTTTCATCTTTAGTGTTATATTCATTATTGACTTGATTGATAATGAGTTGAGAATCTCCATATATTTGTAGCTCCATGATGTTCCATTCTAAGGCCATTTTGATGCCTATGACTAGTGCCTCATATTCCGCTATATTATTTGTGCATGGAAACAAGGGCTTGTAGGACTTAGGAATGGTGTACCCTTGAGGAGTGACTAATAATATGTCAGCTCCAGAATCTCCTTGAGTATAGGAGCCATCAAAGTATAACTTCCATATTTTTGCTTTTATGTTTACAATGGCGGAATCCAAAAATTCCACTTGAATAGTTTGTGTAGAAGTCATGGGGTTTTCAGCTAAGTGATCTGCTATCACTTGCCCTTTTATTTCCTTTCTATCGACATAATCAATGTCGAATTCACTCAATATCATAACCCACTTGGCTATCCTACCCGTTAAGGTAGTTTTAATTAACAAATACTTGAGAGGATCAATTTTGGAAATTAGCTTGACCTTACGCATCAACATATAAAGTCTCAATTTTTGAGATGTAAACACAACTACTGGGCAAGCTCTTTCCATGAATGTGTAGTTAATTTCATATTTGATCAATGTCTTACTCAAATAGTAGATAGCTCTTTCCTTTCCTTTTTCATCATCTTGTACCAAAAGAACTCCTAGGGATCTTTCGGTAGTAGATATGTATAAAAGAAATGCTTTTCCCTTGATTGGTGGCATTAGGATAGGTGGATTTATCAAATAGGTCTTCAATAATGTGAAAGCTTGATCACATTCGGCATCCCACATGAATATAGTATCCTTATGTAGCAACCTTGTGAAGGAATGACATTTTTAAGCCAATTGGGAAATAAACCTTCTTATGGATTGCATTTTTCCTTGTAAGGATCTCATTTGGCTGATGTTCTTTGGTATCTCCATATCCATTATGGCTTGTACTTTCTCTGGGTCCACTTCAATTCCTTTGGTTGAAACTATATAGCCTAATAACTTGTCAGATTGGACACCAAAGGCACATTTCTTTAGGTTTAATCTGACTTTGAATTGCTCCAACCAAATGAATATCTATTTCAAAATTTGCAGGTTTTCTTCTCTTTTGTGGGACTTGGTCAATATATCATCCACATAATCCTCTAAAAATGTATGCATCATGTCATGGAAGATAGTTGTGATGGCCCTTTGGTATGTGGCTCCAGCATTTTTAAGGCCGAAGGGCATGACATTCCAACAAAATGTTTCCCAAGGACAAGTAAAGGAAGTCTTCTCCTGGTCTTCAGGTGCAATTTTGATCTGATTATATCCGCTGAAACCATCCATTAGGGAGTACATGGAATGAACCACTGTCAAGTCAACTATTGCATCAATGCTCGGAAGTGGGAAGTCATCCTTAGGAAAAGCAAGATTTAGGTCTCAAAAATTCATGCATACTCGAATGGATTTATCATGTTTTGTGACCAGTACAATGTTAGATATCCATTTAGCATACTCTATTTCCCTTATGAATCCCACCTTCAATAATTTTTCTAATTCTGCCTTGACTAAGAGAGCTATATGTGGGTGCATTTTCCTCAACTTTTGTTTAAGGGGCTTAACCCCTAGTCTAACATTCAAATGATGAATTTTAAAGTCAAGATATAAGCTGGGCATGTCAACATATGACCATGCAAAGTTCACTTGTTGTTCTTGGAAGAACTTGATGAAGTCCTCTCTTTCTAGAGGTGTGAGTGATGTTGCCAAGTGTATAAATTTTGGATCCACTTCTGTCCCAATGTTAACATTTTCTATTGGCTCTAAGAGTATATGCGACCTTTCTTCCTCATGCTCCAGTAGAGTATCTGATGTAGGAGCATCCTGGGTGTAAGAGCAATCTTGCATCACCCAAAAATATTTCTATTTTTGTATTCAATAAGGGCTATCTTGTGTAGAGTTGCTATTTATGGAAACTTGCTATTTTTAGTAAGTTGGTCTTATGATCTTGGAATGTCTGATTTTACATATGGAGGTTCATCTCAGTCATATTAGCCTACTAGCAAAGTTTCATGGCTAGATCAGGTGTAGTTTTGAAGATATTGAAGATTTTCAGTATTGGCAGCAGGGTACAGAAACTTCAAAGTCAGTTTTGAAGGCTTTAGAGGCCCCAGATGAGGTTGAAAATTTGAGTGATAAGCACTTTGCATGGGTCAAGCCTATAGAGAACTTCATGGCATTTCCAGAATGGGGTTATAATAGCCAATCGGGTCAATGGGCGATGACTTATGGTCTTCAGAAGTTGGGTCACCTGAAATGGCAGAAAATAATTTTTCTTCAAAATTTTTGTTTGGGTTTCAAAACTCATTTTGAGCTGACTTTGATGTAATAAATTGTAAAATAAAATAATTCTAAGTTTGGTCGGCCCTAAGGGCTAAATTTCTAGAACCTTCTCGGGCGGTGAAAATTGCCTATATAAAGAAGGCCCGTAGTGTTGTCTAGGGCAGTTCTGGGTAGTAGATCTGGGTATTGATTCAAGGCTTTGTCCTACATAATATTGTAAGGGAATGCCCATGTGGCTTTGCATATTGTAATTTTGAAAGTTTGTAATTCCACATTTGTGGAGATAATAAGAAGCCAATTTTCTGTTCTTGCATATTATTGTTGTTGTTTCTCTATTTCTGTTATGTGCTTGTGGTATTAAGGGGAGCACCCTTCATCAAGTGGTATCAGAGAAGGAGTTCTTGAGTGTGTAAATAGATCACCGACTGTGAGGCAGTTTGCACCAAGACCGTGGTTAGGGTTTCAGCACACATCACGAAAATGCCTCCACGAAGAGAATGTGGTGGAAGAGCTGGTACTGTGACACTTGAGGTTAGAGAGATGCAGAGACAAGTGTGAGCATTGCAAGAAGAGATTCACAGAGGAATGAATCTTAATGTCAGAGACAAAAGCAAGGATGAAGTTGAAGAAGAATATCAAGAAGGAGAAGCTAAAATTGTGAACCAGGAGGAAGAAAGACTTTTTCGGGTGATTTCCAAGATTGGGAAAAGACCTAAGACTAAGGTTCCTACATTTTCTGGAAATCTTAACCCAAAGGAATTGATCGACTGGATCAATGAATGTGAGGAATATTTTGAGTATGAAGATGTTGAGGATCCTGATAGGGTCAAATTTGCAAAGGCCAGATTGAAAGGTCATGCAAAGATCTGGTGGCAAGAAATTCAATTGGAGTGAAATAGAAGAGGGAAAGATAAAATCACAAAATGGGATCGGATGGTGGATAAATTGAAGCGATAGTTCATTCATGTTGATTATGAGCTTGACCTACTAAAGAAAATGCAAAGTTTGAAGCAAGCAGGAAGATCTGTTCAGGAGTATACAAAGGAGTTCTATCGACTCCTCATCAGAATAGGCCATGCAAAGGCTGATAAGGAGAAAGTTGCCCGATACCTTAATGGGTTAAGGCCAAGCATTCAGGAGGAGTTGAATCTATTTCGAATGAATAGTATTAAGGAGGCATACCAGTTTGCCCTAAAAGTAGAGGAAAAGATGAACAAGAAGTTTGAGAGCAGACAAAATGGAAGAGGTCATGGTGGATGATCTGGTGGACAGTCATATGGTGGCCGAAATGAAGATCCAAAAAAGAAGGATGAGGCCAGTAGCAGTCAAGATCAGAGAGGAAATAATTCCAATCATTTCCAGGATCAAAGTAATAGAGATCAGAGAGGAAGAGGAAGAGGACAAGGATCTGGAAGAGGAGGCTTTTGTGGAACATGTTTTCATTGTGGAGAAGAAGGTCATAGGGAATTTGAATGTCCTCAGTGCCAAGGCAGAACAAACAAGAGAAATGAAGGCCAGGCCAAAGTTGCACATGTAGATGAAGATGCTAGATCATCAAATTCTGAAGATGCTGAAAGAGGAGAAACGCTAATTAATAGAAGAGTCTTGCTGAGTGGTGAGAATGAACCTGAACAAAGGAGGAGCCTGTTTCACACTAGATGCAAGTGTGAGGGTAAATGCTATGATGTGATTATCGATAGTGGAAGCACTAACAATTTGGTGTCAGAAGAGATGGTGACAAAGTTGAAGCTCAAGAGACAGAAACACCCACATCCATATCGGATTGCCTGGGTGATGGATGACCACAAGGTCATGGTCAGTGAACAATACCTGGTAAAGTTCAAGATCGGCGGGTACCAAGATGAGGTACTATGTGATATCATCTCTATGGAGGCATGTCATATGTTGTTGGGTAGACCGTGGTAGTTTGACAGATGTGCTATACACGATGGTCGTGCGAATACCTATTCCCTGACAAAGGATGGAGTGCAACATAAGCTAAAGCCATTGAAGGATACTGAAGAAAAGGTATGTGGTAATGCAAGAATAACATTTGTTGATGGAAAAAAATTCCTAGATGGTATGAGGCATGAGCATGTGTGTTTTTCTTTAATTCCAAAAGTTGGTAAAGAAGTAGAGGATGTACCTGTAGAGGTTGCAAATTTGTTGAATGAGTTTCAGGATATTGTATCTGATAATGTACCTGATGGATTACCACTGGTAAGGAAGATCAGTCATCAGATGGATTTGATTCTAGGAGCCAGTTTGCCAAACAAGGCAGCACACAGAATGACACCAGCAGAAAGTGAAGAGTTGAACAGACAAGTACATGAGTTATTGCAGAAGGGGTTGATTCGAGACAGTTTGAGTCCCTGTGCTGTACCAGTGGTATTAGCACCAAAGAAGAATGGAGAGTGGAGGATGTGTATAGATTTCAGAGCAATAAACAAAATCACAATCAAGTATAGGTTTCCATTGCCACGAATGGATGATATTATGGATTGTTTGAGTGGGGCTGTGTATTTCTCAAAGATAGATCTGAAGAGTGGATATCACCAGATTCAGATTAGAGAAGGAGATGAATGGAAGACTATCTTCAAGACAAAGGAAGGACTATATGAGTGGTTAGTCATGCCTTTTGGGCTAACCAATGCACCAAGCACTTTCATGCGGCTCATGAACGAGGTTCTAAAAGAATTTTTGTGTAAGTTTGTCATTGTTTATCTAGATGATATTTTGATTTTTAGCAAGACATTGGAGGAACATATGATGCATATTCGTATGGTGTTTAAGAAGTTGAGAGATGAGAAATTGTTGATTAATTTGAAGAAGTGCAGTTTTGTGAAGAAAGAGTTAGTGTATTTGGGATTTTTAGTTTCAGTAGAAGGTCTAAAAATGGACCTAGAGAAGGTACAGGCTATCCTTGAATGACCTACTCCAAGGAGTGCTACTGAGGTAAAATATTTTCATGGTTTGGCTAGCTTTTACAGAAAGTTTATCAAAAATTTTAGTAGTATTTGTGGACCCTTGACTGAAACAATGAGAGGGGATATAAAAGAGTTTAAGTGGACTAATGGGGCAGAAAAGAGTTTTCAATTGTTGAAACAAAAAGTTACAGAACAACCTATTTTAGCACTTCTAGATTTTAATAAGGTGTTTCAAGTAGATTGTGATGCTAGTGGTACTGCAATAGGAGCTGTTATGAGCCAAAAAGGTAAACCTGTTGCTTATTTCAGTGAGAAGTTAAATGATGCCAAGAGAAAATATTTTGTCTATGATCAGGAATTTTATGCTATAGTTCAGGCATTAAAGAAGTGGAGACATTATCTTCTTCCTAAGGAGTTTGTTTTGTATACTAATCATCAAGCGTTGCAATATTTGAATAGTCAAGGAAAGTTGAATCAGAGGCATTTGAAATGGGTTGAGTTTTTGCAGAGTTATACATTTGTTTTGAAACACAGGAGTGGAAAGTCTAATAGGGTTGTGGATGCTCTTGGCAGAAGGCAACTATTGCTGACAGAGATGCAGATTGAAGTGGTTGGGTTCAAGAAACTCAAGAATTTGTATCCAAAGGATCCTGATTTTGGTGAAGCTTGGAAAGCTTGTACAGAACCTGTTACTCTAGACAGGACGAAATGGCTGGATTTTATCATCCAAGATGATATGCTATTCAGAGGGAGTCAGTTGTGCATTCCATGAAGTTCTATGAGGGAGAATCTCATCAAGGAGAAGCATAGTGGAGGATTGGCTGGACATTTTGGTCGTGATAAAACCCTTGCTTTGGTTGGTGAGAATTATTATTGGCCATAATTGCAGCAAGATGTGAAGAAGTTTGTACAGAGTTGCAGAGTATGTTAGATGTTGAAAGGAGTGAAGCAAAATATAGGGTTGTATCAGCCATTACCTATACTAGAGAAGCCTTGGGAGGATATCAGTATGGACTTTGTTCTTGGTTTACCGAGGACACAGTGGGGACATGATTCAATTTTTGTAGTAGTTGACAGATTTTCAAAGATGGCACATTTCATTCCCTGCAAGAAGACTAATGATGTTGTTCATGCAGCATAATTCTTTTTTAGAGAAGTGGTGAGGCTACATGGTTTGCCAAAGACCATAGTTTCAGATCGAGATACTAAGTTTGTTGGATATTTCTGGCAGACATTGTGGAAGAAGTTGAAGACAAATTTGAAGTTCAGTTCATCACATCATCTACAGACTGATGGACAGATAGAGGTGATGAATAGAAGTTTGAGAAATCTGTTGAGATGTTTGGTTGGAGATAAGCCAACAGGATGGGATTTGATTTTACCACAGGCAGAATTTTCATACAATAATTCTATCAATAGGAGCACTGGTAAATCACCATTCCAGATTGTATATGGAAGTAGTCCAAAAAATGCATCTGAGTTGAGAAAGATAGATAAAGGAGAAATAAGTAGTGCTGAAGTTGAAGATTTTGCAGAACATTTGAAGAACATCCATGAGGAGGTGAGGAAGCATATTACCAAGATGAATGTGTAGTATAAGACTAAGGCAGATGAGAAAAGGAGGCATAAGGAATTTCAGGTTGGGGATGAAGTCATGTTTCATTTGTGGAAAGAGCAGTTTCCAGTTGGTACATATAACAAGCTGAAAATGAAGAAGTTTGGACCATGTAAGATACTGAAGAAGCACGATTCAGGAAATGCATACGAGGTAGGATTGCCTACTGAGCTGAATATTTCACTAGTGTTTAACATTTTAGATTTGACAGAGTATCATGAAGGAGGTGTTGAAGATGAGGTTGTAGTAGCACAGTGGAGTATTCCAACAACTAGTTCAGATATCAAGGAGATTGAAGACATACTGGACAGTCATGTTGGGAGAAGCACAATGAACAAGACATATGAAGAGTATTTGGTCAAATGGAAAGGATGACCTGTTGAAGATTCATCATGGCTAACAAAGGAGGAGGTTAACCGTCTTGGTTTTCCTCTACACACCTGAGTTGTGACAGGGTCACTTCTCAAATTACATCGGGTGTCTGATGCAGGAGCATCCTAGGTGTAAGAGCAATCTTGCATCACCCAAAAATATTTCTATTTTTGTATTCAATAAGGGCTATCTTGTACAGAGTTGGTATTTATGGAAACTTTCTATTTTTAGTAAGTTGGTCTTACGATCTCAGAATGTTTGATTTTACATATGGAGGTTCATCTCAGTCATATTAGCCTGCCAGCAAAGTTTCATGGCTACATCAGGTGTAGTTTTGAAGATATTGAAGATTTTCGGTATTGGTAGTAGGGTATAGAAACTTTGAACTCAGTTTTGAAGGCTTTAGAGGCCCCGGATGAGGTTGAAAATTTGGGTGACGGGCACTTTGCATGGGTCAAGCCTATAGAGTGCTTTGTGACATTTCCAGAATGGGGTTATAATAGCCAATCGAGTCAATGGGCGATGACTTATGGTCTTCGAAAGTTGGGTCACCTAAAATGGCAGAAAATAATTTTTCTTCAAAATTTTTGTTTGGGTTTCAAAACTCATTTTGAGCTGACTTTGATGTAATAAATTGTAAAATAAAATAATTCTAAGTTTGGTCAGCCCTAAGGGCTAAATTTCTAGAACCTTCTCGAGCGGTGGAAATTGCCTATATAAAGAAGGCCTGTAGTGTTGTCTAGGGCAGTTCTGGGTAGTAGATCTGGGTATTGATTCAAGGCTTTGTCCTATAGAATATTGTAAGGGAATGCCCATGTGGCTTTGCATATTGTAATTTTGAAAGTTTGTAATTCCACATTTGTGGAGATAATAAGAAGCCAATTTTCTGTTCTTGCATATTATTGTTGTTGTTTCTCTATTTCTGTTATGTGCTTGTTGTTAGAGTTGTTCTTGTTATCTTTATACAATTTTAGTTCCCCACTCTTAACCAACACTTCTTCTATTGTTACTCTATTTTATATGAGGTCTTGAAATGTCTTGGGACATTGCATTCTCAATCAGTAGTTCATCTCGGTGCTCAAACTATTAATGATATATCCATTTTTTCCTTCTCGGGCACACTCCTAGGATACCTTGCGAATACTGTCCTCCACCTTTGTAAGAAAGTGAGGAATGCCTCTCCATCTTTTTGTTTATTATTTCATAATGTTATCATCGTGACCTCATGCTTGATGTTGTATGAGTAATGGGCTAAAAATTTTGAAGCTAATTCTTTGAAGGTTTTTATGCCAGAGGGTAACTTAGAAAACCACTCCATAGCCATGCCTCCTGAGCTTCTTGGGAATAGTCTCATTAAATAAGTTGTATCATGCATGAACTCTAAGATCAATGCACAAAACTCACGTAAGTGATCTTGTGGATCCGACGTTCCTTCATATTTGTCATATTTGGGAAACACTACATTGATTGGGAATGGTGCCATTAGTATACTTCTATCAAATGGGAATGGACACAATGCTTCGATAGAAAAGGGCTTGGGATCCCCGCTTTTCTTGATTGTATGTAGTTGCAGTTGAAATATTTTGAACTATTTGTTCATGATGTCAATGGAACTTTCTTCAACTTTGGGTGGTCTAAGTTGATTCACATCATAATCTCATGGAAGTGTAAGACCCGTTCAAGCTAGGTCCATGAAATAATTCACTTTATCTCTTGCCATTGCTTTTTCCATGAGTCTTAAGAAATGGGGGCATTGAATGGCTTCATCAACCTTTTCATCAGTGGCATCATCGACAGTTGGTTCAGTATTGGTTCTTTGGTTAGTGGTATAAATTCCTTGAGTATTTTGATCCGCCCCCCCACTATTGGTATTGCCTTGGTTATTTATGTCAATGTCCCCATTATTGGCATCACCTTGGTTATTGGGGTCGACGCCACTATTGCTTTTATTACCCAAACTACCATAGTACATCATGTTGTCTTCCACTTCTTGTTCGGGTGATTTTTGGGGTATTCTTGGAGTGGTAGACTCGTCTCCTGGGTAAGGGAGTTCTTGACTCAAATAAGTCCCATTTTCTTGCAAGGTTTGCTTGATGTAGTAGGATCTAGTAAAAGTAGGCATGAACCTTGGAGAATAAGAGTCAATATTATCTAAGGTCTAATCCTTTGTAAAATTTTTAAAAATGGTGTAGAACAGGATTTTTTACCTAGCTAAAAGTTGGAGCGGTAAGAATATGGAAGAGGGTACTCAAATATATGATCAAAATTTTCTGACCCCCCTGCAAATACTCTCTATTTGCCCTTTTAGATTTTTGGGCGTCACTGAACTGAGTGTACGCATGACTGAATTTTGCATACGCGTGAACTGGTATATTGTTAGGTGGCACTCTGCAGGGATGCAGGTGGCACTTTCCTATCGATAGGCAATTTTCTAGTTTTATCAGGCGTGATTCAATATGTTCTAAGCATGACTTTCCTGTTGATAAGTATTTTCATAAAAGTCACAGGTATGATTGAACCTCTGATAGGCGGGATTATTTTATGCACAGGCGACACTTCTCTGACCAAGTTGTAAGATTTAGAATTTTTTAAACTTTTAAGATCAGGTCCTTTGAAATTTTCTTGTTTGAAAATAAAAAACAATCTCAACACACACATCAATTTTTCATCATGTCCCTAAAACAATCTAATGTGTATATTCTCAATCATTTCCACAAGTATAACACAAGAAAGAATTCCAAGCAGCTTACCTAAAGTCAAATTTGGCTCTTAACATGGCTTTAAAAGGTAGTCTTGCTACTTTATCCAAGATTTATTGTGGATTCCATTCAAATAGATCTTAAATTTTCATCCCCCAAGTATGTTAAGGGGTTTCCCACATGCACCAAGGTACGATTTTGCATAATCCATGAAGACTACTAGAGGAAATTCAAAAAATTTAAAATCTATTTGTCACACACCCCATTAAGGATGCGTGCATTTCATTTTATAATGGGTTGGATTCTCACGGTAAAAGAAAGTGTATCCCACTTTGGGTTGTCCCTCTCACCGGCCTCATTAAGGCACAACTCGGGAGGTGAGCCCACTAAATCTCTATTTTAACTAGCATGTTCATATAAAGCAAGGAAAATGGAATTAAGGTTAAGCTTTTGGGAATTTGGTTCACCTAAAAGGTGAAGAGCATATACCTAACTTTCCCTTTAGTTCCTCAAACACTCAAGCAATAAAGTTCTTTATCAATCTCGTAACAAAGAGATTCTTAAAATTGAGGTGTTTGGTCAAATTTCTTATTTTAATTAAGCTAGATTTCAATGAATTCCACAATTTAAGCAAGTACAAGCTTGATTCGATGAATACCTTTTCCTTTGTAGCTAGCAATGGCTAGGCATTTTTTTGTGGTTTTTGCCTTTCTTTCTTACTTTTACTCACCTAGTGGCGATCGTTCCCGCTCCCTCCTCCAACAAGTTAGTCCAACACAACCATTCAAAATGAGGGGAAGCCAAAATTGAAAATTAATGAAGCAACCATTGTGTATGAATCTTTAGAGAACTTATTTGCAAACTTTCAAAAGGAAAACTTGATTTAAGGACTAAAAATCCAATTTAAAGAGATAAATTTCATTTTATATGCTTGAACAATTGCAAGGTAATTCTGAAATACCTGATTGTCCTCCTCTTGTGTAGTCTCAAGAACAGCCTTAATGTGCTCAAAGTTCTCCTTCTTAATCTTCTTTGCTAAAGCCTTTCCTTCTTGATTACATCTGCTTTTCGGCTTCTGTACTTTCTCGTGATTGCTCATATACTGTTAAATCATGTAAACAGGGAGTTAGACAAATGAATTAATCAATTTAACAGTAACTATAGACAACACGTAGTAGGCGACATTGTCCAGCTAATAGGCGTTAACAAATTGTTAGCAGGCATAACTTTACTGATAGTCACGACACTTTGCAATGACATAGGTGATACTGAAAATTACACAGGCATGAACAATTTATCACAAAGCATGAACAAAACTTAAATTTGTGGAAAATGATTTATGCTAAGCAACAACTTAATAATAGTAAGCGTGAATTGAAATATTATAAGCATGACTATTATTTAAAATGGCGAAGCAAAGCATAAAGATAGGTGATAACAAATTGTGGCAAAGCGATACTTCTTGAGTCACAGGCGTGACTTTAAGCACCAAAGGCTGAATGCATTAATCTCACAGGCGTGAGTGAATGATTTGTAGGCGAGTGCAGATTTCTCAAAACCATGTAGAATTTGCATGCTAGGCGTGAATCTTTAGATAACAGGCGTCAGGATAGAGATTGTAGGCGGCAGTAAAATGACTGCAGGTGTGAATGGATCTCCCGTAAGTATGACTTCACCGGTTTCCTGCAAAATATTCATGAAAAATAGAAAATACAAGCATGCAAATTATGATGAAAATTATAGAATGAGGCCTAGGGCCCCATGGTGGGTGCCATTTGTGTGATGATGATAATCACCTTCATGAAATTAAGATCTAATAGCAACAATTCTAAAGTAAATACAATGCAAATCTAATTAAAATTGAAACTAAGATCTATAGCATCTCATGGCTCTCTATAAAGAGGTGGTAAGTGAAGCTCTCAGCTCAAATCTCCACTAGTGACACTTCTAAAATAAGAACGTAGGCTTTTCTATGCTTTTACAATGCTTCTATGATGATGATTCTAGCTCAAATTGACAAGATTATAATGCTAATTACTCTAAATGCTCTTAATTGCTCTTAGAATGCTCTTCAAATGCCTATAGTAATAATACTTTTGCAAATAAATTTCTAAGATATCAATTGCTTTCAAAATGCCTCATATTTATAGTAAATTCCCAAGGGTAGGGGGTGGAGTGAAGTAACCATGATTTACTTTTGGTGGAGTCAAATACTTTGCTTTGTTCATAAATGAGGGGACAATTTAAAAGTTTATCTCAAAGCTTTGGACAAAAGGACAAGATTGAGTGGTTGAGATTGAAACTTTCAAATGAGTGATTGAGATTCATCTTTTTTGAGTGATTTATGTCTTTTTGTCCTCAATTCTTATTGGTTGCTCAACTTTGTTGAAAGATATTAGAAATTATTAAATTCAATTAATTAATTAAATTTAGCCATGTAAGGGTAATATGTTCATTTTGATTTTTTATTTAAATAACTATACACTTAATTGATTAAAATCAATTATGTAGTGTTTTCACCCCTTTAAGCTTTGATTTAATTATTTAACCTCATTATTTGATTTTTCCTTTGCTTTAATTGATTTTGTCCAACTTGATTTAATTATGTCCATTTTAATTGATTTGATCCCTTTTTTATTGAATTAGTGCATTTTGATGATTTTAATCCATTTATTGATTTTAAAAAACTTGCCCATTTTTGCATGTCTACAATAATATATTGAAGTATGGAGAAATTGGAGGGAGAAATGGGTTGGAAAATAATTTAAGAGGGAGAAAGGGGAGGGAAAATTTAAAATTCAAAATTCTGTAAGGATTTTTGGGTACCCGATTAGGCTCAGTATTACTTTGTGCACCAAACCTACCTCGTCAACTCTTCAAATGTCAAAAAAATGTGTTTTTCTCCTATTTCTCTGAGTTCCAGACTTCAACCATGTAGTTGACAAAAAAAATTTCACCCGAATTTGATGAAATGAAAAGGGTATTTTAAGTAGATTATCAGCTTTCTATCGATATAATTGCTGTCGAATTTTGAATTCGGTAAGTAATTATTAGTTATTTTCTAATTGAGTTACCTCTAAAGTGTTGATTTATATATTGATTTAAAAATGACTATAAGTTTCAGATGGTATAACATTTTTGAAATCTAAAAAATGCGTCACATTCTATGCTTTCTCTACTATAAGGAAAATAAATAAATTGAATTTTGTAAAGTTTTGAATGAGTTAAGGTGGTCAAACACAGGAGTTTTTTTATTCTGAAAACGTTGTAGTAAAAAATTCATAATTAATTAATTTTTTTAGAATAAAATTACAAAAAAGTATGCGTCACATCCGGGCATGAGTCTACTACTTATATATAAAATCTTATCATTTGATCATGATTAAGGTGGTCAGACATACACCTACTTCTTATTTTTTTCCTAAAATTTTTGTACTACTGTATTGAAATCTATACTTTTTACCAATTATATTAATTTTTTTTAGAAAAGGCCTAGTAGTTTAGAAACTACATTCAATTTCCTACATATTCGATTCTTACAAATTTTTGGTATTAGGTTGATAGCCAGTTTAAATTTTCACGTCAAGTTGACTAACCCTGATTTGTTGATTTTTCATTGCCACTTAAGGGCATAGTTTGGCCCCTCATGATCTTGCACATACCCTGTAATGTAATTTTCTTATTCTTATGTGCTAGAAGATGTGTTATGAAAATCTTGTGTTTGATTTTGTGTAAATCATTTGTTGTTATCTTGTATTGTATTGTGTTTCTTTCTTCAATGTATGTGCTTTTGGGCTGGGGAGTCTCAAGGCCACACTCACCCTTGGGAGGGAAGAGTGGCCTTGGGGATGAAGGGAACTTTGGGCAGCCATGGGTGTAGAGTTTCTCCTCAAGGAGAAGAGAGATAAACATGGAGTATGGGTTCCATGAAGCCATTCATAATTTATGGGGGTCATAAGGGAATGCTTGTGTTGGCATGTTGTCTTGGGGGCCATAAGGTTTTTTATCGTTTGAAGATTGAGTAAGAGAGATGTGAAGATGTTATTTTTGATGTCTTGTATAGGCTAGTTCATATTTTTTTATGACTTTCTCCCCATTGGTACTTGGTCCACCTTCACCCCAAGAATAGGGTCATTGTGAGACCCTTTGTGCAAATTCTTGGTTGGGATAATCATGTAATTGTTTGTTATCAATGTTTGTTGTCTTTAGATATGCTTGTTGTGTTCCTAGCTGTGTCTTGGTTCCCCTAGCTCAGGGGTGGCCTCTTAGAGGCGTTGGTTGGGAGGTGACTATCCCATGGTTTTTTTTAGTTTTATTGTAGGTTGAAGCCATTAAATTCTTGAGGAGATGAAGCTTTGCAAAAATGAAATAAGAGCTTATGGTCATTAAAAAAAAAAAATAGCCCTTTGTGTGACCTTGTATTTATGTAAAGTCCTTAGGGTCTCTTGCTATTATATAGCTTGTAATAAGGGACAATGTTGTATAATGAGTTTTATTTCCTAGTTTATTTTTATGCAAGAAAATGTGCAATATACTATGTTAAATTTAGTTTTATGACATTTGAAACAAGTATATTTTATGTTGTATCTATTGTAATTATTTGACCCCTTAAAAGAATATAAGAGTGCAGAATGTTATTCCACAGTTAAGCTTTTTAGTTTTTAGGTGAAATATATTTATTCTTTTGATGGTGTATTCTTTCGAAATATTTTCATTCATGAGTAAGATGTTCAGATTTTTTTTTTAAAAGAGAAAGGATTGACAATAGTATGATTTATTGTTGTTGCAAAATAATTATATAGGAAATGGCATAACAGATTTGTTCAAATAAGCTTTAACAATAGATTACATGCTTTTGTTAAAATTGCAATAAAGTTTTAAAAATCACATAGATCTCTGCTTTATGGCCTAGGGAATTATTTGCTTTATAGTTGGTCTTTTCCCAAATGATAAATAGACTGTTTTTAAAATATAATAATAATAAACTATGTTACTTCTTTTTTTTAAAAGATTGTTGAGATCAATATTATTTTTTTTACTATCCCTAGAATATCACAGAAAGTTATTATTCATGCTTGTAATAGAATTAAAATCTAAGTGTTTATGAATACAAAAAAAAATTATATACATCTCTTTTTCCATAAATTTATATATAATATATATACCGCATATATATATTTATTTGTATTAATCTTATATATATATATATATATATATATATATATATATATATATATATATATATATATATATATATATATATATATATATATATATATATATATATATATATTCATATTCATATTCATATAAGTAAATCTGAAAAAAAAAATTATGAGAATCCCTTCTATATTTTTCATTTTCAGTATTGTCTCAGAGAAAGTAGATTTTAACATGATATTATTGCCTTTCTTTTTTTGTTAAAAAAAGAAATGTATTTAAATAAATTTCTTTCAAGTTTTATTTTTTAAAAAATAATAATATTCATTTTTTTTAAAAAAAAAATACACAGGGGGGGTTTTGGGGCACATTGTGGCTGGCGTGCCACAATCGCGATAATGTCGTGATTGTGGTGTGCCACAGCCACAACAATTTGGTGATTGTGGCTTCCCACAGCCATGGCATTGTTGTGACTGTGGCTTCCCACAGTCACGATAGTGTCGTGACTGTGGGCTTACCACAGTTCATGGCACCTGTCGTGACTGTGGTAAGTCCACAGTCTACAATCCCATGTCGTTGGCCGAGTTGGGGGGGTGGAGCAGGCTTCAGCCCCTCCAAACCCAAAACATTTTTTTCATTTAATTTAATTTTTTTTTTTAAAGAAAAAAAATAGATTAACAATTAAAAATAAAAGATTTGAATACCCAGCAGGGTATTAAAACAAAAAACTAGCTACCTTGCTTGCAGTTGATGATGGGCCACCTTCTTTTGCTGACTGTAACAATAAATATATATAATTATATTTATATACATATACATAATATGTATATATGCATATAAAGTATACTTGAAACTAGAAACCTCCATTAATGGATTCCCCAAACCCACCTACAACAAGAAAACTAAAAAAATAGCAAAACCCATGTAGAGTTTGATGGGAGAAAGAAATGGGAGGAAGAGAGAGAAATGAAAGAATTTCTTTGGAGATGACATTTTGACCCTAACCCTAATTTCAAAATTAGGGTTAGGGCGAAAGTGAGTCAGCTCCAATTTGACTCCTCTTTTTCCCACTCTTTTCCTCAAGTTGTTTTTTTTAGTTATTTTGGAATTTATATTTTAACCTTTTTTTTCTTTTCTTTTCTATTAGCAACTTTTATTTGTTTATTTGTTTTTTTTCTTGGGGAAATGGAATTTAACTTTCCATTATGTTTATTATTTATCTTTATTATTGTCTCCCTTTGAGTATATTTACTTTAAGTAAAGATTTATAGTCTATAGTGTTTAGATGTACTTCTAGTAAGGGAGTTAATTAATTAATTATTTCCCTTTGGGGTAAGTTAATTATCTAATAAAATTATTGTATGTTGCTAAGAGATTATTCATATCTAAGTAAATTTTTAAAAAGGAGACCCTTATTGGAGTATTATAATTATTTATTGTTAATGAAATTTATTACAAAGATTAAATTAAATTTAGCTTTAATTTTATTAATATTTTAAATTGGCATCTTATGTCTATAGGTTATTTTAATATGGAAATTAATTAATTACAACTTAGTTTCAGAACTTAGTATAAAGAGGAAACCCATTTATTTAAATATTAACAATGTTATTTGTATTTAATGATGAATTCATTTAATTGACTTGACTAGGGTTAGACCAAGATAGTTAACCCTATGCTCATGTTTGACTTTTTATCGTGTGAGAGATGTTGACAGGTTCAAGAACCTCTCGCCATGACTCCCCTCAAATGATTATTTATTTTATCTAACCTTAATAATTCTAACTATTCGTTTAGTCAACCTTCAAACATTAATTAGTAATATAACCTTTAAAATAAAAATTAGTGTGTTTTTGCATGTTAAATTATGGGCATGATAGGCATCTCCACCTAAAGAGTATCGTATGCGTGGTTTGGTGTTTGTGACTGTACTTTGTCATTTGCGCTCCTTGAAAGTCATGTCGTCTGTCAAGTATAAATTTTTTTTAGCTTTTTCATAGTTTGTCATCTGCGCATATTGTCATCTGCGCACTTTGTCGTCTACGCTTTGTTAAAAAAATAAAAAAATAATTTTCTAGAAAGCTTTAATTTTTGGTAGTTGCAAAACACCTTCCTTTGGGCTTAAAATCAACCAAATCAAATCTTGAATGCATAAATAGAATCAACAATCAAATCACACATTTACTTTGGGTTTTAAAACATAATCTCAAAAGGCTTGAAAGATCTCAAAGTGTAATCTTCATAACTGCTTTTGGTCCTAAAAGGAACCCTAAATCTAATCTTGAGTGACTAAGAAAAAGAACAAAGAAAATCAAAGAAATCTCAACTTCTTTTTGGACTTAAATTGAATGCAAAACCAAATCTTGAATGTCTAAAGGAAATAAAAAATCAACTATTTCATTTGAGTTCTAAAAACATCCAATCTTGAATGCATAAGGTAAAATTGAAGGAAAATCAATCAAACACTTCATCTTTGGGATCCTAAAAAGAATCAAAAAATCCAATCTTGAATGATAAGGAATAAGTAAATTGTAATTTTTTTGAAGTTCCAAAAAAAATTATTCAAAGGAAAAAAATAAACTTTGCATCCTAATAACAAGTGTTTGAGAGTCATAGCATAAAGAACACCTAAAAAATCAATCTTGGAAATGAATTCTCTATGATGTGTTGTTAGGAGCATTGTTTCATTTTTTTGCAAATCCATTAATCTAAGTGATTCAAATGAAATCCATACCCTTTCCCCATACCTTTGCGGAACTTGGGTGAAAAATCAGGGTTTGAATTGGTTACTTGACTCTAGCAAAGCCTGTCTAGAGAGAAAAGTGCTTCCTCTTCGGAGAATGACCTCAAACTGGCATTTTCCTGATCGATATACAAACAAAGCACTGAGGAAATTCCCACTTCATCCCCTCAAGCTCAGGTGATGCGTGTTGATGGTAGCTGGAGGTAGGTGAATATCCCTACTATTTCAGCATGGTCAACTAGGCTCTTAAGTGATTCAAACACGTACAAACCGATTGGGAGGACACCACAGACCTTATCAAACACATATTAATCAAAGGCCACCCAATCTACCCCTAAAGGATTTCTTATCTTTATGAAAGGAGAATAGTAATCTCCCCAAGGTACTCATTATATTGTGTCATCCTTGAGTGCTTGGAACCATATAATATGACATCATGACTAGAGCCATTGTGTGCTTGGTGATGGCCATATTATGATTAGCTCTTGGATGTGTGCCTAACTCTATGAGAAAAGGTTTTTTATTCATAGCCAAATTCCTTAGGTTAAGGTTTCTTGTGTGTGTTTTTAAAATTTCAAACTCAGTGAACCAATATTTGTCAAAACATACACATTCCAAAAGAGCACTATCAAAATCTTTGTCATCATTGCTTGTATCCCAAAAAGTTGCTTTGTCCTTTGCTAGGATTGTCTTCAAAACATTTGGTCATTATATTTTGAGTTTTTGTCCTTTTCCATGGGTATGTGCAGATCATGGTATGCCAAAAAGTGGCGATGAAAAAAATAAACTTTTCACTTGTCCAAAGGTGCACTAATCCATTTGTTGACTTTTTAGTATGCCTGGATGTCAATACACCTGGCCAAGCCAAAGGCCAAAGCACATCCCTAATCGGATATCCGATATTATTGGATATCCAATTTTTGCCAATAATTTAAATTTATATAGTCCAACAGTGTTCAACATTTTCAATGTGAAAACGTTGAATGCGGCTTAGGGATTTTGGATATCCGTTCTAATCATACATCCAAATTTTCTAATATCATATTAAGGTAAGTTCAATATTTAAGTTTTTATTATTTTTATTGTGTTTTAATACAAATTTGTAGTTTTTTATATAAAAATTAGGTTTAAATGAGTTTTTTTATTGTTTTTTTAAAATTGATTATAATTATCGATTTGTGTTCTAATTGTAATCAGACATGGACCCAAATCAATTAGAAAACCCTCCCAATGATCCCGCAAATAATTCACAACCACCTCCCAACAATCCCCCACTTTCAGAAGATGAACCAATCTCAAACCCTCACCATTTAGAGGATCTAATAGGAGACAATCTAAATCAGCTTAGAGGATTTCAAACCACATATTCCAATATCCCCACATTGAGCCCCATGTTTTTGACATTGACCTTCATTATTGAAAACATGGAGAAACTTACAGAGAAACATAGTGCTGCACTTCTTTGGCATGATTCCATGCACACCCGGTTTGACGATGGGCTTGAATATGATCAAGTCATGAACCTAAACATAACAAAACATGACATATGTAATCTTTTTGTGGATCCCAAAACTGGTCTAAAAGTGGACCCTAAAAAACCCAAGTTTTCAATTAAATGGTGCACAAATGGTGCAATATGAGACAACTTTTGGTACTGTTGGTGGATGGTTTTTGATAGACCACCTCACAGCAATTTGGATGTCTCATTTTATTTCATTAAAAAATTATATGTTAAATTTGTGCTCAGTCACAAGGTCAATTATTAGAGTATTAGACTAAACTAGGGTGTAGGATTAGGCGCTCCTTAGGATAGGCCATGGGCACACTGGGTGAAATCCCGCACATATGTCCCCCCTCCTGAGATTTCACCACCTCCTATAGTACAATATCCTAATATTATTGTTGAGGCTGACTCACAGACAATTCGATCCATTCACACCTTGAGTGATTTGTTGGTTACACAAAGCACGACATTGTTTCCTCCTCCTCCTAATGCTTCTAGCCTTTCCATATCCTCTACGAGCTCACATGTTTATTTTCCCCACACCTATATTATGTTCAAGAATCTGTGCTTAGGTCACTTGAATGATAGTGATGCATATAAATACATCTTCAACTTGGACAATACTACTCAGCACACTACAGGTAATGAAGCACCTCATGAAGATGTGCATCAGGGGCATATAGAGCCATGGACTCCTACTATTACGGTAAGGGTAAACAGTTCACTTTTTACATTGTATTTAATTTTAAACATTCATATTTTTAGTATAATTTTCTTATAATAATTTCCCACTTATGTTTTTTTATGTGTTACATTTATCTTCAGTTGATGACAGAGGAGGAGATGGCATAGGTGGAGGGGTCCACACTTTCGGCCATATTATTTGGCCTTGACACTTCCACTATACATATGTTTTAATGTACTCATCGGTTTCCTTAAATTATTATAATAGTATATGTAAATCTCTTTTCTAATTTTTATGATTGAATATTATTACATACTAATGCAGGTGTCACTAGTTGCCATTGGGGGGCAATGTGAGGGGGTGCAGGCATCAGGCATTCACAAGGGCAAGGTAATTAAGTAATTTAGTTTGTTTATGCATACATGTATACTTGTCAGTTGTGTATACTCATTTTTAATTTACACGGTTTATTTGATAGAGAGTAGTGTCTAATGATGTCGTGAGACCCTTTCGCCATGATAGAGTCACCGACATCTCAATTCACAGTGATAGCCCCATGGTATGTATATTTCTAAAGTTATTTGTGTTTATTTTACTATTAAGTATATATAATATGATCAAGTTATGATAGTATGAAGTATCTGTTTGAATTTTGTAGGTGACCCCTAGTTTGAGGGAGGTAGAACACCAAGGGTTTGTATCGTTGATGACTCAATTGACATTTCTTGAAGAAAGTTCAACACAAGTAATTTTTAATGTTAATTTAGTTATTTTATAAACATATATTTTCTACCAAGGATTTAACATTAAATAGTATAACTTGTAGATCAATCTCATGTTTGCAAACATATATAGGTCAGAGTCGACATTGGTGGTGTTGTTCCTTCACTACCAAGGACATATATAAGGTCGCCTATCCGCGTGAGGAGATAGAGAGGTGAGGTACATGAGAGTTGAATTTTAGTTTAAATTTTATTTATTATTGTTGACTATGATTCTGAATTTTTATTTTTTATTTGTAGAAACCATATAAATTAAGTAATCTAACTTGGGGTTTCACTTTTTTGTTTGAATGCAGGATCCATCAGAGCCAAAGAGTACTTCAAAGAGGCTGCATTTTGATGATCCACCAGTAGAATAGAATGTCCTAGAAATATTTGTAGTTGAACTTCTTATTTTGAGATGTCATATGACACATTTTGAGATGGCGTATGCCACATTGTATGTATATATGTTGACATATAAATATGTACAAAATTATTGTTCATTTTGATATATATGAAACTTGATATTCGATTCAATTTAATAATTGTGTGTTCTTTTATTCATTGTTAGTATGTAAATATGCTTGTGTGTATGTACTCATGTGTATGATTTATGCCTTAATTATATGCATGTCTATTCAAGTACATTCTTCATAACCTAAATTCATGTGTGTGGGCTACGTGCATGCCTTAAGTGAATTAATGTGGTATACTTTATCATTTATGTGCTACATGTATGCTTCATGACTTAAGAAAATATATTTGTACGCTTTATGTGCTATGTGTGTTCACATGTGTAATTCATCATTTAAATGAATTCAAAATTTATGTGCTACATTCTATTCATGTGTATCTGATCCTCTCAACCAAGAAAATCTGATGCAGAGCCCTCTACTATCCCCTCATGGAGCCCAACTCAACTTGAGGATTCTACAAGCATCTTGGAATCTACTCAAGGAGTTAGTCTCAACTCAAGGGTCAAATAGAGTGCTCTAAATTTAGAGAACCAACATATCTGACATTTGAACAAGTTCACTTCCTCTAACCTCTCATCCCAACTTCTCTTGGCACCAACTCCATTCTAGGCCTCTCAGTGCACCTAGAGCCTCCATCTTGTCAAAAATTGAAATAGGTGTCCACCTTGATTGTAACACCATATAAAATCTTAATATGTTCCATCTACTATGTTCCACTAATCTACCAATTCTGGTCAACTTATCTTCCACCAATCCACTCCAATAGCCCTTCTAGGCTTTTAGCCTTCACCAGTCATAAATCAGCATTTTCTCCAGAAGTCTCCTAACAACTCAAGAAACTAATGGTTGATCTAGATACCCTTTTTGATTCCTTAAATCCTCCCCAAGACTCAAGGTAGAATCCTTTGGACCAAATGCAAGATCCACTACCCTAGCACAAACAAACTAGGTCTAATTTCCTACAAATAACAAAGCAACTTATATATGCACTTACTTCCTGCATGAAATAGTCTTTCTTAAGGTTCAAAAACAAAAGGTTTTCAAGTTTATAAGGTTTCACCACTCACCAAACTCGCTAGCCACCAAACCCTTGTTTCTAGGGTCATATACCTAGGGTCTACTCAAAAAGACCTTTGTAACTCTCTCTAAGACAATCCAGTTGGCCTAACACATTATTATGGATCCTAATATCAATATTCCATCATAAGAACAACTCATCTCAAGGGTATTCAACTTCCATAATGATTGGTGTGAAGACAGCCTCTCCTTCAATCAGTAAACTCCATCAATTAGTGTTCTCTCAACCATCACTTCACATATCTCTACATAAAATAATTATAATACAAGGATATAATACATCAGTCACTTCTCCCACCAATTACATTGGTCATAGCAGGTGGGAGATTCAATCCCTTTAGGATAATACAATCCATACACACTGATTGTACCCTTCAACCAGTCATAGTCACAGAACAACAAGCACTTGCTTTTCTTTAGGAACAATAAAAAAATTGAAAGTAATGCATTGAAGATGTAAAAAATAATCAAAGCAAGGTATTTACTTCATTACCCAACCAAAATCATGTTCAAGTCAAGCACATTAATTTTCTTCATTACACTCCCAACTTGACATCCCTCATTCACTCATGTCGATCCCCTACAAAAAAGACTCAAAACTCCTTCAAAACCCAACTGCAACCTCTATCTAACTGTCTAACTACTTGGTAACAGTCCCAAATCGACTGTCATAACCAAAGTATGATTTAAAGATGTTGTCAAGTTGAAAACTAATGTTTTCAACTCAACAACTTGAATCTAATACCCCTTCTTATAACTTTTAAAAAGGTTTAAAACAACCTTTGTAATCCAAACTAACCTATAACCCCATATGAGCCTTATAGGCTTATTTTGCCAATATAGGAAAATTCCATATTTTAGCACTTCAAGTGCTTTTACATTGAATTTGATTGACTCTATTGGCTAGTTGATATCTATTGTAGACCTTATAGGTCTTTAGATCAATCCAACTGACCAATGATTAACTTAATCACCCCTAGTGACCCCTAGGTACATTTAGCCCTTTACAATGCCATTTAATGGCTTACAATGCATGATCCTTTACAAAGGATTATTAATCAATAAAAAATATCAAAATGCTCACCTCTTGACACACTAATCAAAGGATCCATTTAAAGGCTTACTTTTCCTCTTGACACACTAGAACACTTGCCAACATACACAATGGTGCTTAGTGGTCCTTGGGAACACTTTGGTTCAGCATGTTCACGAATGTTCTACTAAATTTGTGTTCTAAATGAGGTTATCACTAGTGTTTACCCACCCAACAAGAGCTAATGGTGTAGACCATTTGGTACTAGGATGAATGGTTTGGAAGAAATCTAGTCATGCAACGTTTAACTGACCCTCACTGCAAGTTTTGGCATCAAGCGAGATTGGCGTGCCAAATTCAAACAAATTTAAATCTCCCAGAATAGAGAGAGGTTATTTTAGGCCTTAGAAACATGGTCATGTAGCATCTCATATTTCACTGATACCTCTCATGGGGTCTGAGATATGAGCCTCGAAAGATCTCTACCCAATCATACTTAGTGCACCTTGGGGACACTTCAATTCGGAATGGTCACAAATGTTCTATTGAATTAGTGGTCAAAATGGGTTTTCCACTAGCATTTAGTCACCCAATCAAAGCTAATGACATAGACCATTTCATGCCAGGATGAACGATTTGGAAGAAACCCAGTGGTGCAACTTTCAACTGACCCTCCCTGCAAGTTTTTGCATTGAGTGAGACTAGCATGCCAAATTCAAACAAATTCGAATTTCCTAGAATGGAGAGAGGTTGTTGTAGGCCTCAAAAACATGGTCTTGTATCATCTTATGTTTTCTGATACCTCATGTGGGATCTAAGATATGAGCCTCGACAGATCACTGCCCAATCATGCTTAGTGCACCTCAAGGACACTTCAGTCTGACATGGTCGTGAACGTTCTACTGACTCAATGGTCAAAATGGGGTTGTTACTAGCATTTACCCACCTAATCAGAGCTAATGGCATAGACCATTTAGTGCTAGGAAAAATGGTTTGGAAGAAACCTAGTGGTGCAACTTTCAATTGACCCTCATTGCAAGTTTTAGCATCAAGCAAGATTGGTGTGCCAAATTTTTAAAAAATTGAATCTCCCAGAATAGAGAGAGTTTATTATAGGCCTCAGAAACATGGTCTTGTAGAATCTCATATTTTGTTGATACCTCTAATAGGGTCCAAGATATGAGCCTCAAAATATCATGATGTAGAGGGCCTAGGTGCTCTTGTAATCAGTCATAATAAGAGGGACTTCATAAGTGTTTTCACAACACCAAACTAGTTTCTCATGAGGATCGTTCTCCTTGATCCAATCAACTTCATACCCTATCAGAGTGAACATAATTAATTATGCCACCATAGGTTCTACATCTTTGATAAACATCACCAATGTCCCTCAAATACATCAGTTTCTTCAACCAAGAAACTATCTCTTACTAAGTGCTCACTAGCCCAATCACCAAAAATATGTCTCCTTGCTATCTCTGGACAGACCTGTACACATATAAGTGTAACTTTTGAAGAAGATACAAAATTCTCAATCGCTCCAGTGAGGATGGGTATAATTGGTTTCTCACCAATATACTTCAAGCTAAGCATGAGCCAACAGTTGAGTTGGGAGATATGGCCCCCGCACTGGAACTATTTTATTCAAAGACAGTCTTTCATTCACACATTCTTAATTAGTGATCGCCATCTTCTCAATCTGACCTTCCCTGCATACAAAACTCTAATAGAAAATATAATACAATGTATTAGGTCTCTCCCACAAGTAACATCTACCACAAAAAGTGGGAGAGCATAGGGCATCATAGAATCCTCAAAATAATTTGTTGATTGAACACAAAGATAATCTGGAACTGTCAATACAAACTTGACTTCCCTCGATTCAAAACTTCATAAAAACAAAGCAAACTTGTATGGAAATGATTAAAAAAAATAACTGATACTATATCAATCCATTTCTAATCATATTTGCATTGGAAGGAAGATTTTTCAAACACAAAAGGGCTGATTGTACCCTCATGGCAGAGAACAAGGAAGTTGCAGCAAATTAAACTTTTATTGAATGAAACGCCATTACAAATGTCTTTTCAACCCAAAAAATACAACTAAACTCCCCTACACTCCTGTCCTATCAAACTCACGCACTCACAAGGAAAATAAGCCTTTTTCAAAACTGGTTACAACTTGCAACTTCCTCTTAACCCATAACAGTCAGTTATGACTATTTACATTTTAATATTTTGTTTATATGTCGTCTAGTGGACAAACTAGTTGTCAACTTAGAAAAATCCTCATCCTTTATGCATTTATAATTACCTTTAAAGGTTTTTAGGACTCTATCCTAACCTTAAACCCTTTAAACCACTCTTAAACCCTCACTTAGCCTTCAAAGGCCTCATTTTGCCAATTAGGAAAATTTTACATTTTTAGCACCTTTAGTGCACTTGACTCTTTTAAATGGCTCTAATGGAAAACTTACAAATATCATGGACCTTATAGGTCATTAAACCCTTCATCTACCCTAGGATCCATAATAGACCCATTAGAGCCATTAAGGCTTACAATATTTGATCTCAATACAAAATGATAAAAAAACATATCAAAACACATTTAATGCATCATTATTGGTCTTATTACATCAAATGAACCTTCAAGGTCATGTTCATCCTTTTCTCCCTCCTAGGATCTATTCAATGACCCTAGTTCCTCTAGGCCTTTTGTCTTTGGCCCTGGTGCTCCTGCACCATACTCCACAGCTTTGAAACATTTCCAAGTCCTCTTGGAAACCTACAAATAAAACAAATGTTAGTAAAAATAATTAGGCCTTCATCTTGACCTTTGGAAAATATAGGTCCTCTTGGAACCATGATGCTTCGTGCAGCTTCATCTTGCATTTAGGCTTGCCTCCTCTTCTCACCAATGTGAACATGGGTTACCCATTATGCATCCTCTCACTCACCATCATAGAAATTAGTATCTCCATTCTAGGAGAAATATTTTCCAAATTTTGAGCCTCCTTATGGCCCATCTCTATAAATATATTGTCTTCATTGAAGGTTGGTCCCTCATGTCCCTCCAAGACTCCTCCATAACTCTTCCATTACTCTACTATTGCAAAAAAATAATCCCAAAAATCCACTTCATCTTCAAGACCTTCTAGGCCTTCCTCTATGTTCTCTCCTCTAGCATCAACCAAGACTTCTTCACAAGTCTTTACACCATCCATCATAGGTGCATCTCCATCTTCAAGAGTACCCTTCCTAGTACCCTCTTCTTACATCTTTCTCTTCTTCCTTGCTACTGCAACTAGTCTCTGAATAGGCCATGTTATCTTCTTCTCCAACCTTAAGTGCCAACTTGTAGCATCCTTAAGCATCTCCTCAAGTCTCTTCAACCTCGCTTCACCTTCTTCCAAGTCTATTTCTAGACTTCTTATATTTTCTTCCTGCCGCTTTCTCTCTTCTTCCTATTCTTCCAAAACCATTCTTAGGCTTCTCAACTCTTCTTGCCTCATCCATTATATTTCTTTCTTCCTTGCTTCTTCTTCCTTCTTATCACCATATAGGTACTCATTCAATGCCTTAACAATTTCTATTTCACTCCTTGTCAAAGCCATCTTCTCACACCAATCTAGGATTCATTAGATATCTAACCACCACTTTGGAAAACTCAAGGAGGATAGTTCAACTCCAAGCATCAAAAAAGTGATTTCAATCTTCCAAATAATAGACCTTTCTCTTGCTCTGATACCACTTGATGTAGAGGTCCTAGGTGGTCTTGTAATCATTCATAATAAGAGGGACTTCGCAAATGTTTTCACAACACCAAACTAGTTTCTCATGAGGATCATTCTCCTTGATCCAATCAACTTCATACCCTATCAGAGTGAACACAATTCATTATGCCACCATAGGTTCTACATATTTGATAAAAATCACCAATGTCCCAAAAATACATCATTTTATTCAACCAAGAAACTATCTCTTACTAAGTGCTCACTAGCCCAATCACCAAAAATATGTCTCCTTGATGTCTCTGGACAAACCCGTACACAAATAAGTGTAACTTTTGAAGAAGACACAAAACTCTCAATCTCTCCTATGAAGATGGGCATAATTAGTTTCTCACCCATATACTTAAATCTAAGCCAGATCCAATGGTTCAGTTGGGAGATAGGGCCCCCGCACTGGGACTGTTTGATTCTGAGACAATCTTTCATTCACGCATTCTTATTTAGTGATCACCTTCTTCTCAATCTAACCTTCCTTGCATAAAAACATCTAATAGCACGTATAATACAATTTATTAGGTCTCTCCCACAAGTAACATCTACCATATAAAGTGGGAGAGCCTAGGCCATCATAGAATCCTCAAAACAATTTACTGATAGCACACAAAGTTAATCTGGAACAGTCAATACAAAATTGACTTCCCTTGATTCAAAACTTCATAAAACAAAGAAAACTTGTATGGAAATGATTAAAAAAACAAACTGATACTATATTAATCCATTTTCAATCATATTTGCATTGGAATGAAGATTTTTCAAACACAAAAGGGCTGATTGTACCCTCATGGTAGAGAACAAGGAAGTTGCAGCAAATTAAAATTTTATTGAATGAAACTCCATTACAAATGTCTTTTCAACCAAACTCCCCTACACTCCTCTCCTCTCAAACTCACACACTCACAAGGAAAATAAGCATTTATCCAAATTGATTACAACTTGCACCTTCCTCTTAACCAGTAATAGTCAGTTATGACTATTTACATTTTAATATTTTGTTTATATGTTGTCTAGAGGACAAACTAGTTGTCCAATTAGACAACTCTTCATCCTTTATGCATTTATAATTACCTTTAAAGGTTTTTAGGACTCTATCCTAACCTTAAACCCTTTAAACCACTCTTAAACCCTCACTTAGCCTTCAAAGGCCTCATTTTGCCAATTAGGAAAATTTTACATTTTTAGCACCTTTAGTGCACTTGACTCTTTTAAATGGATCTAATGGAAAAGTTACAAATATCATGGACCTTATAGGTCATTAAACCCTTCATCTAGCCTAGGATCCACAAATGACCCAAGGTGCACTCACTAACCCCAAAATGCCATTAAGGCTTACAATATTTGATCTCAATACAAAATGATAATAAACATATCAAAACACATTGAATGGATGATTATTGGTCTTATTACATCAAATGACCCTATAAGGTCATGTTCATCTTTTTCTCCCTCCTAGGATCTATTCAATGACCCTAGTTCCTCTAGGCCTTTTATCTTTGGCCCTAGTGCTCCTGCACCATATTCCATAGCTTTGAAACATTTCCAAGTCCTCTTGGAAACCTACAAATAAAACAAATGTCAGTAAAAATAATCAGGCCTTCATCTTGACCTTTGGAAAATATAGGTCCTCTTGGAACCATGATGCTCCATGCAACTTCATCTTGCATTTAGGCATGCCTCCTCTTCTCACCAATCTAAACATGGCTTGCCCATGCTGCATCTTCTCACTCACCCTCATAGAAATCAGTATCTCCATTCTAGGAGAAATATTTGTCAAATTTTGGGCCTCTTTATGGCCCATATCTATAAATATATTATCTTCATTGAAAGAAGGTCCCTCATGTCCCTCCAAGTCTCCTCCATAACTCTACCATTGCTCTACTATTGAAAAAAACTCATCCCAAAAATCCACTTCATCTTCAAGACCTTCTAGGCCTTCCTCTATGTTGTCTCCTCCAGCATCAACCAAGAATTTTTCACAAGTCTTTACACCATCCACCATAGGTGCATCTCCCTCTTCAAGAGTACCCTTCCTAGTACCCTCTTCTTCCATCTTTCTCTTCTTCCTTGCTACTACAACTAGTCTCTGAATAGGCCATCTTATCTTCTTCTCCACCCTTAAGTGCCAACTTATAGCATCCTTAAGAATCTCCTCAAGTCTCTTAAACCTTTCTTCACCTTCTTCCAAGTCTATTTCTCAACTTCTCATATTTTCTTCTCACTGCTTTCTCTCTTCTTCCTGCTCTTCCAAAACCCTTCTTAGGCTTCTCAAATCTGCTTGCCTCATCTATTCTATTGCTTTCTTCCTTGCTTCTTCTTCCTTCTTATTTATTTCTCTTTCTTCTCTCTCCTTCTTATCACCATATAGGTACTCCTTCAATGTCTTAACAATTTCTCTTTCACTCCTTGTCAAAGCCATCTTCTCACACCAATCTAGGATTCATTAGATATCCAGCCACCACTTTGGAACACTCAAGGAGGATAGTTCAACTCCAAGCATCAACAAAGGGCTTTCAATATTCCAAATCCTAGACCTTTCTCTTGATCTGACACCACTTGATGCAAAGGTCCTAGGTGGTCTTGTAATCATTCATAATAAGAGGGACTTCACAAGTGTTTTCACAACACCAAACTAGTTTCTCATGAGGACCATTCTCCTTGATCTAATCAACTTCATACCCTATCAGAGTGAACATAATGCATTATACCACCATAGGTTCTACATATTTGATAAACATCACCAATGTCCCTCAAATACATCAGTTTCTTCAACCAAGCAACTATCTCTTACTAAGTGCTCACTAGCCCAATCACCAAAAATATGTCTCCTTGCTATCTCTGGAAAGACCCGTACACAAATAAGTGTAACTTTTGAAAAATATAGAAAATTATTAATATCTCCAATGAGGATGGGCATAATTTTTTTCTAACCAACATACTTCAATCTGAGAAAGATCCAACAGTTGAGTTTGGAGATACGGCCCCCACACTAGGACTATTTAATTCTGAGACAGTCTTTCATTCACACATTCTTAATTAGTGATCACCTTCTTCTCAATCTGACCTTCCCTACATGAAAACATCTAATAGCACATATAATAAAATTTATTAGATCTCTCCCACAAGTAACATCTACCAAAGAAAGTTGGAGACCCTAGGGCATCATATAATCCTCAAAATAATTTATTCATTGCACTGAAAGTTAATCTGGAATAGTCAATACAAACTTGACTTCCCTTAATTCAAAAATTCATAAAAACAAAGAAAACTTGTATGGAAATGATTAAAAAAAGAAACTGATACTATATCAATCTATTTCAAATCATATTTGCATTGGAATGAAGATTTTTCAAACACAAAAGGGTTGACTGTACCCTCACGACAGAGAACAAGGAAGTTGCAGTAAATTAAAATTTTATTGAATGAAACTCCATTACAAATGTCTTTTCAACCCAAAAAATACCACTAAACTCCCCTACACTCCTCTCCTATCAAACTCATGCACTCACAAGAAAAATAAGCCTTTTTCCAAATCGGTTACAACTTGCAACTTCCTCTTAAGTGGTAATAGTCAGTTATGACTATTTACATTTTAATATTTTGTTTATATGTTGTCTAGTGGACAACCTAGTTGTCAAATTAGGAAAATCCTCATCCTTTATGCATTTATAATTACCTTTAAAGGTTTTAAGGACTCTATCCTATCCTTAAACCCTTTAAACCACTCTTAAACCCTCACTTAGCCTTCAAAGGCCTCGTTTTGCCAATTAGGCAAATTTTATATTTTTAGCACCTTTAGTGCACTTGAATCTTTTAAATGGCTCTAATGGCCAACCTAAAAATATCATGGACCTTATAGGTCATTAAACCCTTCATCTACCCTAGGATTGAAAAATGACCCAAGGTGCACTCACTAACCCCAAAATGCCATTAAGGCTTACAACATTTGATCTCAATATAAAATGATAAAAAACATATCAAAACACATTTAATGCATCATTATTGGTCTTATTACATCAAATGACCCTTCAAGGTCATGTTCATCCTTTTCTCCCTCCTAGGATCTATTTAGTGACCCTAGTTCCTCTAGGCCTTTTGTCTTTGGCCCTAGTGCTCCTGCACCAGATTGTTGCCCAATCATGCTTAGTGCACCTCTAGGACACTTCAGTCTAGCATGGTTGCGAATGGTCTATCGAGTCAGTGGTCAAAAAGAGGTTGTCACTAGCCTTTACCCTCCCAACCAAAGCTAATGGCACAAATCATTCGGTGCCAAGTCAAACGGTTTGGAAGAAAACTGGTGGTGCAACTTTCAACTGACCCTTACTGCAAGTGTTGGCATCAAGTGAGATTGGCGTGCCAAATTCAAACTAATTTGAATCTCCCAAAATGGAGAGATGTTTCTATAGGCCTCAGAAACATGGTCCTATAGAACCTCATGGTTCACTGATACCTCGTATGGGGTCTAAGATACGAGCCTCAAAAGATCGATGTCCAATCATGCTTAGTGCACTTTGGGGACACTTCGGTCTGGTATGGTTGCGAACGTTCTACTGACTCAGTGGTTCAAATGTGGTTGTCACTAGCATTTACCCACCCAACTGGAGCTAATGGCATAGTCCATTTGGTGCCAGGATTAATGGTTTGGAAGAAACCCAGTGGTGCAACTTTCAACTAACCCTCACTACAAGTTTTGGCATCAAGCGAGATTGGCATGCCAAATTCAAACAAATTGGAATCTCCTAGAATGGAGAGAGGTTATTGTAGGCCTCAAAAACATAGTCTTGTATCATCTCATGGTTCGCCGATACCTCTCACGGGGTCTGTGATATGATCCTTGAAAGATCACTGCCCAATCATGCTTAGTGCACCTTGGGGACACTTTGGTCCAGCATGGTTGAGAACGTTCTATTGACTCAGTGGTTGAAAATGGGTTTTTGCTAGCATTTACCTGACTAATCAAAGCCAATGGCATAGAACATTTTGTGTTAGGATTCAATCCTTCAACACTATCCCTTCACTCCAGGGAATCACCATTTTACTTTGGACACACTTGACCAATTTTGACTCAATGACTCCAACTATTACATCATGTGACGATACAAATGTACATGGAATTAAGACAATACAAATTTAAGTGATGTACAGGTAAGGGTGGTGGGTGAATAAACAACAAAGATTGGCTAATTTTCAAATGACTCTAGGCACTTCTACTAGGCCTCAACTCCACAAATGACTCAAATGAAGACACACACCCAATCGTGATAGTGCTGAAAACAGTGATTTAGAATAGATTCAAAGCAATGCAAGCTTCATTTGAATTCTTCCAAAAAATGATAAGGAAAGACTTTTAGATCATTAGTAAATAAACTCCTATTGGCTATCAATCCATAAATGTTCAAAGCATTACAAAATAGTGGCAAGATTCAGAATTTTCTTTCTATTCATTGTGACAGTCTGTACACACAGCATTTCATACCTGTACAATGGCTTCCAAATTCATTAAAAGACCATTCCTCAACTTTCCCAACCTCTTCTAATTGGTTAGAGGGATTAGTTTGAGGTATTTAACATTAAAACTCAAATCCCCCCCAAAACACTAACTAGTCATTACTTGTTTAAATTTGACTATTTAAAATTTGAAATTTAACTTATAACTTATTAAATTTTTAAAATGAAAACTCATAAATCTTTCAAAAACCTAGGAGACTTATTCCAAGCACTACTAAGCCCCTAAACTATCCCTTGACTCCCTTGGACACTAATGGCCCACTTACAAGAAATTTGGGCCTTTAGGCCATTAACCAACTCTTTACATTACAATATCATTTCATGATAGTAAAAGACATTATAGGCTTTAATATGTTGTAGTTGATGCTCATATGTTCCTTCTCTATCTTCCATGCCCTTTGGCTCTCATTGAATGCCTTCAAGGTCTTCATGTTTGCATTGAATGTCTTCATGGCTTGAGTGGTTGTCCTTCGTGCCCCTGCACCAGTAAGGATACAAAATTAAAATGATACAAATATAGGGATACAACATTCATAGTAATGAAACCCAATTTTTTCACTTTACATGGCATTAAGATGATACAAATCTGGGCTCTTAATATTTGCAAGTCAACCCCATGGACTCTTTTATATTTCAAATTTTGCATCTAATTTTTTCTATACAAAATTTGGCATCTAAATACGCACATTACATTCAATTGTTGTTTTTATATACACAAAATTTGGCATCTAAATATTCACATTACATTCGATTGTTGTTTTTATATACAAAATTTGGCATCTAAATATGCACATTACACAACTATATATAAAAAATATGTGTCCTTTCCGCTCCTAAAGTGTATAAGTTTAACACATGGTACTCAATGACATTGGCTACTATAAAAAGATGTGAATACATAAGAATGGTTTTGTTTCATGATGCCCTACCCTATTTTCCCAATAAACTTCATTGGATTGGCTGGCTTAACATTTTCGCTCTATAATCAAACCCTAAAGCTGATGCTGCTAAAAGTATGATCAAGGATTTGTCCAGTATTTTCCATTTTTCAAGAGATTTTTTTGTGTTGAACAAAGGAAGATCATGGGATTGAAGATGATGAAAAAGGGAAAACTTCAGTCAAAATATTTTAAGGAGGTCATTAAGACAGGTAAATATTCTAGTTTTGAGTTCCCATTTCTAAACAAGAAAAACAAATGTTGACATAAACATTATTCCACTCTCTTCCTTACCAAAATTTCATGGTCTTTGACAATCCAATAACCCTTAAAAGGATGTTGCCTCATAAATAAATTCATATCTTGTCTCTTGTCATTAACCATAAATTTTTTACTTTTCAATGCCAGTAAAAGGAATCGGATGTCTGAAAATATTAGATATCTAAAAATATCAGATATTCGATATTATTGGATATCCAAAATCTCCCACCCAAATTTTGCCAAAATCTCCTTCTCTCTCTCTCTCTCTCTCTCTCTCTCTCTCTCTCTCTCTCTCTAATGTAGATCTCTCCCCTATTTTAGGCATCTCGATAAATGGTGAGACCTTCGGTGTTACTCTAAACCCAAAGTGGGCTTAGGAGAGTAAATCTCTACACCTTTAGAAGATCCTATAACAACCACAAATAAACTATCCTCACTAGAGGGTTAAGTTTCCTTTATTAGATTTACTCCCCTAGCTTGACTAGTACTCAGTTGAGTCTTTAACCAAGTACGCTCAGTTAGTGTTCGCTTTCTTTGATAACCAAGTGGCTTGGTAACTCCACCGAGTAGATTACTGGCACTCAGTAATCCTATTATGAAGCATCCTGACTAATTCAAATTTGAATTGGGAACCTTTGTATTGGAAAGGTGATGGAAAGGTTCCATGCTCCCTACATGCATCCTATGGGAATGATTTCCACAACTTATAAGTTTTTTGGGGAACAATCAGTGCTCGGTTTAAGCATGTTGGCTTGTAGCCTTTTGAATAGGGTTCTATGGGCTTAGTTAAAAATTCTTCCAAAGAGACTAAAAAATACATTTCAGATTTGGATACCCTTTTTTTAGTTGAGTCTAGCCTCCAGATCACTAGATCTCAAACAACTTGCATAGTGTCAAACAATTCTTGATCCACTAGTCCTAATAGGGCTAATTGACTTAGTAACTTAAGGAAAAGATCACCAGTCAATTTTCCATGGTAAACCAATTGTTTCATTGATACTAGTAAACCCCAAGAGACAAAAATCCACTATTAGATTTCATTTATCCACCCCCAAAGTGATTCTATCACTTCACTCTTCCATTTCCTGCACCAAGCACATAGAGATGCTTGGTCTAGAGTCTCCAAACATACTTCTCAAGGAAAACCCCTTTCTCATGCACTCCTAAGGACCTAGAATAAATTTACCCCACTTGAATTTCCTCACTTTGCATGGGAATCCCATGAAGGAAAAGCAAGTTAGGGCATTATTGCTTGAAACCCTGGTTCAGGAAGGTTTCCTGAAAACCCGGATCACAAAATCTTCAAACTCTAGACTCCAATGTTCAAACGAATTTAGATAAAACACATTGGAGTACTAATACATGTCAGATGTTGGATTGAACAATTTATTCCTTCTCACATCCATACCAATCCATACATGTATTGTTTCACAGTTCAAAACGTAGAGAAAAATAGGGATTTATTTTATTGATTGAATGCAAAATTACATAAGTTTCTCACTTTCCACCATCATCATCTTCCACCCACCTATAAGGGCTATTTGAATACCTTCCCTAATGTATCCAACCATTTTTCAAAGGTTGTGACCATTGGTAGGTGGTTTTACAAGTTGGTAGCAACTTTTTAAAGAAGTTACCGAACAACATTTCTTACATTTTTGCAATTTTTGCAAAGTATGACATTCCTGATCCTAAAGAGCCTATAGGCCTAAGCCATGGATCCTAATGATCCTAAACATTAAAAAAATATTTGAAATAAACAAAACACCTAAAAATTCCTTTGGACCATAGTAAAAAACCCATGGTTTATAACCACACCAAGGGTGACTAGGTCTTACAAGTTGGCTTGCTAAATAAAATTTACAAATTATAAAAAGTCCCTTAGGCATGAATTCCCTTGGGTGAATCCTTTGAAGACAAATAGAAGTGTGGATGTTGTGAAGAGTGGACGGGGTTCTCTTGCACCATACTCCCTTTTTTTGAAAAATCAAGTCCCACTGGAGAGCAGTGTGTGAACTGAGGTTCCATGCTTGTTGATACACTCTTCATTCATCCATGTAGCATCAATGTCAGGTAACCCCTTCTATTTGACCAAGTAATCTTTGTAGGTCTTCTTCCTAGTTTTCTTGACCACTTTAGATTCAAGGATCTTTTCCAACTGTAAGGGTTGGATCGGTGGAAGGTCCTTCATCCACTCTGCCTGTTTGTCTTCAGTATCCTGAAAAGTGTCATTAGATATTGCATCACCCTTAAAAGGAGTGAGATCACAAATGTTAAAGATAGGAGAGATAGAAATAGTAGGGGGTAAAGAAATTTCATAAGCATTATCCCCAAATTTATGAAGTATTTGATAGGGACCAATCTTTCTCATCTACAGTTTGGTGTGTCCCCTTGGTAGCCTTTCCTTATTCAGGTATTCCCATACTTGATCTCCTTCTTTGAAAGTAACATGTCTTCTCTTCTTATCTGTCTATTCTTTGTACTTTGCAATTTTCTGACTCAATGTATCTAGAACTTGATCATGGATTTGTTTGATCCATGGAAATAGTTCTTCTCCCTATGCATTGACTTTAAAATTAGTTGGTAACTCTCTCAATTCTATAACTCCTTTTGGATGGAATCCATAATTCACTTGGAATAGTATCTTCCCTATTGACCGGTTTATTGAATCATTGAAAGAAAATTTTTCTTGAGGAAGGATAGCATCCCAAGTCTTCCCATATTGTTTTGTTAGACACCTTAGAAGGTTGCCTAATGATTTGTTTACAACTTAATTCTACCCAGCTGTCTAAGGATGGTATGTAGAACTGAATGGCAAGTTTGTCCCCAACTTTTTCCAAAGGGTTCTCCAAAAGTGCCCTTGGAATTTCCCATCTCTGTCTGAGATAATGGATGTTGGTAATCAATGAATTCTGATCACTTCTTTAAAAAACAAGTTAGCAATATGCAAAGCATCATTGAAAACTTTACAAGGAACAAAGTGTGCCATTTTGCTAAATCTGTCAACTATAACAAAGATACTATCAAATCCTTGTTTAGTTTTTTGAAGTCCTAAGACAAAATCCATACTCACACTATCCCATGGCTTTGTTGGAATAGGTAGTGGTTGATAGAGACCCTAGTTGGTCCTAACTCCTTTAGCCCTTTGACAAATAGTGCATGATTCAACAAATTTTCTGACATCAGTGGGTAACCAAGGCCAATGATAGTTTCTCCTTACAAGTTCAAGTGTCTTGTCTATGCCAAAATAACCTCCTAGTGTGCCACAATATTTTTCTCTAATCAGGTTTTCTCTCATGGAGCATTTAGGAATATAGAGTTGACCTCCTTTGAACAAAAGGTCATTTCGCACTAAATATTCTGAATAAATAGTATTATATACTTCTGATAGAGTAGAGAAAACCTTGTAGATATCACCAAAGTCTGAATCATCTTTGTATAGGTGCTTGAGGGCATCAATTCCAATACTTTGTACCTACACTTCTTCAACCAAAATCACTCTTCTATTGAGAGAATCTGCAAATTTTTTTGAGGCTCCTTTCTTATGCTTTATGGAAAATGTGAATGCTTGGAGTTGTTCAACCCATTTCATGTGCCTTCAGCTTAGTTTATCCTGACTGTTTAGAAAACTTAAAGCATGATTATCTGTAAAGACAATAAATTCCTTGGGAAGCAAGTAGTGCCTCCATTTTTTGATGGCATGAACCATAGCATAAAGTTCCAAGTCATATGTACTATATTTCTTCTTTGCTTGATTCAGTTTTTCAGAGAAGAAAGCCACTGTCTTCCATCCTGACTGAGGACTACACCTATAGCCAGATTTCTAGCATTGGTCTCCACTTTGAACAATTTGTCGAAGGTAGGTAGTGCAAAAATGGGATATTGTGCTACTCTCTCCTTCAAATACTTGAAAGCTTCATCTTCTTGTGTTTTCCACTGGAATTTTTCTATTCTACCACCCTTGATGGTATCAAGTAAAGGTGCAAAAATGTGACTGAAATTTTTAATAAATTTCCTATAAAAGGTAGCCAATCCATGAAAGCTCTTGACTTCTCCTAGAGTCTTCAGAATGGGCCAATTAATTATAGCCTCTACCTTTTTAGGATCCATTTTCAATGTGCCCTTTGAGATAACAAAACCCAAGAATATCAACTCTTTTTGCATGAATGTACACTTTTCTAAGTTGATAGACAATTTCTTCTCATGTACTCTTTGGAGAACTTGTTCCAAGTGTCTCATGTGGTCTCCCATAGTTCCACTAAATATTAGGATGTCATCTAAATAGACCACCACAAACTTTCCTATTAAATCTTCAAGCACTTCATTCATTAATCTAATAGTGTTAGGAGCATTGCTAAGGCCAAATGGCATTACAAGCCATTCATATAACCCTTCTATTGTTTTAAATGTAGTCTTCCACTCATCTTCCAACCTTATTCTTATATGATGGTAACCAGATTTAAGGTAAATTTTAGATAAATAACATGCTCCTCTGAGTTGGTGAAATAGATCCTCAATCTTGGGTATGGGGAATCTATATCTGATTTTTATTTTGTTTATTTCCCTGTATCCATTTTCCATCCTTTTTAGGGGCCTAAACACTTGGGACTGCACAAGGGCTGAGACTCTTTTGTATGAGTCCTTTTTTCAATAATTCACTGATTTGTTTGGTGACTTCAACAATCTTATCAGGAGTGATTTTATAAGCAGCCTTATTGGGTAGGGAAGCACCTGGGATGAAATCTATTTGGTGATAGATGTCCCTCAATGGTGGGAGTTCATCTGGTGTGTCTCTTGCAATCATTCCTTTATATTTATGTAGTAGACTATCTATTTCCTTCGGTACTTCATTGTGCACTATCTTCTCCTTTGGTTTAAGGACTATGGCATATCCTACCTCAGAATCTTGAATAGTGTTGATCATCTCTTGTTCTCCTGCAAGCATGACTAACTATTCTTTTGGTTTTTCTTGTTGAGGATCAGGAAGAAGGACCATGTTGTATTTGTGACCATTTTGAATAATTTGGTATTTTTTTGTGACTCCATCATGTTTATCTTGTAGATCATACTGCCATGGACATCCTAAAAAAAGGTGACATACATCCATATCTACAACATCACAAAGGACTCTATCCTTATAGTCTTTAATATAGAAATATACCCAAGCTTGTTCATTTATGAGGGTCTACTACCCTTTTGTCAACCAAGATACATGGGATGGGTTTGGGTGGGGTATCTTTTCCAATTTTAATTTATCTACCATTTCTCTAGATACAAGATTTTCAATAGAACCAGAATCAATTACTAACTTGCATACCTTTCCATGGCTTTTGTAGTTGCTTTTGAAAAGACTTTTTCTTTGAGGAGGTTCCACCAAAATGGGTGCTTGGATCAAAGTCCTCTTCATCATGAGTCTTACTCCATCTTCTCTAGTACAGTTTCTTACATTGTCAACATCATCTTCTTGCACTTGGTTGGCTCTTCTTTCACCTTGGTTATTCTTCTGGTCTATGTCCAGACATCTATTGGTGTAGTGCCTTGTCTGATTGTAGTTATAACATCTAATTTGTCCATTATTTCTTCATCCATTTCTACCCCTGTCATTTCCTCTTCTACCTCTATATCCACCTCTTGAACTAATTTCTCCTTGGATGTTCTCCTTATTAGATTCTCCTTGTGGTTTATTGTTTTGTCCTCTTCCTCCAAAGTTTCCTCTACCTCTTTCATTCTTGGCTTTTCCTCTACCACTTTGTTCATTCCTCCTGAACTTTTATTCAACTTTCAATGCCAATTGATAGCATTGGTTCACTATGGTAGGGCTTGTCAAACTGATTTCATCTTGAATTGAGACCCTTAGGCCTTGCATATACCGAGAAAGCTTTACACATTCTGGTTCAACAAGCTTGGATTTCATCACCAATCTCTGAAATTCTTCGGTATAGCTAGAGTTGTCCATCTCTTTCTATCTTAGACTCATTATTATTTTATGAAGTTGAACTTCATAATCTTTAGGGACATAAGTTTCCCTAAGCAGGGCCACCATCTTCTTCCAAGTGGTGACTGGATTCTTTCCATTCTTCACCCTATCATCTTGAGTGAAGTTCCAGCATGTGATTGCAAAGCCTTTGAGCTTTGACTTAGCAATCTTCACCCTCTGATTCTCAGGGATGTCTTCACAATCAAAGAAACTATTTAGGGCATCCACCCAATCCATTGCAGCATTTGGGTCCATCTTCCCTTTGTATGTAGGCAAATCAAGCTTGGCATCCATGGTTCTCCTCTCCATAGATTTTAGAGTCTTCATAAGTAGCCTCTGGTCTGCAAGACATTCTTCTTCCTCCTTCTCAAGAGGTTCTTCATCACTCCCTTCTTTGACATCATCAGATTTTCCACTACCTCTCTTATGAAGCTCTTCCCTAAGCCTATCCATTTCTTGCCTCATTTGCTACATCTTAGTGTCTCTTTGATCATCTGCTATGTCCTTTTCTCTCTCAAGTATATTACTATCTCCACATTGGTCATCCTTGATGACAATCCTCCTTCATCTTCTCCATCCACGGTGCCGGTATATCTTTACCCTAAGGATCTTAGATGCTCTCATACCACTTGGTATTTGTGGTTGTTATAGGATCTTCTAAAGCTGTAGAGCACTCTCCTAAGCCCACTTTGGGTTCAAAGTAACACTGAAGGTCTCACCATTTACCGACCTACCTAAATAGGGGAGAGCTCTACATCACCTACTATCTCTCTCTCTCTCTCTCTAGTGCAAGAGAACCAAGGTCAAGGACAAGACCTTAGAGGTACACCAAGGTCACTGATAGGCCTTGGATGGATTTGACAAAAAAAATGACCTTAAGAGGTCATTGGAAATGTATTAAGACCTTAATGGTCATTTATTTATGTTTTGAATTTATAATTGAATCCTTTGTGAAGGATCAAACTATGTAAGCCTTAATGGCATTTGTAAGGGCTAAATGTACCTAGGGGTCACTAGACATGATTTGGTTAATCCTAGGTTAATGGAATTGGGTTAATGACCTATGAAGGTCCATAATGTTTTAATTATGCCATTAGAGCCTTTTAAAAGTTGTAAAGAGTAGTAAAAGTGCTAAAACATGTAAATTGCCTATAGTGGCAAAATAGGCCTATAAAGGCTTATGTGAGGGTTTATGAGGTTTTGTTAAAGTTTTAGAGTCTTACACATTAGTGTTTAATCCTAAAGGGCCTTAGAGAGTTAATATGAATGGAAAAAGATCAGGAGTTTTCGAGTTGACAACCTTGTTGTCAACTTGACAAAATAAAAACTAAAAGATAACAGTCATTTACTATTACTGTCGGTTTGGGCAGGAAGTTACATTGGGTAACCAATTGGTTGAAGGATATTTTCCTTTTATGTACATGAGTTAGGGAGTATATGGAATGGAGGGATGGTTAGCATGGTTAATTAAAGGTGTGGAGCCTAGTGGTAAGAGTTTTTTGAATGAACATCAGTTGGTCTAATGTGTGGGTTCGGTCCAAGGAATTTGATCCATTTGTGAGGGTGAATAGGATAGTTACCAAGAAGATTTCTTGAAGACCACTAACCTCTACATCACCTACTCTATCTCTGTCTCTTTCTCTCTCTCTCTCTCTCTCTCTCTCTCTCTCTCTCTCTCTCTCTCTCTCTCTCTCTCTCTCTCTCTTTGGTGTAGAAGCACCGAGGTCAAGAAAAACACCTCAGAGGTACACCAGGGTCACTAATAGGCCTTGGATGGATTTGAGGATAAACATGACCTTAAGAGGTCATTGGAAATGTATTAAGACCTTAATGGTCATTCATTTATTTTTTGAATTTGTAATTGAATCCTTTGTGAAGGATCAAACTATGTAAGCCTTAATGGCATTTGTAAGGGCTAAATGTACCTAGGGGTCAGTAGAGGTGATTTGGTTAATCCTAGGTTAATAGAATTGGGTTAATGACCTATGAAGGTCTTGTTGGATATTCTCTCAATTTTCTAAGGTGTGTGTCCAAATTTTGGGTTAAATCTCCTTCTAGGTGTTTTGTTTGATCTAGGGTTGGAAAAATCATAGGAAATTGTCATAGCCAAGTTCAAAAACCCTTACCTTAGGTTTTGTTTTTGAAAATGTCAAATTCATGTAAAAGCCCTCATGATTAGCCCTTATTCTTCTATTTCATTGTTACCTTTTTAGTCACTTAAGCTGATTAAATCGTGCACGTGTTTAATGTTTTTATGTTCACTGAATCATAAAAGGTCATAGCGTGTCTCATATAGTATTCGGTGAATCAGTGAACAAGTCAATCTTATGCTAAGTGTCATTTTAGTCGGGTGGTCTCTAAGTCTCCCAGTGAACACCTCAACCATTCAGTGAACTGGCGAATGTGTAAAAAATGCTAAGTGTTATCCTTGATCATGGAGTCTCCAAGTATTAGGCAGTTATCAGAAAACTTTAAGTGACTTGGAGAATGCATTATCTCTTATTCACGTATTCCTTGGCGGTTCTGTGCTAACATCTAGCGACCTAGCAAGAACCATAGATCATTGACAGGATCAACGGTTATGATTAAATCTCAAGTATTATTGGGTCCTACATGTTTCACTTAGCGAATGAGTGATTGTGTATAGTTTTCTAAGTATGGCGGCTCTGACAATTTGGCTTGATGAATTTGGCGGAAAGGGTTGTTTCAAATGTTCGCTTGTTCTCAGAATAAATTAGTGAGAGGCTAAGTAATCTGGTGATTCAGTGAATCATGTGGTCACAGGTTCTCTTAAAAGAAATGTAAAGGGTAGTATGATTTGGCGAATGGGCGAATCAAAGGATTAGCAAAGTTTCAAGTCTTCAGTCGCTTAATTGCGTAAAGAAACATTCAACGTTTGAAGTATTGCGAGATTTAGAGAACCCTTGTTCCTTGATTCTCATAATCAAATGATCATATGTTTTGGTGAAGTGGTCAGCTAATTGCATTCACCAAGTCACGTGATGTTGACAGTCAAAGCTACATGTTTTAGTGATTCAGAGATAAACTATTCACCAAGTCGCCAGATATCCAGGTAGTTAGCACTAACATCTAGCGAATGAGCGAAGCATACAGCTGCTAAGTCTTAGAATGAAGGTGATGGTTAAGACAAATTCAGTGACTCAGAGAGTAAATGCTTCGCCAGTTCTCTGAATAATCAGATGGTTAAGTATCTCATTAAGTGAATGCGCGAACCCTTTGTTCGCTAAATCTCCAAGAAAATTGACAGTTAGCTGGGACATTAAGAGAATGGGAGAAGGCTTTGGTCGCCAGTTCTCTAAATGATAACTGTAGTCAAGTGCTCGAAGGTGATCACTTCAGTCGCTGATTCACTAAGATGATGAAAAGATAAGAATTACATTGTGAGAACTCACGAAGGCTTTGGTCGCCAGTTCTCTAAAAATGAGCAAGGGTTAACATTGCATTAAGCGATTGTGAGAGACTTTTTGTCCCTGATTCGCTAAATGGGCCTAGTTGGAAAAGGTAATAAAAGAAAAGAAAAGGGACCGTTGCCTACGTGGATAAAGTACAGTGTCAAGATGGAGAGTAAACTAATGAGCCATTCAATCAGTTTCAAAGGAAGATTGCATGACGTAAATAGGTTTAAAGTGCAGAATCTTAATCATTTGCCTCTGTGCCTTGTTTTCGAGTTGTTTAATTTATCTGTCAACATCCAAACTCGGCTAACTCAAAATTTTAAATCTGATGGTATATGAAATTGAATGTGGAAACAATTAAGGAGATTTGCAGTAATTGTGGTAGTTGTACACATTTGATCCATATCGATAAATAAGCTAAGGTCATTGTTTCCTATGTCCAAAATTAGTCGAAGAGAATTGTGTCATTCTGAAGCAATTTCTAAGTGCCAAGTGAATCCATTTTGCAGAGATTGAAGATAATTCTATAGCAAAGATGAGTCAACTTGAGAAGAGTGCAACATCTTCCAACAGTGAAGCCAAGTCTAAAAGTGGTGAAGACAAGGGCAAGCCTAATTATTCAAATGAATTTTTGAAATTGCTACCTAGTTCCAGTCAGAACAAAAGAGCTCCTGATGATGTTTTCAAAGATGTTCTAGGGTTTTGCAGAGATCCTATCACACCGAATAGCACAAGTTATACTATCTTCAACTTCTTTTATAAAAATAGAGATAGTCATATCCCTTTATGTAATGGTTGGGCTTTGGGGTTAGGGAAATTAGTAGTGCCTGATGTATTCCTGAATGCGGATTTAATTGTTTCTCTAGCTAGGTGTTATGACCCTATTTCCAAGACTATTAGGAAAGAGGACCAGTTAGCTTTGGTTACTCTTGATAGGGGCTCGTTCATGAAGGCTTTTAATGTCTATGCATCCTCCTCTACTGAAATCGACCTGAGCAAAGAAAATGAGAGGTACAAGAATAACACAGGGATAGTGAAGGACCAAATGATGAAGTATATCCCAAAACAAGATAAGTATATAGCTCCCCTCCCTGCTCACATGAATGCCCCTTACCAATTTAAATCTCTTCAACATTACATGAGGCAAACTTGTTATGGGTTGTGTAGGGTTTTGGGAATTGATGGGGATGCAGAGTTTTTATGAGCTGATCTTTTGATGATTATCCTAGACATCCAGAATTCTTTGGTTAATACTAACTATGATTACATCCAGTATATCATTGATAGGATGCATGAGGGTTTGATTTTTGTCAAGGATAGTAAGAGCCCAATTAAGTTCATGCATTATTCTTTGCTAATGCACTTAATTTTGTTCTTCAACATTAATAATTTTGATTTGAACATGCTGAAGCCAAGGTTCAACTTTGAAGGCCAGTATAATCTAGTGCAATTATGGGTGAGGAAGTGGAGTTCTACTTCCAATGAAGGGGATTTTTGCATCTTTTAGAATTTCATTATTTATCCTATTGTAAGGATATTAGGTGTCAATACTACAAGGATATCCCCAAGGGTCCTTAGGCTCCTACGACCAGTGCAGTTTGTGGACAAATGGGAGGGAGATCATAATTGGGGTGATTTTTACTTGGGGGAGAATGCTACAATTTTGAGAGTCTACGGTTGCCCCCAACCCCCACATCTGTTACCAAAATTTGTGCCTCCAAGAGTTGCTTGTTTGGAATTTTTGTGGTAGTTGATGTGGATAGATAGAGAACCTCTAGCCCCTCATAGGAAGGGTACATTCACACCTAGGAAATTCAAGATAGGTGACTTCCTGGTAGGAAAGAGGGCATTTCCTCAAATTACTGCATGGTTAAATTAGTTCAAAATGGTTGCTGGTGCTTGTAGACATGTAGATCCTGAGGGCTTTATCAAAACTGCCAGGATGCTTTATATTCCAAACATTGGTGTGATTAAGGAACATGAGGGTTTGGATGAAGAAGATGTAGTCAGAAACATTATAGATGATGATGAGGTCAAAAAGAGATGGAACAAGTACTTTGATTTGATAGACTTGTCAAAACAAGTGATGGTAGCTGAGCTTCCTTTTAAGGGTTTCTTCCCTGACCTTCCCTATTTAAAAAGAATTGACAAGATGATAGAGATGCATGACACTCTATCAAATCAGTTGGAGAAGTTGATTGACCAAAGTCAACCAAAGAAAAAGAAAGACTATTCATCTTCTGATCAAGAGGAGTTTTCTGATGAGTCCCTGGAAGGGAATAGCCCACCACAAATTAAGGATGTACAGAGTGTTAAGCCTATTGAAAACCAACCAAAAATAGGGGATTCTCCAGAGCCACTTTGAAGAAATAGAGGCTTGAGGAAGGAAAGCCTTCAAGGCAGGAAAAATAGAAGAGAATAATTGATAGAGTGTCTACTCTAGTGCCAGGTGATAGGGTTTACCATCACCAATTGAGAAAATCAATAAGAGAAGGAAAGAAGGTGGCCACTAATGAAATAGATAAGGAACAGTCCCTGTGGTCAGAAAAGGATATCAGAGAGGTCTATCAGGAGGATTTTTTAAGTGATGACTAGTTTATTAAAACTGATGAATTCAAGAGTTTCCTTATTTGGAATAAGCAAAAAGAAGTGAGGAAACTTCTGCCTGAAGGTATGGAGCCAAGTGAAGAAACATTGAGAGCCTTAGATTCTTATGATCCTAGCCTTGATCCCATAACTACACATGAAGCTAGACAACTAGTCAAGCCAAGTGGAATGCTATTGACTCCAGGATGGGATCTGACTTCTGCATTCATCATAGATCAAATAAGAAAGCAACCACAAGGTAGCCTGTCATATGAAGTTCACATTGGTGATATGATAAGAGGAAGTGGCTATGACCCTAAATCTCAAGCTGTTGCAATGTGGTCTATGGCCCCTAGGACCCAAAAGCCATCTTTGTTAAGTATAGAGGATAAAATGGAAGGGAATAAGATTATATGGACTATGCAGAATATAACTAACCTTGAAGTTTCCAAGGCAGTAACTCATTGGGCTAACCTAAATGAAGCAAAGATGGTTCAATTATTTGAAAGGTATTCAAAATTGTTTGAAAGTGCAAACCTAGTGGCCAAGGATAGAGACTTAAAATTGATGAAGATTAAGCAGTTAGAGGATGAATTGGTAGAAATAAAAGTTAAGCTTGAAGAAGCTTCAAAGGTAGTTGTTTCCCCCCCTGTGCAGATTGAGGTCCCTATTCAAATTGATGAAGAAGTCCCTAAGAGACCTACTGAAGATTTGGAGAAGATAAGGATAGAGGCATCTTTGGACACTATGTCAAAGATTGTGCAATACAGGTGGGATAAGATAATAGAAAAGATGGATATAGTTTATCAATCAGTTAGCCAATTGCACCAAACCAACAGAAAGGTAAATGAATCATTGGCTACTTTGGAGCCACTTCATAGTGTTTGGTCTGGGAGAAGTTTGTTGTTTGATAAACTTGATAGTCTACAGGAGCATAAGCTTGAGATCCCTGGGGTAGTGACAGAAGTTTTTGAGAAGATTGGCTTAGTCAGTGCTATTTCAAAGTTTTTTAAAGGTAAGTCCAACCAGGTGAAGGCTAAGTTGTTTATGTTTGATAAGCATTATAGAAAATATCTGCCATCAATATGTGATGATAGTGGAAATGTGACCAAGTTGGAAGAATGGAAACTGTCAATGGATTAGTTGGCAATTACACAAGATGCTTTCCTAAATAGTGACAATACTTTGGATTTTGAGAGGTGTAATAGCATAATTGACAGTCTTTTCAAAATTGAAAATGATTGCATACGATTTCTGGCAGAGGCCAAAAATATAATTGACTCCATGTGGGATAAGCAAGTCAGATTATTACATGAATTGCAGACTTACAACTGGCCATTGGATGATGATGTAGCAACTTGGGAGAAGCTAACAATAAAGAAGAAGAAAAGGCCAGTTGTCCAGCTTATAGAAGAAGAGCAAGAATAGAGCTGCAGATGGCACCTGATCCAAAAATTGGGGGAGAGCAAGTTTCAAACAAAGGATGATGAAGGTTAGCCGAAATGGCGATCATCATTCATGCAACAAATCTAGCAATTGCTCTGAAATATCCTTAGACAAAGATGCCACCTGCAAAATTGTTGAGAAAAGATATTTGTGATATGTTGTTACAATCTTTTTGTCAGTTTCTAATCTTGTCTCTAGTGTAGGATCTTTTCTAGCCATCCCAAGCTTGTTGCATCCTTTTGAGGATTCCAAGATGGCTAAGATATATATATCAAGTCTCTGCTCTTTTCAGGTGGTGGAAAAAATACTCTGTAAGAAAGGTTCTTAATACAAAACCTTATTTTCTTTAAATGAGAAGATACTGTATCAACACGTTTTGACCATTAATACAAAATATTGGAGCTCTGTTACTACCATTTTATTTTCTTTATGTATGGGGTGTTTTAGTTTTCTTATGTATTTAGATTGCAAGGCATTTTGAATACATTATTCACAAGGTGAATATAGGGGTTAAGCTTAAGTTTCTTTCAAGGAAAGAGTAAAATCTTAGGAGAGGTCTCTGGGAATTAATAATCCATGTATGAATTTGATGATAGTTGTAGAAATTAAAAGGATGGTATGTTAGGCATGTCATTTGAGTTTCAGTATATTTGTTTTGATAGATATATGTGGAGGTAGGGTTTGACTCTAATTCCCAAGTGGATAAGGAACTGGTTCTAGATCCATTTACATTTATTTTCCACCTAAAATATAAATAATTGTTTCATTTTACTTTACCAGTACAATCATAATCTGAATCATTCCATGACAAGTTCATGGATGTGTTTTGTAATGCTTTGTAGAAGCACTAAATGAGGTTAACCTTCCTTGAGTTTAACTCTAAAAAGAAGAAGGATGAATATCCTTAAACCATTGTTTCCTGTTGCTACTTTCATGATTTCCATCATAGTTTTGTGTATCAGGGTAATTTGGGCGGTACTTAGAGTTTTATCATCTTACTAAGTTGATTTTTGTAACAAAGCAGTGAAGGAGCTAGTTCACAATTCAGAGCTCAGTTAAACAGTGAATTGATATAGGTATACCCGCCTGAGTATCCATACTCGAAGTGAAGAAGGTTTTCTAACCTTAGCACCTTAGTGTTTGCATTCTGTTAGATTATGTCCGTTGGGATTATATCAGTATTTGATAATCTATAGATTTGAGCACTAACAGGTCCATAATTTTGTAATGTGGCCATTAGAGCCTTTTAAAAGTTGTCAAGAGAAGTAAAAGTGCTAAAATATGTAAATTGCCTATAGTGGCATAATAGGCCTATAAAGGCTTATGTGAGGGTTTATGAGGTTTTTTTAAAGTTTTAGAGTCTTAGGCATTAGAGTTTAATCCTAAAGGAATTAGAGTCTCTCTCTCTCTCTCTCTCTCTCTCTCTCTCTCTCTCTCTCTCTCTCTCTCTCTCTCTCCTAGGTGGAGTCTAGGATTAGAGATTAGTCAAATTGATTGACAATTGACAACTTTTGCAAATGTTGTCAATGTTGCATAGTGCAAATTTTGAAAAAGATGTAAAATTTGAATCCCAACATGCACAAACACCTCATTTGGTTGGAACCAATTGGAAATTGCATAATAAGGTTGAAAAACCTTATACCAATGTTAGATGAATGATTGGAGAATTTTTCATACCTGATTTTAATAAAATTTCATTTATTTCTTGAGAATTCGACTGTGTTTCTAAGGTGTATGGATTTGTATGGATCCCAATGTGCCATTGAAGGAACTTAGAAGTTGGTCCTATGGGATATGAGAAGATTTCATGTGGTTTGAAGTCTTGAAACCAACTAGAATGAAAGTTATCACATTTTGAGTGCCCAGTGGTCATAGGAAGGCCCTACCTAGGGTTTCGAGACTAAATTCCTCTTTCCAGGAAATTCCACCATGGGAAGAATCTAAATCTATGTGGAAAGAAAGGAGGGAGGATTTATTTTAATATTTTTAGGGTCTTAGGTTGGGAAGAAATTGATGGAGGGAGGAATGATTAAACCCTCTAGAAAAGCATCTATATGTGACTATCCAAAATTGAGATTTTGAATGCACAACTTGGACCAAGGGTGGAATGAAGACCTAAATCCTTGGATTTAGTCATTTGGCATGATTCCACAGGTGTTCCAATTGGATTTATTTGAAGTTGATCTAAATTCATGGCACTTCCTTTGTTAAACTGACCTATTAGCCCTATTAGGCCTAGGAGGGAATTGAGGACAACAGGAGTTAGGGGATTGATCAAGGGACCTAACTTGGTGAGTGTTGTTGGTGGTTGGATTAGAGTACTTGCACTAGTAAATTTTGCCCTAAATTTTGATGAGAAAAGGTCTAATTGTCTACAACAATTGGTCGAATAGGTGACTAAAACTGTCATTGATCTTTTTTCATCGAATTGTCTATGTGGTGATTAATAGTCAAAATTTTGACTAGACTAGTGGTTGAATTATCCACTGAAACAATTCCTTGGAAGTGGAAGAATAAAACCACCACCTCAACTGGGTCAATTAGTGTGAAGGTCAAAATTGAGATGTTCACTAGGAAATTTTAGTGTCGAACTATCCACAGTGGTTCGTGGAAAAGACCATCGAATGCATAGCATTCTAGTCAAAAATAGCGTCAAACTATCCATGGTTGTTCATTGAAAAGATTTTCAAATGCATAGCTTCTGGTAAAAAATAATAGTGTTGAAAGGTCGAAATTGAGAGCAATCCAAAATGTTGTTTAAAAAAAAATTGTGGTGCACCATTTCAATATATTCCTAGTTTTAGTTGAATATATTGGTTGTCTATAATTAGCATTGCAGTGTCAAATGTAGCATGAATTCATAATATGTGTGGGATTTATGGTAACTAAAATATAGCATAAATTATAGTCCAATGAGATGAGATCAAGAGATAAAAATATTAGGGCTTCTTCTATTATAGATATTCAAGTTAAATCCTCAGAAGAAATGACAAAGTGTTGAAATTGGGAAAGATAACACATCCTGTTGGCATTAAATAGAATTTCCACTAGTGACAACACTTATTTGCATTCTAGGTGCAAACCGAGCAGACAGTGCAAACCGAGCAGATAGTGCAAACCGAGCAAGACAATGCAAACCGAGCAAGTTAGTACAAACCGAGCAGGACAGTGTAAACCGAGTAACATCATGTCTACCGAGTCACCAGTATTTACCGAGTTCAAAACCTACCGAGTGGTCAGTATGAACCGTGCCTTCACTTCTACCGAGTGCATGACGATGCCGAGTAATGCAGTGGACGCCCAGTATCAGAAAGTCACCGAGTTAGTTTGAAGGAACCATGTAACCATACTTGGGCCAACTTAGTAGCACTTATGTTTATTTGTCAAGCCGACTTTGTAATTGTAATTGTAATTAATTGTTTGAGACTTGTATATAAACAATGTTGTAAAAATGTCAAGAAGTATGTAAGAAGCATATATGTGAAAAAGAAAGAAAGGCAGAAATAAGTGAATTACAAAGGGCTTCAGCAGTATAAGGAACAGCAAAGACAAATTCATCACAGAAGGTGATCAGTACATCAGCGAATCTCAATCAGCAATCCAGTTGCAAAGCAAGAGATCTACTGTTTCATCCTAACAGGTGAATCAGTACTAAATCCTTTAACCGGGTAGACTTAACAGTCTTTTGTAAAATCTCTTTACCGAGTGCATACTTCATTGTATGTTTGTAAATCCTTTAACAGGGTGGATTTAGCAATCCTTATTGCTCCTAACAGGGCAAATCATCAGAAGTGATCAAATTGTAAGCCTTAACTGGCCAACTTTATTCTGCAGTATTAAAGCTTTGTGGGTTTCATCCCCACCCCAGTTTTACTTTCTTTTTTGGAAGGTTTCTGGGTAACCAAATCTATGTGTCATTTTTGTGAATGCTTTTAAGTTTCATGCTTTCTGTATGCAAAGGTTAAAGTAAATTACATGTTAATTCATCTGTAATTGAAAGAAAATTTGGAGTTACTGATTCACCCCTCCCCTCTCAGTAACTCGGTTAATTCTTGAATATTTCCAACAATTGGTATCAGAGTAGCATTGGTTCTCAAGTCAAAGCTTAACTAGCTTGAGCAAAGATCCAGGACAATGGAGGTATTCAAACTGAACAAGGTGATTGAAAATGAAAAGCTAGATCTGGAAATGGCCATAGCTAAACTTAAAGAAGCAAAAGAACATCTTTCCCAATCCCTAAGAAGAAGGAAGGAACTTGCAAATCAGATGAATGATCAGAATTACATTGAAGAAAAGATTGAAGATCTTTTTCCCTCAAATAGCTCAGATGAAGCAAACAATGCTGTCAAAGAACTCCTAGAAAAGAATGGGTCTCTGCAGGAAGAAGTGAGAAAATTAGAAAGAGAACAAGAGCTACACTCTACAAGATTTTGTGAGATCTTGGAACAAAGAAACAAGTTGAAAGATGAATTAGATGGAAGGAACATTGAAGTCCAAAATAAAACCCTTCAGCTAGAAAACCTAATTGATCAGATCTCTCATACAAATGAGGAAATTCTGAATCTAAGATCAGAAATAGAAAGTACAAGAGAAGAACTAAGATCTGAAAAGGAAATCAATCTAAGATTGGTGGATGACCTAAACGCTGAAAAACAAATCAATGAAGGAATGCTGAAAAGTCAAGAAGACTTGAATCAGCTGTATGAGAGAAATCTTCATAGGCAAAAAGGAAAAGCAGGACTTGGATACAAAGGAGAAGGCGAATCCTCTAAGAAAGGTACTCAAAGGAATCAAAAACCTACTTGTAATCATTGTGGTAAAATAGGACATACTTCAAATAAATGTTGGAACAATGAAAAAGCAAAATTCAATGGAAAATGTTACAACTGCAATCAACCTGGTCACAAAGCAAATGAATGCAAGGAAAAACCAAGATTCAGAGGTAATTGTCACAAGTGCAACAAACAAGGTCACAAAGCATCCGAGTGCAGATCCAAAATATTCAATCCAACAGAACAAATTATGAAAGCAATGTTTGGATGGGACTACAACACCTAGTGTAGATGTCATTACTGTGGAGAATATGGACACATTGGCATGAATTGCATAAAACATCATCTAAGGAAAAGAGATACTACCGTAAGATGCTTCAAATGCACTAAACTCGGTCACATAGCTAGAAACTACATGAATGCTAGTGAAGTTGAAGATGGAAAGAAGAATGAAGCAACTAAGGTCAGGAAACAGGTGAGACAAAAATGGATTCCTAAATCTACCGAGTAAACCAGTCCAAGTAATGGAATGGGTGGCTCTACCGACTCAAACTAAATTTCCAAGAAAGCACTGGAACTGTATTCTCATAAACCAATCTCAAGCAGTTCCAGAACCAAATTAAAAGAAAGATCTAAATCAGCATGCAAGATGCAGTAAGATCACAGGAAGGTCGGTATCAGTCTTTATCGAGCAAGGTTGGTACCAGTCTTTACCGAGCGAGGTCGGAGCAATATGAATTCTCAAGTTCACCGAGTTGCGAAGTCTTTATCGAGCAATTAATTCTTAGTGGGTGACAGTCTGTCAGAATTCATACCCTAATTTGTACTGAGCATTAATGACAGAGTTGTAAACAAAAGGCAAGTAATCGAACTCATTCTTCACCGCGAACCTTTAGCACTTTGAGAGCAGAAAATTTCAAGAGCAACCCAGTGATTCAATACTTTTGCAAAAGGAATTTTCTGTGAGCTACCATGGCATCATCCAGCACTTCAGTGAAGAAAGGATCAGATATGTTAGTCCAAGGGGAATGGAAAGCACCAGATTTCAAGATCGTGCCCGCAATTGCAGCAGCCCTAGATCCGAACGGAGCTCAATCTTAGATTCCTCCTAAGGTACTACTTATTAACGATATCTGTAATCATTTCAACTGTTCAATTCATGAAATGGGAAACCTAGAACTAGATACTGTGCATGAGGAACTGTGTGTGGATGGTATTCTGAAACCCAAGCACAAACATCTGGAAGATAAAGGTTTAGTTCACATTGCACATCTACCTCGAAACTTTCGAGATAAATGGGTTAGATACATTCTCAGCCGTGTACATGATGGAAAGATTTGGCTTGAGAAACCCATAGAGATCACAAAGAAGATGATTCATCAAATCACCGGTCTTCCCATGTTGAACAAAGAAAAAACTACCAAAACCCTAGGTCGGACGGAACTAGAGAAGAAAACCCTAGCTGAATGGGACGGTAGAGGCATGAAAGTTAGCAGCATTACCGATGCTGAACTGAAGTTTGGTACACACATAATTGCCCATAAGATTTACAGTTCTAGTCGACAGAATAGTGTCTCCTGTGAAGCTATTGACCTAGCATACAAAGTGGTCAAGAATAACTTAACATTTGACCTAGCAAACTTATTGTTAAAGCAGTTTAACAAAAACATGGAAAGCATTCAAACTTCCAAAAACAATCCATGTAAGTTTGGATCCTTATTGGTCTGTTTATTCTTCTATGCTCAGAAATTCTTCCCTTCTAAAGAAAAATTTGTATGGAGAAAAGATGTGCCAGTCCTTTATGAAATAAATGAATACATCTCAGACATGGGTGAAAATTTTGAAAGCATCATGGATAATTATTTTGAGTCTTTCAAAGAGAAAATGAATGACAGATTCCGGATTCCACAGAAGTTGGTGGAAGATTACAAGGATGACATTTGTTTTATGGTGGATTGTGACAATGTATATATTCAAGCAGCTAAACCGAGGACTGTATATGTAAAACCTCTTCCTTATGAGGTAAATATTGATGAAACCAAGAATATTATTGAAGCTCTTCTTAATCAGTCTGTCAATCCCAAAGCTCCATATTTTGGAACATATGATGAAGCTAAGGTGAGAATTGAATTAAGCATAAAGCTTCCACAGGCGGTAAACAAAGGAAAGAAGAGGATAGCCAAAATGCAAATGATAACCGAGGACAAAGAAGAAAAAGATGAAGAAGAAGAGGAAAAGGATGAGAAAATAGAGGAACCAGAATCTGCAAAGAAGAAAGGAAAGGTATTCATCACTAAGGCACCTAAGCCTCCCACTGCTGTATTTACAAGGAGAAATGCAAGAGGTAAGGCAGACAAGGTAGACAAGGCAGATAAAGACATAGTATTCAAAAGGCCTCCTCTAAACTTTCAAGAAAGGATCAAACTCTTTAGAGACGGATCAGGATCTGGAGTAAGTAACATAAAATCTTTTAAATATGAAACCAGATAGGAAACAGAATAGAAGGAAATAGAAGATGCTGTTATTGAAAAGATGGGAGAGTGGAAATACTCTCCTGATGACATAGCCCCACAGGTTCCAGCTGTCTTATTAAATCCAATAAAAATGAGATGGAGCAATGCAAAGCAAACTGTGATAGACATATTTGATCAAACCCTGAGACAGTTAATGCCGAGCTTGAAAAATGATGAAGTAAAGAAGGCATTAAAAGAAAATGAAAATAAGATGACACTAAGGTTCAATACTTGTTTGATTCTGATCAACAATATCGAATCGGTTGTGAAGGCTGCAAATGCTACATGGAAGAACATATACCACCTTCACCAACCGAGTATTGAAACAGTCATAATAAAAGATATTGAAGATGACAGTGATGAACAAGAAGAAGCCACTGAGGTAGATGATACTGTGAGAATAGCAGCAGAAGTCATTGCATCACTTCCTACCTCTCTAGTAAAAGTTTCTACATCCAGCCTGGAGACACCTTCAAGCATGGTTGTGACAACTTCAACATTTTTCCAATCATCTATAGCAACAACAGAAGCAACTACCATTTCTTCTACCGAGTTGCAGTCTCCCACATCATCAAGTTTTCCAGCAGTAAGTTTTCCAGTTTTTGAATCTACAAGTGTAAATATTTTAAGCTCTCCAGTAGACAGTGTGCCAGTCTCTATAGCCAGTCCAACTATGTCTACTGTCACTACTACTAAGGCATTAAGTACAGATAAGCCTAAGGCTCTACCGAGTATAAAATTTTTGGGTAAGAATATAGTAGAGGATATAGACCTAGATGAAGAGATAGAGATTCCAACATTAGATTTTGCAAATCTATCAGCAGACCAAATGCAAAATATAGGTGAGATCCTCCAAAGGAAAGCAAAACAAAAGAAGCTTAAAGAGGAGAGAGACAAGGAATATCAAATCATCAAGGATGCTAAGGACATTTTGTCTGATGCATTAGGTATTAAAGTAGATTCCTCCCAACATGTTTTGCTACAATTAGCAGAAGCAGTTAATAAATACAATGAGGATTCATCTGGGACAGAAAAGTTAGTTGAAAGAGCCGAGAAGAGATTCGACAATAAAGTGCTTGAGCACATTGCTCAGCACATAGCTATTAACCAAGTAGAATTGTCTTCAGTTTTGTCAAACATTGAATCTACCTATTCGAATGCTACCTCTCTTTTGGCCAGATTGTGCAACATTGCCGAGTTCACAAAGGATGTTAAGGATAAAATGAATAAAATGGATGAGGATATGAAGATTAGCATACAGAAGCTGCAACTTGAACCAAGTTCAAGCTCTGCTCATCACATGAAAATCTCATACCTATCAAATATGCAGTCAGATCTACTGAAAGAAGACACAAGGATCCGGTCCACACTGCTAGACATCCAACACATGATCCTTCCCATCATGAATACAATGTATAATCACATTGAACATTCCAAAACATTGATTCATGACAATCAGTTCTCTATAGTAGATCACACGATTGAACTCTCTGCAGAAGTCCAAATTGCAATCCAAACATGCAAGATTCTGCAAGAAAGTTGGGACAGAACCCTGGCACTAATAATGAAGGTACATTTTGATTTTCTATCAAATTTTGGATTCTCTCTGTAAATAACTTGTATATACACCTTTGGCATTATCGTCAAAAAGGGGGAGATATGTATAGAGGGAGATATATGTATAGAAGAAGATTTGTATAGAAACAGTTAGCACATTGAAAGGGGGAGACAATGTATAAAGCCCTATAACAAAGACAAATTTTGAAAAATCAAAATAAAACTCAGCATGATTCATGTATATAAATTTTTGCCAATAAGTGTTTTTGTCACTAATGCCAAAGGGGGAGATTGTTGGCATTAAACAGAATTTCCATTAGTGACAACACTTATTTGCATTCTGGGTGCAAACCGAGCAGACAGTGCAAACCGAGCAGACAATGCAAACCAAGCAGACAGTGCAAACCGGGCAGACAGTGCAAACCGAGCAGACAGTGCAAACCGAGCAGACAGTGCAAACCGAGCAGACAGTGCAAACCGAGCAAGACAATGCAAACCGAGCAAGTTAGTACAAACCAAGCAGGATAGTGTAAACCGAGTAACATCATGTCTACCGAGTCACCAGTATTTACCGAGTTCAAAACCTACCGAGTGGTCAGTATGAACCGTGCATTCACTTCTACCGAGTGCATGACGATGCTGAGTAATGCAGTGGACGCCGAGTATCAGAAAGTCACCGAGTTAGTTTGAAGGAACCGTGTAACCATACTTGGGCCGACTTAGTAGCACTTATGTTTATTTGTCAAGCCAACTTTGTAATTGTAATTGTAATTAATTGTTTGAGACTTGTATATAAACAATGTTGTAAAAATGTCAAGAAGTATGTAAGAAGCATATATGTGAAAAAGAAAGAAAGGCAGAAATAAGTGAATTACAAAGGGCTTCAGCAGTATAAGGAACAGCAAAGACAAATTCATCACAGAAGGTGATCAGTACATCAGCGAATCTCAATTAGCAATCCAGTTGTAAAGCAAGAGATCTACTGTTTCATCCTAACAGGTGAATCAGTACTAAATCCTTTAACCGGGTAGACTTAACAGTCTTTTGTAAAATCTCTTTACCGAGTGCATACTTCATTGTATGTTTGTAAATCCTTTAACAGGGTGGATTTAGCAATCCTTATTGCTCCTAACAGGGCAGATCATCAGAAGTGATCAAATTGTAAGCCTTAACCGGCCAACTTTATTCTGCAGTATTAAAGCTTTGTGGGTTTCATCCCCACCCCAGTTTTACTTTCTTTTTTGGAAGGTTTCTGGGTAACCAAATCTATGTGTCATTTTTTTGAATGCTTTTAAGTTTCATGCTTTTTGTATGCAAAGGTTAAAGTAAATTACATGTTAATTCATCTGTAATTGAAAGAAAATTTGGAGTTACTGATTCACCCCTCCCCTCTCAGTAACTCGATTAATTCCTGAATATTTCCAACACATCCAACTCTCTGGGTATGAAACAAACTTGGACTACTATAAATCCCAATTGAATTCACTAAAAGAGACACCTATCAGTCATGGTATTTAAGCTGGTCACGATGCAAGAGGAACTAACCAATCAAAAAAGAAATTTTACTCAAGTAGATTGGTAAAGGATATGCACAGATCATAAGGAAAGAAGCATCATATAAAATATTCATCACACATTGTGGCAAAGTGCAAGACATATCTGCATGAGGACCAACATTATGAAATAAAGTGGATAAACAACTAGAATCCTTACTTACAAACTAGAATATGCACATAAGTCCTTAAGGTGCCTCCATGAATTGAAAATAGTAAGTTAGAAATAGGAGGAAACATGGATACCAGAAGTAGAGACAACCAAGGTCCTCTTTTAGTTGTGATCAACTAAGTCATAGAACTATAGGATGCAACATAAGATAGGATAGTAGAGTGAGAGCAACAAAGTCAATTCCACTAACAACACCTCTTCACTGTCTCAAGACAATACAGAACGTTCATGGGCTAATGTTAAAAGCCAATGAAGTACTACACTCTCAGACCAAACATTAAATCCTTTAGATTCATCAAAGAATTCTAATGAGTAATATCATAGACCTAATTAAAGGAAACTAAACAAAAACAACTACTTAAGCTGTAACTTGAAAGCACTCTAATACTCCAAATTACTCAAAAGCAGACCATCATGTTAACTATACAACTAGTATTTTCTACCTATTTTGTAATCAATGCATCCATAACATGAGTAACTTAAACCTCATCATTCCTGTCAACCAACCTTGGCTGCCAAAAAGTTACCACTGGCAACACTAACTCCAACATCATGCCAATGATCATTGTCACCATGACGATGAAGACTTGGTATTGGTGGCCCAGGAGAACGTTTCGCTTCTATAGCAAACTAGATTGTCCCAACTGCCTCCATAGCTACTTCCAATGATTCAGTGTCTGTAATTTGATATTTCCCAACATATTTCACCCTATTTCTTGCAAAATTAAATATTTATGTTAACCTAAAATGTTCCAAGACATTGTGGGCAATTCCCAGTGTTAGCTTTAGTTTGTCAGAAATGCTATTAAAATCTCAACGATGAATCACTTCTTTCATCATCTTATATTATCCTATAAAGTTTTGACATCTAGATGACAACCATGACAACATATATGCAAGACCTCATAGAATAATAAATATTTTTCATTAGTTTTATAAGTGTGACCTCATAGAATTCATTATCACTTAGCATTTAGCAACATATCAGGGCATACTTCTAGTTGACATCTTTAAGACAAATGACAATCAGGATCAAACAGCTAAAAAATATATAATAGTATTACTACTAAATATTTTTGACACAAGGACAGCTAAAATATATCATCACAATTGCGAAAAAATGGATATGAACAACTTCCCATCTATAATGTGAGACCTTTTTATTTGGAGGCCAACAAGAAATATGTAATTACCAAGCCATTCTTGAAATAATGGAAATAGATTTCATGTTCACATAGATCCTAGATCATATCTCAAAATCCCCTCCTATTAATAAATACCCCACAATATGCTTTGAATTATACAAAAGACAATATATATCAAAATGTCTAAATGCACGTAAAATAATTGAATGAAAACTGAATAAATAACTAGAAAATGTCAGCTGAAGCATGCAGAAATACCCTAGTTCACTTCCAAAATTATACATCATATAAATATATGTTCCTAGTTTCCTATCTAAATGAAAGAGAGCTCTTAATCTTTTGATGCAAGAGCATCTTGGGTCTTTGGCAATCTTGCATCAACCAAAAACATTTTCTGATTTCTGTACCTGTTTTCTATAGTTTTCTTTATAATATTTGAATTTGATATTTTCATGGTGTTTGAAGCTTACATCATGTTGGGGACCTATTTGGGAACCTTCTCCTATGAGCACATCAAGTTTGGATGGACTATTTCAAAGTTACAGCTATTTTCCTTCCCGTTGGAATAGTGTTTTCCTATAGTTTTGGTGCTGATTGTTCATGTTGGTTCTATTGATCCATAAGGAATATTATTTTTCACACTTAAGAGATTCAAGGGGACCTAAATTAATATCATTCCCCAAGAGTGAAGCTACCAATTCATTATGAGTCAAAAGTTATGGCCTTTTTGGCACAGGACCTATTTTTTGCCAGCTTTCACGTCTGAGTTGTTACTACAGTTTTGGTGCTGATTGTTCATGTTGGCGACCTTGATCTATAAGGAATTTTATTTTGTAAAATTAAGTACTTAAATTGGACCTAAATTAATATCATTTCCCAAGAGCGCAAACTCCAATTCATTATGAGTAAAAAGTTATGCCTATTTTGCCTCAGGACCTATTTCCTGCCAGTTTTTGGGTGAAACATGTGGTGTTTCTTCTTGCGATGTTCCATGTGCTCAGATGGGACCTTGTGCACTTAAGGAATATTATTGGGTAAAGTTAGGACCTAAATCCAAAGGCACATCAATTTATATTCATTCTAGCATTAGTTTTGGTTTAAATCTTGAGACTGGACCTATATTGTAATTAAATGCTTGACTGGTCGACCTGTGGCTTAGCTGGCTATATAACGGGTCTAGATTGATGTAGTAGAGAATCATGGGAAAGATATAGGAAGGATTTTCAAGATACATCATTGGAGAAAAAGATAGGATGCAAGCTGTAATTCTGAATTCATAATTTTCATTGTATAAGGCTGAAACTCGGAAGGCCTCATAGCCGGGCATGTTGAAAGAAATAATATAATTCTCTGTTATTTCTGCTAGTTGATTGTCTCATATCCATTGTATTTCCATTGATTTCATGTGATATTATATTTCTTCCATTATGTAACTTTGAGCAACGGCTTGTTGTGGATTCAAGTGGACTCAATTCTTCTTGATTCTACTTGTATCTACCCTGCCCCTGCATCAAGTGGTATCAAAGCAAGTTCTTTCTTGTGGATTGGATTGTGGAGAACCTTATTGGATTTGGTTGTAGGGTGGTAGATCTAAAATCTGACCTATAACTTGCAGAAGGTTACGATCTTGCTAGAACCTAATTGTCAAGATGGTTTGTGGTAGAGGAAATGATAATGCTATCATGGATATGTTGAGGCAAATTGCAAATAGGCTTGAAGTTGTAGAGATAGCCTAGAGAAGAGGAGCACATCTTGAAGATGTTAGTGATGAAGAAGAAGAAGCAGCACCTAATGCTGAACCTGAAGTTGAACAAGATGAGGAAAGACTTTTGAGAGTTTTGTCTAAGGCTAACTCCAGACCTATAGTTGAAGTTGCTTGGTATGATGGAAGACTTGAGACCAATACACTTTTGGATTGGATCTCTGAGATGGATAAATACTTTGAGTATGAAGGTACTCCTGATAATAAGAAGGTTAAGATAGCAGTCACAAAGTTGAAAGGGCATGCATCTCTTTGGTGGGATCATTTGCAAACTAAGAGACAGAAGAGAGGAAAAGAAAAGATCAAGACATGGATGAAGATGCTTGGAAAGATGAAGAATAAGTTTCTTCCAGCTGATTACCAAGTTAGTCTGATGAGAAAGATGCAAAATCTGAGACAAAAGGACATGAGTGTGAAAGAATATACTAAGGAATTTTACAAATTGGATATCAGATCTGGACATGTGGATGATGAAGTTGAGAAGGTGGCTAGATATCTGAATGGCCTAAGGACATCTATTCAAGATGAGATTAGTTATGTGAAGATTGATAGTGTGGAAGAAGCATACCAATTTTCTTTGAAGGCTGAAGAAAGATTGACAAAAAGACATGATCAAAGACAAATAGGAAGAGGTGGTAGATTTCAGAGAAGTAGAGGCAGATCTGATGGAGAAAGTAGTAGATCTGAAAATTCAGTACAAGATAAAGGATGGGAAGATGACCCTGCTGGTAAAAGAGGTAATTACTCTAGAGGTAGTTATACTGGTTACTCTAGGAATAAAAATAATGGGAAAAGAGAAGAGAGATCTTGGTTTAAAGGTACTTGTTACAAATGTGGTGAAGAAGGACATAGAGCTTTTGAATGTACTAACTCTGGAAAGAAGATTGGAGGTAATGGTAGAAATAATTTGGCTTGTGAAGAAGTTGAGGAAATGTCTAATGAACTTGAACATGGTGAGAACTTGATGCTAAGAAGGATCTTGTGGAATGAAGAAGCTGATGAGGAACCTGTTTTGAGGAAAAGTTTGTTCAGAACCAAATGTAAGATCGCTGATAAATGTTGCAAGGTAATCATTGATAGTGGAAGTTCTGATAATTTGGCATCTGAAGAGCTGGTTAGCAAATTGCAGTTGCAAAGATTGAAACATCCTAAGCCTTACCATATTGCTTGGATCCAGAAGGAGCATAAACTACTTGTAAGTGAACAATGCCTTGTTAAATTCAAAATTGGGAATTATCATGATGAAGTCTTGTGTGATATTATGCCTATGGATTGTTGTCATATTCTTTTGGGTAGACCTTGGCAATATGATAGGAAAGCTTTGCATGATGGTAGATTGAATCAATATACTATTTGGATGGATGGAAAGAAACAAGTGTCGTTGCCTTTGATAGAGAAGTTTGATGAAAGTCACTGTACCACAATCAGAGTATGCTTGTTTGATGATAAAACATTTACAAGTGAAATGAAAGAACAAAATATTTGCCTAAAGCATAAAAGTGGACAGTCAAATAAGGTTGCTGATGCCTTGAGCCAAAGAATAAGTTTGCTGACAGAGATGAGAGTTGAGGTACTTGGTTTTGATGATTTGAAGAGTTTGTATGAGTCTGACATTGATTTTGTAGAACCTTGGAAAGCTTGTAAAGAACACATAGTGAGTGATAAGTGGTCTGATTATTTCATTCAAGAAGACATGTTGTTTAAAGGAGTTCAGTTGTGCATACCTAGAGGATCTATGAGAGAGAACATAATGAAGGAGAAACATAGTGGTGGATTGCTAGACATTTTGGGATTGATAAGATAGTGAATTTGATTTCAGAAAGATACTTTTTGCCATAGATTTATAGAGATGTATAGAGAATGGTTAGACGTTGCAGAATTTGCCAAACAAAAAAAGGAACTAGTCAGAATTCGAGATTGTATACACCTTTGCCTATACTTGATAGACCTTGGGAAGATGTGAGTATGGACTTTGTTCTTGGATTTCCTAGAACTCAGAGAGGTAATGATTCTATTTTGGTAGTGGTTGATAGATTTTCTAAGATGGCTCATTTCATACCTTGTAAGAAGACATCTGATGCATTGCATGTAGCTGAATTATTCTTCAAGGAAGTGGTAAGATTGCATGGTTTGCCTAAATCTATTGTTTCAGATAGAGATACTAAGTTTACTGGTTATTTTTGGAGGACACTTTGGAAGAAGATGAATACTGATTTGAAGTTTAGTTCTACATTTCACCCTCAGACAGATGGATAGACTAAAGTTTTGAACAGAAGTTTGGGAAACTTGTTGAGATGTTTAGTTGGAGAGAAACCTACTAATTGGGATTTGATTTTGGCACAAGCAGAGTTTGCATATAATAATTCAGTGAATAGAAGCACTAAGAAGACACCATTTGAGATTGTTAATGGATTTCATCCTAAGGGAACCACAGAGCTGAGAGATTTACCTACTAAGACCAGAAGAAGTGTTGAAGCTAATCATTTTGCAGAATACCTGAGAACTTTACATGATGAAGTTAAAAAGAATTTGGAGGATAGTAATTTGAAATATAAACAAAGAGTAGACAAGAGAAGGAGACATAAATCTTTTGAAGTTGGAGATGAGGTTATGATTCATTTGAAGATGAATAGATTTCTAGTTGGTACCTACAACAAGCTGAAAATAAAGAAGTTTGGACCTTGTAAGATTCTGAAGAAGTTTGACAGTGGAAATGCTTATGAAGTAGAATTTCCAGAGGACATGGATATATCACCTATATTCAACATTTCTGATATATTTGAGTACTTTGAATCAAATGATGAGATAGAAGATGATCCAAACTATCCTAAGAAGAATAGCAACAGCATTGAAAAGATCTTGAATAGCAGAGTTGGCAAGAGTACAAGAGGAAAAGACTACATGGAATATCTAGTTCAGTGGAAAGACAAGCCAGTTGAGGATAGTTCATGGATTACACAAGCTGAGTTGGATCTTTATGATTCAGGTTAGAGTATGAGTATTTCTTGATGTGGACATCAGTTCTTTATTTAACCTAGGTGTCTGATGCAGGAGCATCTTGGGTCTTTGGCAATCTTGCATCAACCAAAAACATTTTCTGATTTCTATACCTATTTTCTATAGTTTTCTTTATAATATTTGAATTTGATAGTTTAATGGTGTGTGAATCTTACATCATGTTGGGGACCTATTTGGAAACCTTCTCCTATGAGCACATCAAGTTTGGATGGATTGTTTCAAAGTTACAGCTATTTTCCTTGCCGTTGGAACAGTGTTTTCCTGTAGTTTTGGTGCTGATTGTTCATATTGGTTCTATTGATCCATAAGGAATATTATTTTGTGAACTTAAGGGATTCAAGGGGACCTAAATTAATATCATTCCCCAAGAGCCAAGCTTCCAATTCATTATGAGTCAAAAGTTATGGCCTTTTGGGCACAGGACCTATTTTCTGCCAGCTTTCACGTCTGAGCTGTTACTGCAGTTTTGGTGCTGATTGTTCATGTTGGTGAACTTGATCTATAAGGAATTTTATTTTTCACACTTAAGGACTTAAATTGGACCTAAATTAATATCATTTCCCAATAGAAAAAACTCCAATTAATTATGAGTAAAAAGTTATTCCTATTTTTCCTCAGGACCTATTTCCTGCCAGTTTTTGGGTGAAACGTGTGGTGTTTCTTCTTGCGATGTTCCATGTGCTTAGATGGGACCTTGCACACTTAAATAAATATTATTGGGTCAATTTATGACCTAAATCCAAAGTCACATCAATTTATATTCATTGTAGCATTAGTTTTGGTTTAAATCTTGAGACTGGACCTATATTGTAATTAAATGCTTGACTGGCCGACCTATGGCTTAGCTGGCTATATAAGGGGTCTAGATTGATGTAGTAGAGCATCATGGGAAAGATATAGGAAGGATTTTAAAGATAAATCATTGGAGAAAAAGATAGGATGCAAGCTGTAATTCTGAATTCATAATTCTCATTATATAAGGCCGAAACCCAGAAGGCCTCACAGCCGGGCATGTTGAAAGAAATAATATAATTCTCTATTATTGCTGCTAGTTGATTGTCTCATATCCATTGTGTTTCCATTGATTTCATGTGATATTATATTGCTTCCATTGTGTAACTTTGAGCAAGGGCTTGTTGTGGATTCAAGTGGACTCAATTTTGCTTGATTTTGCTTGTATCTACCCTACCCCTGTGTCAGCTTTACTCCTGCTTATCATCATTTTAGGATTCACCTTATAAATTGATTTCCTTCTTTTCTATTTGAACTCTATAATTGTTGAATCTCTATTTCCTAGGTTACAAAGAAAGATCTATCAGCCCTTGCTTATATAGGCTCACTTCTCCATTTATAAGGAAGTTGGCTTTGTCATTTCCTTATATAAGTGTGTCAAGGTAAGTCTCTTAAAAGTTTTGCAAATTTGGGAAGTGTCCCATTCCTCTATCCAATTGCTTCTACTATCACTACGTAGAGCCTGAATTGGCATTTTTGAAACACCTTTAGTTGTTGTCCTTTGGACTCTGCTATTGCACCCTAAATATCCACCTTGACTCCTAATAAAAGAGCATGCACTACTAAATTATCGCAATGGTTAAACACATGTCAAAGCAAGATGAAAGATGGTGTCATAATTTAGAAGCAACCATAATCCACCTTTAGATCAGTGCCGAATCTATAAACAACAAGCAGGATCTACTAACATGGATGGTTATAACATCTATGCATTGGATAGGACTTGATAGAGGGGGTTGAGGATGTGATGCAGGAGCACCAAGGTCACAAGCAGGAGGCAAGATGAGCCATAGGGACACTGATGGATCCCGGGGAGGAGTGGAAGACAAATGGCCTTCAAAGGTCATAAAGACATGTAATAAGGCCTATCATGGTCAAGAAATGGTATTTTGATCACATGTTGATCATATTGTAATCAAAGCTTTAATGTAAGCCTTAATGGCATTATGAAGTCTCAAAAGTACCTAGGGGTCACTAGGAATGGACTAAGGGTTGATCCTAGGTTAGGTGTTAATGGAATTGACCTATAAGGGTCTTAATAGTTGTAATAAGGCCAATAGAGCCTCTAGATGATGCTAAAAGCACTAAAAGTGCAAGATTTTGTAAATTGCCTCTAATGGCAAAAATGGCCTAAAATGGGCTTAATGGGGTTAGTTGGGTTAGTAAAGGTTATAGGATGATAAAGGTTATCATTAAAACCTTTAGAAGTCTTTATTTTTGACATTATATGTTTAGGTTGTCGAGTTGACAACTTTGTTGTCAACTTGACAACAAATCTCTAAGTATTTCATGTTGTGAACAGTCAGTTTTGACTGTTGCAGACAGTTACAAATAGTTAAGAGGTTGTTGTCAGGTTTGAGGGAGAAGATGGAGTCTATTTAGAGGTTATTCCATGTGATTAGAGGGAGAGATCATACTGAATATGAAAAGGCATGAAGTGAAAAGTTTTTGGAATGAATAAAATTTAATTCTCTGCAAATTAGTAACTCACTATCTCGTGGGTAGTCAAGACACTAGTGTTTTGTTCTGAGTGTGATCTCTACTTTGTGTGGATGTAAAACATTTATTTTTTTAGGATTTTACTTGTTATTATTTCCATTACATTGTTTTTCCCTGAGAACACCAAGAAACTATCTGGTGTAGTGACAAAGATTGGCTCCTTAAGGGTACAGTCAGCGGTTTGTTTTGAAGACTTTAACTATGTAAGGGCACTCCCATCCTTGTGATCTCTATGACTTGGATGGGAGATGTCTAATTATATTATATGTACATTATGGAAGTTTGATGCAAGGTGGAGTGCAAAGTGAAAGAACAGTGAGTGACTGGTGAACACACAGTGAAGGTGCACTTGGAAAGCACCAAATGGTGGACATGAGTGATTTGATGGCTGGAGTAAGAATGTGATGGTGGAATATATCTAGGGGGATGTATTGGAGAGTGTTTGAACCATATTTGTACTTGTGTGTTGCTAGGAAGGGCATTTGCCACAAAGCCCTAGATTTATGACCCTAGGAACAAGGGTTTAATGGTTTGGGAGTTGGGTGAGTAGTGTGACCAAGAAAAGTAGAAAATTGGTGGTTTGGAAACCTAATATAAGACTTTTTAAGGTCATAGAGTCTTGGAGAGTAGTGGATTATAGGGTTGCTTTGATAAAGGGGGTTAATTAGGCCTAGGAAAGAGAGCAAGCAGCAGTAGAAAGGTTCACCAGTCAAGGAATGAAGTCTTGAGGTTGAGATGGGTTTTGTAACTCCCAAAAGGGTACTTGGAAAGATAATTACTTTACTAGGTTGTTTGGAAACATTTCATGGAAATTGTAGATTTCTGTCTGGACAGGGCTACTAGGCAAGCCTAGAAGGGCTATAGTGAAGAATGATGAAAGATGGATTGTTTGGAGTTGGTGAAGAGTTGAAACATGTCAAATGTACCATGATAAGATGATCCAAGGTGTTAGGGTCAGTATGAGAAGCTTGGTTGAGATTTTGGTATGGTGGAGGTGCTAGGTACACTAGGTAACCTAGGAGGGTATTTGAAGTTTGATTAGATTGGATTGAGGAATTGAGATAATGAACTCATAAGTATGGATGTGGAAGTGATCTACCAAGTCATAGAACTCTATTTGATTATGTCTAATGTATTTTTTCTAGAATTCCAGGGAGGTACCACTACACATGCCAAGAAGAGTATTCGCCATGAAGATTGGCACCAGTACGTTGTGTGGAGAGGCATCAATTCAGTCATTTTTATGATTCCATTATTGCTTTCATGCAATTGGAAAACTCAGAAGAAGCTTATGGCAATTCAATGGGACTTGAATTTTTGAGTCCCCAGGAGTATGATGCAGGTGCATCTCATGACTAGCAATATTTTGAAGATTTTGGATTATACGAAGATAATTTATATTGTAACATGGCTTAGTAAGCAATTTTTGTGTCTTCGTGATGTAATTGAGTGTGAGACTCAAGTAGGGTTAAATCCTAGTAGTCTAAGAGATAATAAATAAAGGGTTTGTAAATCATGAAGTTGACAACCTCGTTGCCAACTCCACAATACTATTCTAGTGTCTCTCATGTAATTAGGGCTTACTCTAATCAGTGATGAAAACCATTAGAGAAATCAGTACATTAGAGAGTTGGTTATATTACAGAGTTAGTTTTCGGTTGAAATCGGTTTTGAAAGTTCTTTATGTTTACACTTTGAAAAACTGATAGAGTAGTGGTAGAGCAGGTGATTGAGAATCAGTGAAAGGAGAAAGAAACTATGTAACAAAGGAAGGAATTATAAAGAAAATGACTGGCTATCCTTCGATCCTTCATCCTCTTGTTTATAGTTTCTATTTTCAAAATTGCCGAATGATTCGAATAATGAGGAATGAATTAATAATGTTTTGTAGCGGTGTTGTATTGAAACCTATATTATATGCAATTCGGTTTCAAGATTGGTATGAATGTTTTGATAACAATCTCATTTTGAGAGTTCATTTTTTTATTTGAAGTTTGATAAGATTCTTGGTATCAGGTTTATTGGAGTTTAATGTTTTTTCAATCGGTTACGTTTGTTATTAACAAACAATTTTTTGAAGATCTCTATTTTATGAGAATCATGAATGGAATGGTGGAAACTGATAGGGAAAGTTTCATAAATTTTCAATAGTCTATATTTCATTTCATCTGAGTTTACTCTAGTGTTGAATGTGGACATCGGTAAGCCGATGAATTATTAACTGTTGCTAGATAATGCAAGGTCATGGTTATTCAGTGCAAGGTGGTAAATCGGTAGTCAGATGGACTGTGATGACCGATTTGACAGTGAGGAATGATTAAAGGATTCGAAGATCCTTAGATGGTGGTGTTTGGTATTTGAATGATGCTAAAGGTGGCGCAAGTTTGCCATATGTTGAACCTGACCCTGACAGTAGTAAAAAGGTGATGAACCCGTGAGGAAACTATGTGTCCACTATCATAGGATAACCAAGAATGGAAAAGAAAAGGTAGAACCCGAGACATCAATTGGTATTATTGATCACAGATTCAGTTGTTACCATTTATCCATGGTTTGAATCGACATTATTATTCTATCAATATCAAATTTTAGATTGTGTTTGGGCTCATTTATCCTTCCATTGCCGAGCTCTGCATCAAGATGGAGGTAGGTTCCTATGGAGGGTGTTTGAGGATAGAGGAAGGTTTGTGACCAATTATGACATTCTTAATATTGTTGCATTCTCCCTCAAGAAGGTTCATACCTTAGTCTTCAACCTTTCTAAGCATCATTACTGTAGTTTCCCTAACAATACGTAGTGCATTTTTATATACTGCACAAATACACTCACTACACACATACAATGAAACATGTGTCTAATTTATGGTCAAGTTCTATTGAGCTTGTAAATCTGATTTCAAAAGCACATTCCCGTGTATAGAACTAGCATGTCCACAAAACATGAATGAGAACAAGGTGAAAATCCAAAGCCCATTAGTTGGGATTTCCAAAGAGAGAAGGCATGAGACGATTGAGGATTGTAGTCTTCTAGCAATGTAAGTTTCACTTTGAAAACTAATATAAATGCTTTAGCTCTTTTCTTCTCAAGAAAAATGATCTCCTTTTGCTCTCCTAAATTATGCTATGAGTTTTTTGATATTAACGAAAAGGTGCCATCTTCTCTAAATTTTTGGTACGAGGGTATCAGGGCACATAATAAAAGCCTATGAGATTCAGTTCTTTTATGATAGGTCAGAACTTAGTGGGCTTTGATATCATGTTAAAATTTATAGAGATAATAGCAGTACAAAGACAAGACGCATACAAATAAAACTATCTATATATTTTATTGAAGAAGATTACATGCTACATGTAGTCTTTAAAGGGCACAATTTCTTCAAACCTGGATCTGAACTTGATAGCTAACTTAAACTAATTAGCTACCTAATAAAATGCAACTCTAACAAACTATGAAAACTAAAACTAACACTGCCAGCAACATGTTTAAGATTCAGTTTAGACATGCAATGACTTATGATTGATTGTGACATAATGGAGACTTACTACAGCATATTTTTCTTTCTAAACTCTACTGGCAATAATCAACTCGTAGGAGAATGTGATCACCATTTTTTTAATTTCTCTTGTCCATATATGAAATATCTAGATGACATTTTTAATGTTATTTCTACGTTCATGTTTTGTTTTGAACATATATGAAATTCATTATTCCATTTTTGTGTATCTGCAGACTATTAGAATTGTTCAGGATGTTCCATCCTTGGAAAGCAGGAGCAACAAAATCATATTTAAAGATGTATCTTCAAATTACCCTTGATGAAAAACATTGCTCATGAAATAGTTATTTGTAAGAGTCTAGAATAGGTTATTAAGTCTTTAAGAAAGGGCTTATTGTTTAAAATATTCAAATGAAGTCATTTGGTTATTTGAATTTTCAAATATTTAAGTAAACAATGGCTAGTTTAGGGCTTTAGTGGGAAGTTTGAGTTGGTTACTATTTTAAAGATCAAATCATTTAACTAACTGATGAAACATGGTTCAAGTAGTTTTAAGAAGTTCTATTATTTGTTAAGGAGTCTTATTTAGGGAGTCTCTGTCATGGGACAAAGGGCAGATTTTTGTGTAAAGACTGGTGAATACACAGCAATAAAACCCTCTATTTTTGCAAGTCTATTCATTCCTGAGAATCTCAATTTGATTTTTTTTGATGTGTCAATGAATTAACAAGGTTTTTCATTCAATATCATCATTTGGAATGTGTTTATTATTGCATTGAACTTGTTGTCGCCCCTATTGTTTTGAACAATGTTCTTTTATCTTAACTCTCTATGCAGCAGGTTTAGAAATAATGTTTAGAGTCATTCCATGAATACACAGGCCTAATTCATGGAGTGACCATTTGTTTATTTTTATTATTATGATTCTAATTTTGCACATGTAGAATCAGATGGAACAAGTGTGATCACAGTGCGAAATATGGTGGAAAAATAGTGTAACGGATGCCAAGTATAGCAGTGGAAAATCTAACAAAACAAAGGATGTATTTTGGGTTTGAGAACATTATATGATGTTCACTTGATGGTGAATCCATCTTCAATTCATTACAGGAGTGTGTAGAACCGGAAGCTTGAGGAAGCCCTAGATAACAAGGGTTTGAAGGCATAAATTGTGGGTTTTGGTGTTGCAGAGCCCTTGAGGCTAAACCCTTTTAGATTTGATCCATTTATGACATAAACAAGCACTGTCTAGGATTTGGGACTATTAGGAGACTGTTGTGTAGTACTTCCTTTGTTAAACTAGTGAATTTCGGTGCATTGAATCAAGGTAATAGTGCTGAATAGGGGTGTTTGTCCAAAACAATAGTGTAAAATCTTATGATATGTTAATGAACTTGAAAAAGGGTATCCCTAAATGTCATCACATTGTCTAGTGTTTTGAGGAAAGGTAGAGTTATTCATGTTCCAAGTCTGCTGCAGGATTGGTCATCACCCTGTTAGACTTTTGAGTCCAATTTGAGAAAGCTTTGTGAAATAGGAGTATGGAATTGAGATAGAGTCCTAAAAGCCTCTGAATCCAAGTATTAGGGAGTCTATAAGATCACAATCATCATTCAGGAGTGTTGTAGAAGGCTTTAGCAAGTTAGATCATTGTAGCATTTGTGGTTGATTGATAGTGCCTAAACCCCTGAAATTATCAACTTTCATTGTGTTTTGAATACCACCACCCTTCCCTCTGCATCATTTAGGAACATCATTGATGAGTCATTCATTTCACAACCCACTCATAAATTTTAATTTTTAAAGGTAAGAATTGAGGAACGTAGAATTGTGTGAAATTTAATGTTGATTTGAGGCATATATTATTAATTTTTTTTGGTAAGTTAGTTCAAACATTAGGTTTTTGGTATTATTCAAATAAAAAGATATATTGATAGCAATGTAAGTATTTATTGTTATACATATTCAAACATATACTCAGACATTTATATATGATAACAATAGCTTATTCTTTTCTGTTAAATTGGTCTGAGTGTGTTGTCCTTCAAGCACAAGTACTTGGCCTCAGGTCAATAGCATCAAAGCACCTCATTATTGTCTATCAAATCCTAGTGGTATTGGAGTTGCTCATCTAAATCCTTCTTCAAATTTTGCATGTCTACTCACACAAGGTCCACATGGAGAAAGTAAGCTCTAGAAGTTCATGAACCTTGATCTTACTTATCTCCATAATCTCTATAGAAGATGGTAGACAAATTGATAGCAAAGATGCATCAACAAAGGGATGATTTGGAGAAACATTATGAATGGATATAGGCTATAATCATGAATCTAGATTAGAATGTCACATAATATCATATAAACAACAAAAACACCATAAACTTGTAATCATAGCATCATGATCATACCATCGTATCATCATATGCTTCAAGTTCAACATCAAAATAATAAAATGTCAAATGATAAATCATAACATCAAGTTCAAGTAAAGGAAATAGAGCCTGTATAACCATATTTGTTTGTCATACCCTTTTTGCAAGGAACTCAAAAATTATTCAAATCAAACAAGTATGAACTGTAAGAGACTAAGAAAGAAGGCAAAAGTGTTACCTCACTAGGATGATAGTAATAATGAGACAAAGAACCAAGAAGAATAAATCCAAGGAGACCAAATCTGAACATCTGGGTTCGTTCAAATTCAAAAATTGGTTTGCCTTCATAGCACTGTCAAGTCAACAACATGAGCATTATTTTGTGTCTAGAGTGTCATCAATGTTTTTAAATGTAGAATGAAATGGTTGTAAGTATGCATTTCTACCACATGAAAATGATTTTGAGATACAGACCTATGCAATCCAATCTCCCAAGGAATAAATAGCACCACTTATCACCATCTTTGCCAAAATAGGATTTGTCATAAAGCGATGTTAGAATAGTTACTAAAATGGTCATAAATTATGTTCTTATAGTAAAAGAATACTTTGACTTAAGAAAAAAACTACACAATATTAAAACATGACATTGTGCTTTAAAAACTAAAAAGGTACCTGTAATGAAGAACTTCATTTCGACTTGCTAATTGGTTGTCACTATTAACTCTAAGCTTATCTTTAAAGTTTGAGCTTCACTTGGTTTCAAGAATAGTTTAATATTCTCTACTAAACAAGGCCAACCACGTGAAGGTGGAAGATCATTTGGCCCCTCCCCCCCCCCAACATCACTCTAAATTCCCCATTAACAATTAATAACATTCATTCATCCATTTTTGAAATATAACATTCAATCATTATAATCACATGATAACATTCATTAACACACATCATTCATGAATAATTCATTAACACAAAATTCATTAACATGCAACATTCATGAATAATTCATTAACACAAAACATTCATGAAGAATTCATTAACACATCATTCATCAACATTACTAGTACAAAATTACATCCATTAAGACAACGTTCTTTCATTAGCAAAAAATGTTAATTACAATCATTTCTTTTTGGGTTTCTTGCTATTTTTTTTAATCATGTAATTTCTAAGAGGAAGATCAATGTCCTCGTCAGTCCCCTCCTCTACTAGTTCTAATTCCAACATATGTCTCCTCCTCATCTATTCAGGAACACAAGGCCGCTGTGCTAAAGGGGGGTCCGCTGCAATAACAACTACTTCATGAGTTAAATTCACACCATTTTGTATTAGTGAATTATGAGTATTTATTTAAGTAAAAGAACTATAAATCAAAAAATTAATTTAAAAGAATAAAACATAGATTTTCTTTACCTGAATGTGCCACATGATCTACATGGTGATCAGTCTGAACATCCTCTGGCACTCGTTCAACATGACATGATTCTGTAACCTCTAAAATATACACAAAAAGGTTACACCAAGTTCAATTTAAGATGCTAAATTGTATTAATAATTACATAATTAGTTTTAAATAGAAAATGAGCACCTCCATGGATAGTACAATGCACATCAGGGGCTTCATGATGCGGCGTATGATCTATGTCACGATTAAGAGGCTGCATTGCAATGTCATGCACATCATTATCAAATAGATTGTTGCTCAAGTATTCAATTTCTAATATATTTTTTGGCATATTTACCTGTGCACATGATGTAGGAGACTCTTTGGTTGGGCCAGTGGAAGCTTTCCATAGGTGTTCAGCCACAGCTTCATAGCCTTCCTTGAAGGCAATTTTTTTGTGTTCTTCCGTGGCCTCTAAATTAAAATCAGAGCCCTGCATTTTTTTATTAATTAACAAAATTATTTGCATTTTATAAATAATTTTTCTCTGTAATTCATTTACTGCTACTTACAATTCATGCTTTAATTTTCAAATATCCACCAGAGCCAAGTCTGTGCTGCCCAATCTTTTCCAGCCTGGCCTTTGTTGCCTTTGATGTGTCCTGTAACCTATGAAAAGTTTGAAATATGTTAGATGATATAGATATAAAGATAACTAATTAGTGCATTATTACATTAATGTACTAGTATTTAATACTATTGCATACCTTCTCACATTTGTTGGTGTAATTCCTCTTTGAGCATCCCCTTTCTCCTTTGCATCCAAAATGAACTCATTCCAATCCCTCACTAGAATAAAGGGAGTACACTCGTACTTTGGGTTCTGGATGAGATTCTTTCTATATGAGTCCCTCACAGTCTTAAGATGTTTGCAAGCTCTTTCTAACACCATCTTCTAATCAAAAATATTATTACCAAACTCATGCTCTAAATCTTTGATGAGCTGATCTTTTAATTTTTTTTCTTGCAAGTTCCACCTTTTAAGAAAAAACACAAATTGTTAGATATAGCTAGTAAAAGAAAAGACCCGAATGAAAGGAAAAATGTTGTACCAATTAATAATATGAAAAAAAATAAGTGGGATAAAGTTAGTTCACTTATGATGTTCCACCTTGTACGTATGGTGGGCCTGAATATTTGCAGTGCGAGGTCATAAAGCTTCTTATAAAATGAATCATTTCCTGCAAAAAATGTCATGGGATAATCAATCCAAAGCTTGTTATGAATAGTTAAATGCATACTACAATATAAAAAATAATTATTTAAAGTACCTGGAAGCTTAGGACATTTTAAAGGCATCGATTCATCATTGTCAATCAACAATGACATCTGCATAACTCCCGTGCTAGAAACACGGGTAGCTCCAGGAAATGATGGTGAATTATCACCAATACATGTACTCCAATCTGTATTTGGTGTACCAGATGGTGCCACCGGTGTATCTCCTACTCTAAAAAAATAATCCACTATGTGATGCACCCAAGATTAAAGTACAAATTATCAACTCATAATTAACACAAAACCAAATATAGCAAAAAAAGGATTTACCAGCTGGAATAGATCGTGAAGGCCTCGATGTTTGCATGCCCCTTGTTGCCGAAATTGCACTTAGAAATCTCGAATGGATGTCCATCGACCTCCTAGGAGGAGTCTCCTACACTTGATGACCTGAACAATACATTGTTAGCAAAGACATCCTGAAATAATAAAAGTAAGAGTTAACTTAAGAAGTTTTTGAATGTTCCAAATAAAAAATTCCTTGTAACTTGTCAACTAAAGGATTATTTTCCCAGTGATAGTCAAAGCTCTGCTAGTACCGGCCTCACCGCGTTGTCCTTGACCAGGTTCTGGATCAATTGCCAAAAAATCCTGTAACAAGAACACATATTACATATTTTACTTCACAACATAAAAGAGTATAAAATATAAACCTTTATTGAACTTTTTTTATAACTAAAGATTCATTACTACTTACTTCATAATGATGTGCTTGCATTCTCAAATTAGATAGCCTCTTCATCATCTCCTCAGTTGGAATATTTGCTTTATCCAAAATTCTCATTATTTCTAAATTGATTTTTTTTATTTTTTTCTTCAACATAATTGTTACATTGGGTGTTTCCACAATATCATCATCAGAAGGGGTAGCTATTGCCTCTGTACTTACTGCAGGTGCTTTTCCCCTATCGTGAACATCAAATTGTGACAAGAATATCAGTAAAACTATCATAAAAACTCCAAAATTATAAATAAAATAATGTAATAATATAACATTTTCCAACTATCTAATTTGTACAATTTCAATAAGGTTTACCCTAGCTGAAGAATGGGTGGGAGGAGCATCCTCGTGGCCTCTATCATTTGCGGGATCCATATCGTCCTGTGACAAAGATTAAACATAAAAACTTCAGCGAACTGAAAGTGATAGACTTAGCAAAAAAAAACTTATTAACAAAATGGTATATAGTACTTACCACCCTCAAGATAGTAACTTTGTTTGTATCTATGTGATTTAAATGGTAATCTATTAGCAGTTCTTCCCCTGCACTTATTGATTTTATCGCACATACAAAAACTTGATTCCCCTCACGTGCCTCAAATATGCAATTGGGTTGCTTATTAGTTGAGGAAGGTCACGTACTATTTATAAAACCCGCAATATTACCTATTGCTTTTGGTCTCCCATCAATGTACATTGCAAATATTTTACTTTGATCATTTTCTTTCCATTGTATATAATTAGCTGATAGTGCATACCTACGCATACTTTTTTTATATTGAACAATCCGCATCCAATCATTTTAATTGTAACACGGACCGACATACTTGAACAATTCAACAACTTTGTTGTAACATACCTTTATCCCATCCATGGAAAATAGGCCCAAACCATGTAATGAGGATGGAGCAATGCGATATATCCTCTCATTAACACAAAAATCAGTGTTAATTAGAGGTAGCTCATTGGATACCCATTCTTTCTCAATGTGTGTGTACCGAAAGGGCACCTTGATGTCGCCTTTGGTCTCATCATCATAAGAAAATGACCCCCCATTAGCAAGGAAAAATTGCATGCGTTTATCAAATTTTTTTCTAATCTTTTGACCTCTAGTTGATCTCCCTATTTTAGCCGTACTACATGTAGAACTTTCATCTACCATTCCCTCATTTCCCTCATTCGATGTAGATAGATCTGACAAGTACCTATTTGGTGGGTCTTGCAATCCATCAAATGAGATATTGTCATGTCCCCACTTCAAATGAAAATTTGATAATATTTAACTAATATATATAGAATAATCAAGTCGTGACCCATATGTACGGTTCTTCTTTGTCTATACATGAGAGATATAAAATGTACTAAGTTGAAAGTGATTATATAATTATATTTCTATACGGTTCTTCTTTGTCTATATATACATTATATGATTATATAATATGTCTATTTATAACATACGTGCTCAGTGATAAATAAGAAGAATATAAGAAAATTGTCTATTTATTGACTTATACCTGTTGATCCATGTCACTGTGCACAATCCACACCAAAGGGGTCAAATTTTTTGCATATGTTAATCATTTATCTTAAGTTAGCTAAAAATTACATGATATGTATGCTACAAATAAATTAGAAGACAACATGAACAATATGCAACATCGTAAACATGAACAAATTTACCTTATATATGGAATGCAAGATCGTCAATAGAAGGGGTGACGATGTCTGTAGTCAATTGCCTATTTGGAAAAAGGGTGATAATCAAACACAATATAAACATTGGTAATTATAAATCACATATGTTGTAATCATTAGAATTGAACACAATAAATATGTAATCATTACAATTGAAAGCAATAAATCATGCCAATCATTACATTGATCATTTCAATTATGTCATTGATCATCTTCTTCTTCATCATCATCATCGCCATCACCATCATCATCACCATCATCACTATCACCATCATCATCATCACCATCATCACCATCACCATCATCATCATCATCACCATCATCATCATCATCATCACCATCATCTTGATCTTCATCATCTTCAATATCTTCTTCTTCCATAATATTATACTTTATCGGCCTTCCTCTTGGATCATGTCTAACAACAAATGACTAGCCCTGTTTATGTGGAACCTCTGAGTAAAAAACTTGCTCACATTGGCTTGGAAGAACATAGGGCTCATCTCCAACTAGTTCAAACGACCTTGTATTAATCATTGTAAATCCATTATCATGTTGAATAACAGTTCTATCTAGATCATTTTGATTTAGTTGTAACTTGTACCATTTGACGACGAATAGAACTACTTTGAAGGAGTTAAAGTCACACTCAATTATATCATCCAAGATGCCATAGTATTTATTTTGAGATTGTTGAGGATGTATGTCATTTCTAGATGATATATTGGTGACCTCAAAAACTGTAGTTATCCTAGAATCACAAGTTTTCTTTGTGTCATCCAAATTTTTTATGCGAAATTTGTGGCCATGATAGTACATAGCTTTGTGGTGCTTGACCTACAATTTTTTAAGCATGTGTAAATTATTTGCATCGTGAGTTGATATGAAACATACGTTTAGTCATGATCATTAATAAATTTGTACATACCTCTCCACCTCTTAAACCATGTGCTAGATCAATTATCATTGGTGTAACATTGGAATCTCCATTACGATGAGCTTATCTAACCAATGAAGCAACACCTTCCCATGTTAATGAGCAACCATTTTGTTGACATCGTTCAATCCATACCATCATCCAATCAAGATTGTTCGCAATATACAAATGTATTGCATCCCACTCTCGACCAACTGTATAAAAAAAAATACACCAATTATAAATAACTTATATTAAAGATTTATAAAAATTAATTAACTATAATAGCATATTAGATTTACCTCTCACTTTCCTCAATCTACCTTTTCCCATCAAATACTCCCCTTTGAATTTGTTAATGGAGTTGGGATCCCAAATACGATCTACATGGATCTTTGCTGCAAACTTAGGAAGATATTCACTAATGTACACCATGGTCTAGTATACCATATATCCCTCCACAATAGAACCCTTAGGATGTGCTCTCTGTAAAACCAAGCCTTTCAAAAATTTCAAGTGCCTCTCAACCATCCACATTGACTTAGTTGGTACAAGTCCACACAATTCAATCTCCTCAACTTGATGTATGAGGTAGTGTTCTTATGCATTGAAAAAAGTTGAAGGTAGACACTTTTTCATTTCACACATAAGAAGAGGAATTTTTCTCTTCCAATATTTTATATCTTTTTTATTGATTTCTTTAGATGACAACCACCTCATGTATTTTCCAAGATCATATATAACTTGTTTGACATTGTTGGCGAAGTGGTGTGGGAGAGATAGAGGTAGAATGTACTATAATATTTGTAAAATGATCTTGTCTATATTTTATAAAAGAATGCAATGAAAACTACATGTAGTATACAAATATATAGTGAATATAAAATAACATGAATTACCTTAATAAATGTATTCCAATCATGTGTTTTCATCCCTGGCCCAAATTCACTTTTCTTTGATATGAGATCATTTATGTTCACAGCAAATCCTATGGGAAATCATATTTTTTTATGACTTCTTTTATAGCATTGCTCTGCTGCTCTGACAATAACCAACTAAGGGCACTTGTATCAATCTGGTCTCCATTGTTATTTGATCGAATTCCATTTTTCATTGCATGGTTGGATTCTTCAATGTCACTACAAATTTTGATAATTTGGTCTTTGTCACGCCTTCCATCAAAGATTTTCCATAATGCCTCTATTACATTCTTTCCAATATGCATAGGATCAAACAAATGCACAATTGGGAGTTGCTCATAGTACAACAACCTAGTAAATTATGTAGGATAAATTTTTAGTCCTTTTGGAAGTTGGTCATTGATGCCTTGACGACCTTCACAAGCATCAATTACATCATTAGTAAACAAAACACAATATCAAAATATAAATTTGAAACAAAAACCATCAGATGGAATGACATTACCTCGATGATTTATTTTATTGTATGCTGACTTCCATAGGCGAGGTGTCATTCTCCGTGGCTTTGATGTAGTCTCTTCTTTCCCATTGAAAAGATGTTTTTCGGTAATTTGGTACTTATGATTTCTATGGAGAAAGTGTCTATTCTCATCGAACACCTGCTTTCTTAAAATTTTTGAATGACAAAATTTTGTCTTTGGACCACAAACTAGACATGCAAATTTCCCCTTTGTCTGAAGACCTACAAGATCATGTATAATTGGATTAAATGTGTTAACTTTGTGTTGGCACTATAACATACCAAAAAAGAGGTGTTAAGAAGAGAACATACCACAAAAATGTGTTAGCCCAAGGGCATCATGTATTGTCCATACAAGCATTGCATGAAATTGAAATTGTCTTTGACCTATTGGTCTAGAGATGTCATACATAGTAACCCCATTCCATAACACCATCAACTCGTCGATAAGGGGCTCAATATATACATTGATATCTTTAACTTGGTACTTACCTAATTGAATGAACAAAAACATTACATAATTATTATGACCATTTTGATGGATTATTAATAATAAATTAATTTAGATGACCATTAAATCAAAAAATACCTGGAAAAATCAATGCTAACATTATGTGCTCCCTCTTTATGGACAACCAAGGAGGTATGTTATTGTTGATAACAAAAATAGGCCACACCAAGTATGTAGATCTCATCTCTCCAAAAGGATTGACACCGTCTGTTGCCAATGAAAACTTGAGATTACGAGGTTCTTCTATAAAGTGTGGCCATTTTTCCTCTATTTCCTCAAATGCCAAACCATCCACAGGCATTCGCATAATGTCATCTTGACTTCTATTGCGTGCATGGTAATCCTTAAATTGTGCCAAGCTATTGCACCTGAATAATCATTGCAGACGTGAAATAATGGGAATATGCCAAAGAACTTTGCAAGGCACCTTTTTTGTTATTCAATTTGATTGATATCTACTAATATGACAAATAGGGCATTCTGTTGCAAATTCATGATGTTTATGATATATAATATTAACATTTGGACATACATGTATTGTTTGATACTCCATTCCAATATCTTTCATAATGGAAGATAATTCTCAGTACAAGCGAGGTAGAATGTTTGATGGTGGTAACAAACACTCACCTATCAACCTACAACCAAAAATATAATTTGTTAATTTAAAGAATATTAATTGCTACATGATTCACCCAATGTTAATTGTAAGGGAATTACAACTAAAATAATGAAAAAACATGGCATACCTTAACATATGTGTCATTGCTACATTGGATAAACCATTCATAACCTTCAAGTTCACCAACAACAATACAGCGGCAAGAAGAGTTGTTTCGGAGCCTTCATATAGGGGCTCATGTGCCTTCTCAAGTATAGGTACATCAAGCTCTGCGTCAACATCATCATCATCATCATCATCATCTTGATCATCATGATCATCTTGATCATCATGATCTTCTTCATCATCGTGGTCTTCTTCCATGGTATCATTACCTTCTACTTCTATATTCACACCTCCATGTTCCCTCATTTGGAAATCCACATTCTCCAGATTGTCATGGTCCATAACATGAAACTCAAGGACATTGACCTATATGAAAATGATGACCTTATATTAACCATGACCATGATGTCATCATCAAATCATGTCTTATGTATTTTATAAATTATTAAAATACATACCAATGGATGAAACTTGTTTCCCCCTTCAATGTGACCATGTTGCCTACAATGTTCCTTAGCTGTTTTGATTAGATATCTTCGAGTCTTTAAGCCCTTACAAATTTTGCAAGGACAATAATATTTTCCATCACCTTTTCTTTTTAAGTTAGACCACAGCCTAGCAATTGTCTCCCTATTTTTTTGTGTGTTGATATCGTCAGACATGGTCTTTCTTGAATGGAATGACTCATTGGTGGAAGAAAGATGATTTGTTTGCAACCTACAGATACAAATCATTACTGAACAACCATTTTCTCAACTATAATTTTCTCAACGCAAAGGGACATTTATCATACCAAATTACAATAGCAATAGAGGGTGTGTAGATAGAAAAATAGTTGTAAAGAGTAGATTTAAATAAATAAAATCAAGTAAATAACTAGGGAAACTGAATAACATTGTAGGACTCCTTACCTCCATATATAGGCTACTCTTAAGTAATGAAAACACAAAGAAAGCTCTCCTAATCATATGAATACAAGCATGGATTTTTTTATTTCATTGTTAACTTGAGCACCCTATTTCAAATAGAACATTATCATAAAATCTCGTAGGCCTTAAATTTTTGTATTTTTTTAATGACATTAACATGGTAACTTTCCAAAGTTAAGCACCTCCAATAATACTCCCAAGACCATTCTTGTGGCTTACCATAATGATGACTCATTTCTTAGTTTCCTGAACTATTAAATTGCCTCTACAAGTCCATAGTACTTCCAATACTAGTAATCTATCTACTTGTGAGATTTTCATATCTGATCTCTTAACATATTTGCTAGAAGCCCTCATATTTCTCTCAGTAAGAATAGTTGTGGCATAGGATCCTTCAACTATTTGTGGACCTTTTGTCTTGTAAATAATGACCAATCTTTCAATCAAATGCACCTTATGTTTGACGTGTGGTGGTAACTTTCTCATTGTAGTGACGAATCTATTGTTTAAATCAACTACACATGAATATGAGATAGATAATGAGGATGCACAAATAGGAATGATTTATATGTTTCAAGGTACAAAAATCTCCTAGATAGACAAAGGGTCCACATACAGTTGAAGGATCCTATGCCACAACTATTCTTACTGAGAGAAATATGATTTGAAAATCTCACAACTAGATACAGCTGCCCCAGGCAAGGTAGTTTGCATAATTGGACAAGTTGAAAGGTGCCATGAAGAACCTATAATTTCAACTATTGGTATAGTTTTATGGACATGGTATGACTGTCCTAGAATGACAGCATTTTGGTGAGTTAATTTGTTTGTGTAGAAGTATGAATGGATTGGATCAACGGATTGGAATGGATATGGGCAGAGTTTAGAATGATGTTAGAGTTTCTTGTGGATGAGAAGGCAAAGCCATACTGTGCTTAGGGGAATAGTGTGATGATTATCCCAATATAGCTGTAACAGGACATATGGAACTTATTCAAACATATTGAGCACTTTAAATAAAGAATACAATGGAAAAGAAAGAGAAAATAGCTTTAAATCAAATTTTTAATTCAGTATTTTTTTTAAATGCCAAGTTACTAGCTAATTCTTTTAACCAAAACCAAATCCAAATCCAAGTGTAAGTCAAAAATTAGCTTTCCAAGTACTCATCAAATCAATATATCTTTTTATTTGAATGTCAATTTTTACTATCTAAAAAAACTATACATGCACACCTATGATTCTCTATCAGAAAAATATGAATAATAGTCTTATGTTCTCAATTATCTCCACCAGAGTGAATGGTCATATGTTTGTTGGTTTCAATATAATGCTATGAAGCTACCTTTATAATAGCTATTTATAAACGCTACGAAGCTACCTTTATAATAGATATTTATAATATTATGTGTCATGAAGTCTCTTTATCACATAAAAATTAACTCTCCATATTGCTAGTTGTTGAAATGTCAATGCCTATTGTAATTTTGGAATGGTCGTTCATTGCGTGTTTTTAGTGGTCGTGATTACAAGAAGTCTTTCATGCATCTGAGATACTCAATTAGAGTTATGATTTAGTCCCATCCTCTGGTTATGAATCTAAGGAAATTTATTTTCCACAATTTCTTTCCCTGATTCTATATCATAGTGTCTAGTGTCATCCATGGCATTTATGCAAAATTATTTTCAGATCTTTCTCTTCTGCTGCATTAAAAATAATGGATCATTCTAAGGTATTCTAATTCCAAATTTGTATGAATCTGAAGAAATTTATTTTCCACAATTTCTTTCCCTCATTCTATATCAAAGTGTCTAGGGTCATCCTTGGAATATGGATCTTCATCTTCTTGTTGTTCATTATTTTAAATTTTTCCTCCTCCACTAACTATTACAACTGCTAGAATGATGAATTTCATGTAAACTAGGAAGACTTCATCTCTTGAATAAGTTGCTATCCTTTATTCTACTTGTTCCATTCATACTCTAGCACAACTCATGCTCATTGGAACATAATCTTCTCTTTCCAAACAAATATTTTCCACTGCAACATCATCTATTTCTTCTCTTTAGTTCTTTGTTCTTTTTGACCTCTAATATTTGAAAAAAAAAACTCAATCATATGTCTTGTATCAGGAAAACCAACAAGAACAAATACATAAATATAAGAGATACACATGTAACTGCATAAAAATGACAGATTGTGCCTACAAGGCTATGTGCACGTAAGAGGGTTATGTCATGACATGTCAATTATAGTGAATATTTATCTTTTTGCATATTTGATTTCTTCCAAAAAATTGAGTTCATTAAGCCTTTTAGTCTCTTCTATTCTTAAAACTTATAATGTAACAAGTATGCTCCACTACATATACTCCATATAATACTTTCCTTTGGGTATTTATATAAAAATTATAACTATCTTGAAGTCATTCACAATGGCCAATATTTTGTGAGTAGTCATTGCTTATAAGACACTGCCTCATGAATAGTGGCAACAAGTAACATTAACATCAGCAAGGACAATACTAACAGATCAACTTATTTTTCATCCCGAATTCTTCTTCAAAAAATGGAAAATATTTTGATGTATGTGATACCTGATAGGCCTTCCTTATCTCACAATTATTATCAGTGTGGAATTATATCACACCAATCCTTCTTTTAGTAATTGGATCTTCCAAATCTAAGATCATTTAGGCATTTGTATCTGTGAGATTCTTAATTGTCATTGGTGACGCCATCCACAATAACCAATTTTCTATTTGTGGTAATTTCTTTTGACATCTATCTATATTGGTAATCATAAAAATTAAAGGGAGCCCACAAAGCACATAAGAAACTCTAAGAGATGTTCTCACGAGAGGGCTTTTATTGCATGTAGTTAAAAATCTCACCAAAATATAAACACTTCATTCTGAAAATTCTTATTTTCCATTTTCTAATGTTAGGGAATTGAATGGCTTACAAAAATTAGCTTTAAGGATGTACAATCTTATGTGATAGATACTATTAAACAATAGTTTAATATAACTAAGTATTATTTTTGGAGCTTTCTATAGACAATTATTAAGAGTTTTCGATCTTTGTGAAAATCTCACCCATGTATATTCTAAGTCATTTCTTGGATGACCAATATCCATGAGTGGTCATTAGTTAATAGATTTTCCCTCATGTACATATTGATAATGATCACAAGGCAAGAGGAGCTACAAAAAACTCAAGCACCCCAAAACATTTGTTAGTATGGAAGAGGAATACTAATTATTATTTATTACAAAATTCACCACTTTGGACTTTACACCTCTAATCTATTTCCTACCTGAAACATTTCGACATGGGATCAACACAAACAACCCAATATCATTAATTTTATTAAGTGATTGGACCTTCCATGGCCATTCTTTATTTGGATATAATCTAGAAATAATATGGGAAACCACTACTTCAATAAATTTCCCCTGATGTATGTCAACTATAATCATTATACAAGGGAACTTACATACCACACAAGCACCTCTAAGAGATTTTTGTGTTTATTTTGACCCCACAAGAATATCAACCTACTTTACCTTTGTCAAAGCCATAGAAGAAATTTCCGTAGTCCTTATCTAAGTTCTTTTTGCAAACAAATAGGAAACCAACATAACAAGATTTTACAAAATGTAATAACAAAAAATGCATTATAGTGTTAATCTCCGTAAGTCTACTTTCATTATTCTTAGTTATACATTGATCTGCATCCAAATCAAGATAAAATAAATGGTTTGGATAATTCTTCTGTATTGTGGTCTAAATCAAGAGAAAGTAAATTGTTTAGATAATTCTCATGTCTTACACCTTCATGTGGAAAAGAAATGAATATCATTTAATTCTTATCATTGCATGTGCATTAAAATAAGAATAGAACTGTGATACTTTACCTTTGTATGCAAATCTGAATCATGAAGAATAAAACCACCACCTCGACTGAGTCAATAAGTGTGATACTTTACCTTTGCACACAAATCTTGTGAAGGTCAAAATCTGTATCGTGACTGCAGTAATGATACATATACATATTGTGACCTATATAGCTAAAGTCGATAATCATGATATTACCATGCATCGTGTGTTAAGTGTTAAAACAGTAATATGAAATGACATCATTATAATTAGAAGTTGATTGTTATCAAATGATTATTATTGTGGAAAGACATGACCCTACGTAACTATTCAGTCACATACGGTCATGTCCTTTCACAATAATAACCATTCATTCTTCTACTTATATGAGATCATATCTGCTGTTTAGAAATCAATCACAGTGGCAATTATCTAATCTAGCAGAAGTTCGATTACGAAAAAGCATTACGTTTATTCTTTATTCTGATCTATATTCTTTAACACCCTGCCCTGCAAAATGTGGAAGTATAGACAAAGGCCAGCGAACTTTTTGACAAGAATCATGGTTTTATGGAATGCCATGATTGCAGGATAATCACAAAATATACTTGTTAAAAAGGCTTTCAGAAAATTTCAAGCAAATGCAATCAACACATGTAAAATCAAATTTGACAACCTGTCAGCATCCTTCCTGGATGTTGCCAAAATGGGAGCTTTGGAATAGGGTATGGACATCCATCAAAGCATAATGATAGGGGTCTTGATAGCAACATTGCTTTTTGATTTGGATCCTAAAAATGCTTTTTGAAAAATTATTGAGGTTGATGGGTATCTTGACAAAGATGGACAATGATTTTAGGCTTCACAAGACTAGAAATGTGAATTACTTGACTTGATTAGGCTCTTTTATCTATAATGATTCATCACTTGAAGGAAAAGAATCAAGAATTATGCTAATCATATCATCCTCTTATTCCAAGGTATCATCATGAGTAGGGGAAACTTTGGGAGAGGGATCAACAATATCACTCATTGATTCATTGCTAGCAACAATGTCATTTAGGTACATGAAAGGTAAAATAGCATTAAGAAAAGTATTTATAATATTATCATCTTGCACTAAAATATCCTCATGGTGAAGGTACATTTTAGGAGAAGGATCAACATGATTCATCAAAAATTCATCCTTAGGAAGGGGATTTTTTAAAGAATTATTGATAATCTCTTGCATCAGGATGTCTTCATAGGTAGGAGAATATTTACAAGAAGGATAGACTGATACATGGGATGCTAGGACACTATCACATCTATGAAATATATGCATCATGAAACTATTTGAAAATAAAAAGGAAATAATTTTCTTTTTTCAAATGATAAATATGCTAAATGCATGATGTAAGTGGTAAAGTGTGCAATTTTAGGACTATTGAACCAATCCAAGTACACAAACCATAGATGAATACATCTAGATTTTAAACAATTAGGACAAAATCAAATCTAAAACTAAAAATAAAAAATTATACAAGTGTAAGACACACCAAGTTCACCAAAATGAAATGGTGGAAAATGGAGTCCTCTAAACTAAACATGTAAACTACAAACTATTAGTGAACGACAAGGAATAAAAAATCTTTGTTTCTCTGCAATTCCATCCATTCTTGGAAACTCAATTTGATTAGTTTGATTTTCAAATGAATTGATATGGTTCATTATTCAAAACTATCTACTTTGAATGAGTTTCATTTTGCAGTGAGACTGCTGTTGCGACAGTTGTTTATCAGATAGCATTTCTTGTTTTAGTTTTCTATTACCGTAGGGACTCAGGAATAAAGAGGAACATTCCATGAATATGAAGGCTTGATATTCATGGAATTTCAATACTTAACTTGTAATATATGTCGCTATTAACATTACATGTGCAGGATTAAACAAACAGCGCGGGTATAGTCAGAACAGTAAAGAAATACAATGAAGATGGTGGCTCGAGTGTGACAGTGGATGATCTGTCCACATAAGATATACATTTTATGATTTGGAATAGTTTATTATGTTGAATTTAAGGTGATTCAATCACCGATTGGAGGCGAAAGAGTGTTGCTACAGAAGATTGAAGATGCCCTAGAAAGAAAGGGTTTAGAACCAAAAATTAGAGTTTCCAGTGTTGCAGAGCCCTCGAGGCTAATTCCTCTTGTATATGGCCATTTTAAGACATAAAAAAATACTGTCTAGGATTTGGGACTGTATGGAGACCGTTGTGTAGTACTTCCTTTGTTAGATTGAGCAAATTTCATGCATTGAAACAGGATAACTGTTATGAATAGGTGTTGAGTTACCCATTAGGGCCATGACTTCATGGCAAAGCTGACACAATGTGTTGAGTTCAGCCTGATAGAATGTCATGGGATAGAGAGGAATAAACACAATGCAAATTGTTTATTAGTTAAACATGAATGCACAAAAACTAATAACATGAATGTATTCGAGTTACTACAACACTGCTGAAATATCAATTAAACTTGTTGTGCTATCAACCATAAGAAATAAAAAAAAATAGAGAAGGAATGTACTTAGAATTCACAATCCTAATTCACACGCTCTGTAAAAGTGAAAATGAGAATTGAAATTTTCTTTTTAAGTAATATGCCCATATTCGTTGAAAGTTCAACGAACATGGGCATGGTTTTAAAAAAAATAAAAATTTCCTTCTATACCCCGACCAACCTAAACCATTTTCATTAATGGTCAAAAATAATGGTCGAAAAATGATGTCAAATGTACTAGTGTTGAGGATGGTTAAGACTTACCTTGGTGGAGTTGCATGTGAGTTTCCTTCAATAGTTCATATCTTCTCCTTGTAACCCTATATAGGCTTTGGTTTCCAAATAGTGTCTCAGTATTGAATTGGTGTGGGATTTGTGTTTTATTGCATCCAACATTGATGTTTAGCATTTTTAGAACCCTGTTCCATCCCTAGATTAACCAGTTCTAAGTTGTGTCAATTTTGTGCCTTAAGGGTGTAGAAGATTGTGTAGAAGATTGGATAGAAGATCTAATCTTGTCATTGTGGGTTTTGAGAGCTCTTTGTTAGAGCCCTAGATTGTATGGGAGTAGGATTATTGTGAACCTCTAGGTGATATTTTAGTTATATTTTGGGGCTCTGTTGCAAGTGGTATCAAAGAAACTAGTAGATCTTCAGAGGAAGACAAGTTGCAACCATGTCAGAAGGTGGGGAAGATAATGAACTTCCAAATAGAATGGTTAATGAAGAGCTACTACAGGTAGTGAAAGAGAATGATGAAGAAAAAAAGTGGATGAGGTGAGAAATGGAAAGGATTAAGGAGCAACTAAAACAAGGGCATGGTGGAAACTCTAGAATGGAAGAAGAGGGGAGTGATGAAGAAACCCCTTTGTAGGAGGAAGAAGAAGAGGTGCTTGCAGACCAGAGGCTATTTCTGAAGACCTTGAAATCCATGGAGAGAAGGACAATGGAGACTAAGCTTGATCTACCTTTCTACAATCGGAATATGGATCTAGATGAAGTAATGGATTGAATTGATGCACTCACTAGCTTCTTTGAATGTGAAGAGATACTAGAGCATCAAAATAAGGATAGCTAAATCCAATTTGAATGGATCTTCCCTGACTTGGTGGAATTTCACTCAAAAGGAGAGGTGAAAATGGATAAAAATCCAGTGAGTACATGGAAGAAAATGGTATCCTTGGTGAAGGAATCCTATGTGCCTGAAGACTATGAAGTTCAACTTCATAAGAAGAGACAGAGTTTGAGGCAAAAAAACATGGACATCTCAAGCTATATGGAAGAATTTCAAAAACTTTCCATGAAGTCTAAGTTGGTGGAACCAGAGAGTGTAAAACTTGATAGATACATGCAAAGGTTAAGGGTGAACATCTAAGATGAATTGAGCCTGTGTTCTCCTACCACTGTCTAGAAATGATTTGAATTGGCATTGAAGGTGGAGGAAAAGCTCAAAGGAAAGGAAGATCAAGGTGGGAAAGGAAGAGGCCAAAGAGACTTTTGAAATAGAATTAGAGGAACATGCAGTGGAAGAGGATAGGCTCCTAAAAGTTTTGAGGAAGCCAGTCAAGATAACTATTTTGGAGAGAGTAGTTCTTGAGGCTCCTACAGAGGGAGAAGAAGAGACTTAAGGGGAAGGACTTGAGGAAGAAGTTTAGGACCCCTAAGGTATTACCGATGTGACCAACTAGGGCACTTAGTCTCAAAATGTCCTTAGAAGGAAAAGAATCAGACAGAGAGGAGGGAAAATATGGTGAGAGAAGAAGACAATCAAGGGGAAAATACACATGGATCTTATGCACCACCTGAGGAGGGAGAAGCCCTTATGCTAAGGAGGACACTACTGAAAGCTCAAAGCACTCAAGAGCCACCTCAGAGAAAGAACTTATTTAGGACTAGTTACAAGTGTGGAGACAAAGTCTGTAGACTGGTGATTGACAATGGATCCATAGACAACTTGGTGTCTGAGGAAGTAGTGAAGAAGTTAAAGTTGAGAAGGGTGCTACATCCAAACCCTTACAAGGTGTCATGGCTCACTAAGACCCAACAGACTATCATAGAGGAACAAGATTGGGTGGAGCTCCAACTTGGAAAGTACAAAGATAAAGTTCTCTGTGACATTGTTCCAATGGATGTCTGCCACTTACTACTTGGGAGACTGTGGCAATATGATGTGGAGGCTCACCATGATGGAAGGTTGAACACATACACCATCAACTACAAAGGTGAAAAGGTAACTTTCTTACCACTGTCTAATCCTAAATGGACTCAACCTGCTCGAAGGAAGATTGTCGATACACCAGCTTACCCACAATCCCCTACGCTGGGACAATTATAGATAGTCCCTCTTCTTTAAGTTTGATTAGATCCAATGCATAGGTCAATCTTCCCATTCCTAGCTCCTTTGAGTGGGACCTAACATCGGGAAGGAAATGAAGTCAAAGAGTCAGACCCCAAGTATTTGAGTGAAACCTATCACTGGCTAGGAGATGGAACAATTTGAAACCTATAGATCAAACCTCCCCCCACCAACTCTTAGTGCTTACTAATTGGGACCGACACCCCATTGCTGGATGACTCGACATGAATTGTTTTTAGAGGCAGAGCACTTGATGCTTTTATCTTACCATAGAACCTTTGACATGAGTCACACTTCCTTACATAGGGGATGGACCTACTACTATAATGGTTCTATACCTAACATCAAAATTGAAGCGGGAATAGTAGGGGGTGAGCGGGGTAGGCCTACTGCTATAATTTTACCCCCACCTATAATGTGAGGAGTAGTCAATGACATTTCTATACTCACCTACCCCCTACCCCTGGCCTATTGTGCTAGAAGGGGAGGGGGAAGGGGTCAGGAGGGTATTATCTATTACCAGGATGGATGCCCTACCCCTACCCCTGACCTATTGTGCCAGCAGGGGAAGGGGAAGGGGCCGATGCATGTAGAGAGCTGCTATTATATTGTTGTCGGTTCAAAGAGTATGTATATTGTGGTGAAGAGGGTTATTATCTATTTATCCCACCCACCCCTACCCTTAGAATAGTAGGGCACTAGGTAGTCTTCAGGTAGATGCCAACTAGAATTCCTAGCCCCTACTATTTTCCAGGCTAGGGAGCCCTACAATGATTTCTTGGGCCCTACTATTCTAGAGGTGGGTGGAGGTAGATTAGTTGCGATGGCATGCTGATTCATTAACCCATCTTATGTCATCCAAATGGAGTAGGTAGAGGCCCATAAAAAAAAACCCACATATGTAGCCAAGATGTTAAGCATGGATGATATGATGGCCTAGGGGGTGGCTTATCCAGGGTGGGAGGCTATAGAGCATCATCGAGATTTCACTCTCTTCCCAACCATGGTTGGCATGAATGGACATGGGAATGGAATGGATGTCTACCACTTACTACTTGGGAGACTGTGGCAATATGATGTCGAGGCTCACCATGATGGAAGGTTGAACACATACACCATCAACTACAAAGTTGAAAAGGTAACTTTCTTACCACTGTCTGATCCTGTAGGGGAACACAAAGATCCTAAATTTTTTTTTATAGGTGAAAAAGAGTTTTTGAAAACTTTGAAAGAAGATAAGACCCCTTTCTATGCCCTAGTCCTTTTTCCAAAGGATGAAAGATAAGATAGCTGAGAAGTAGATAAATCCCTTGAGAAGAGTAGGCCCTAAAGAAGTTGTAGACCTACTTGACAAGTATAATGATATTGTCACCCAAGACTTGCCAAATGAATTGTGACCAATCAGGGACATAAGCTACAACATAGACTTGATCCTAGGAGAAACCTTGCCCAACAAAGTAGCATATAAGCTAACTCTAGAGCAGAATAAGGAGATGGAAAGATAGATACAAGAACTATGGAAAGATAGATACAAGAACTCTTGGATAAGGGTTTGATAACTAAAATTCTCAGCCCTTGTGTAGTACATGCTCTTTTGGCCCCTAAGAAGGAAGGCACATGGAGATTGTACACTGATTCTAGAGCCATAAATAGAATCACAATTAGGTATAGGTTTCCTATGCCTAGAATAGAGGACCTATTGGATCATCTAGGGGGTGCAAGGTACTACTCCAAGGTGGATTTGAAGAGTGTCTACCACCAAATTAGGATCAGGGCTGGTGATGAGTGGAAGATATCCTTTAAAACAAATGAAGGCTTGTATGAGTGGAGGTTGATGCCCTTTGGCATATCAAATGCCCCTAGTACATTCATGAGTCTCATGAATGAGGTGCTTAAACCATTCCTTGAAAAATTCTTCATATTTTACCTTGATGACATCCTTATCTTTAGTAAGAATAAGGAGGAACATTTGGAACATCTTAACTTGGTCTTGAAGAGGCTACATGAGGAGAAGCTCTTTATAAATTTGGAGAAGTGTGTTTTTATGCAGGAGGAGTGGTGTAGGGGCACCTAAAGTATAAGACAAAAAGGAGGTTAAGAGTCCTTAAAATATATTTGAGTCATTTGTGATGTATTTGAGTTCATATGTAAGGCTTTGTGAAGCCATTTGTATGACATTGTTAATATTGTCCTATTAAGGTCCTAGTTGAGTCAAGAAGGTCAAAATATGAAAGAATGCCTAATAAAGGCTAAAATTTATGTAAAATGTATTTTAATTCCATTTTAGGGTGATTCAAGTGTCCAAGAAAATAATTTTTAAGTTTGGAGTTAAACTTGTAAAAGTTGTAATGCAAAAATGCAAATAAAAGAATGTCAAGAAAATGCATAATGATTAAAAGAATGTAAGGAGATGGTTTAAAAGTTGTTTAGGAAGTTGTAAACCACAAAAACCACTATAAAAGGATTGTAATATTCTTTCCAAATCAATATGAGAAGAAGGAAAAATTTTGGAGTAATTTTGAGGTTTTCTAATATAGATATTTTGATTGGGTTTTCTATTTTTATGTTGTTTCCTGGTCTTGTACAGTCATGTACAGCCTGGAAACCATGTATATATTATACATTTGGATATTTTGAGGAATAAAATTCCTTCTCCTTTTGGTTTTGATTAATTTCATTCAGTTTGGAGTAAGTTATGATCATTTTGGTGAAAGTGGGTATTTGCATATTTGAGACTACTTGACCACAGTCAGATTGAAACGTTTGGTACGGACACATTTTAGAGAATCAGGATTGCTAATAATATTCATTGGAAATATATGTGAACTATATTTCATTTTCTTTTTGTTTGAGTCACTTTTATGCAGATTTGTGAAAGTTATGTGCATTTGAGTGGAAACTGGGTTTTAGAGATCTCCATTAGAATTGCAGGCAATGATTTGTGCTTGTAAAATTTTTTATGAATTAGAAAAATAAATGGCTTACATATTTGGAAACTAGAATAAAAAATAATGAATGTGGAATTGGTTTTTTTTCAATTGGTTTTTTTTTATGAAAGTTATATGATTCCCTAGGCGGATTGGGAAAATGAACTTTCTGTTTAATGATAGAAAATAGGTCTTGGTACAGAGATATTTAATTTTTATCTAACCATTGGATTTCATTAATTTTGGGATATGTTTTGGTTATCCTATATTTATATTTTTTCACTAGAGTGATTGGTTAGATTTTTTTAAAACAAAAGTTACATATCTCTAAGTCTTGATCACAAAAACTGCTTGATGATTGGGAAGATGTTTATGTTGTCTAATGATGGAATATGCCTCTCTTGAATAGTTATTATATGATTAAATGTTGGATGGATCATATGGATCCTAGAAGATGTAAATGGTTTACATGATTCTCTACATCAAATTGGTATCATAACCTAAATATCTCGAGTGTGTGGGTGGAGCACCAAGGGAGGCAATCCACACTAGGACCTTGGAGATTTGGTATTTGTTTTGTTGGTGAGTTTTTGTTGCATGTGCTTATCCATCTTTCTGGATATGAAGGTTGGGTTATGTGTAAAGACACTGGAAGTCTATCAAGGGCCAAGAGAAGGTCCAGGGCCAAGGAGTGGTCCAATTGATTTCCAAGAGACTAGGGAGAGAGGCAAAGAGGATGGCTTCTAGGTGAGGCATATGGGAGAGTTGTTTATGGTGAGTTTGAAGTAGCAATGGTAAAGGTGGATCTCTGACTGATAAGGCATCATGGAGTTGCATCCATTAATGCTCCACTAATAGGATTATTTGAGAATATGATTTTAAGGACAGTCATGTGTCCTTAAAGTAAAATATGATGGTGATAAAGGCATGAAGAGGCAAAATAAAATGAAGATAAAGATGAATATTTTTGTTATAATTTTTTTTTTGCAGGTTATGGAACACCTTTCCAAGAGACTTGGAAAATTTTCAAGGTTGGAAGTATGGTGCAAGGGCACCTAAAGTATAAGAGAACAAGGAGGTTAAGAGTCCTTAAAATATATTTGAGTCATTTGTGATGTATTTGAATTCATATGTACGACTATGTGAAGTCATTTGTATGACATTGTGAATATTGTCTTATTAAGGTCCTAGTTGAGTCAAGAAGGTCAAAATATAAAAGAATGCCTAATAAAGGCTAAAATTTATGAAAAATGTCTTTTAAGTCCATTTTAGGGAGATTCAAGTGTCCAAGAAAATAATTGTTAAGTTTGGAGTTAAACTTGTAAAAGTTGTAATGCAAAAATGCAAATTAAAGAATGTCAAGAACTACACAGTTAAATCCTGATAGCAATATCACAAAATGCATAATGATTAAAAGAATGTAAGGAGATGGTTTAAAAGGTGGTTGGGAAGTTGTAAACCACCAAAACCAATATAAAAGGATTTTAATATTCATTCCAAATCAATATAAGAAGGAGGAAATATTTTGAATTAATTTTGAGGTTTTCTAATATAGATATTTTGATTGGGTTTTCTATTTTTATGTTGTTTCCAGGTCTTGTACAGCCATGTACACCTTGGAAACCATTTATATTCTATACATTTGGATATTTTAATGAATAAAATTCTTTCTTCTTTTGGTTTGGATTAATTTCATTTAGTTTGGAGTAAGGTATGATCATTTTGGTGAAAGTGGGTATTTGCAGATTTGAGACTGCTTGACAATAGTCAGATTGAAATGTTTGGTACAGACACATTTTGGAGAATCAGGACCTCTAATAATATCTATTGGAATGAGATGTGAACTATCTTTCATTTCCTTTTAGTTTGAGTCATTTTTATGCATATTTATGAAATTTATGTGCATTTGAGTGGAAACTAGTTTTTAGAGATCTCCATTGGAGTTGTAGGCAGTGATTTGTGCTTGTAAAATTATTTATGAATGAGAAAAATAAATGGATTAAATATTTGGAAACTAGAATAAAAAATAATTAATGTGAAATTGGTTTGTTTTCAATTGGTTTTGTTTTTTGAAAGTTAAATGATGCCCTAGACAGATTGGGAAAATGAACTTTCTATTTAATGACGGAAACTAGGTCTCGGTACAAAGATAATAACTTTTTATCTAACCTTTGGATTTCCTTAATTTTGAGATATGTTTTGGCTATCATATTTTTCTATGTTTTCACTATAGGTATTGGTTATATGTTTTTTTTTTAAAAAGTTATAGATCTCTGAGTCCTAATCACAAAAACTGCTTGATGATTGGGAAGATGTTTATGTTGTCTAATGATGGAATATGCCTCTCTTGAATAGTTATTATATGATTAAATGTTGGATGGATTAGATGGATCCTAGAAGATTTAAATGGTTTACATGATGCTTTTCATCAAGGATCTTGTGTACTTGGTATTTCTAATTGTAGGTAGGAACATCAAAATGGACCCTGAGAAGGTAGAAGCCATCTTGAGTTGGCCTTCTCCTAGAACCATGACTAAGGTGAGAATCTTTCATGGACTTGCTTCTTTTTATAGAAAATTCATTAGGAATTTCAGTCAATTGTGTGCTCCTATCCTTGAAACCATCAAGGGTGGAAAAAAGTGTAATTTTTTGTGGAACAAGGATGCAGAAGAAGCCTTTAAAATGCTAAAGCAAAAGGTAGTGGAGAAACCTATCCTAGTGTTCCTTGATTTTCAAAAAGTATTCACTATTGAGTGGGATACATTAAACCTAGCTATAGGGGTTGTCTTGACCCAAGAGGGCAGGCCTATATCCTTTTTCAGTGAGAAACTGAATGAAGCAAAGAGGAAATACTCCTCTTATGACTTGGAACTATATGCCTTGGTCCAGTCATTAAAGTAATGGAGGTACTGCCTCCTACCAAAGGAATTTTTTATCTTCACAGACAATCAAGCCTGGAGTTTCTTGAACAGTCAAGAGAAACTAAGCCACAAAAAAATGAAGTGGATGGATTCAATACAAGCCTACACATTTTCAATCAAACACAAGAGGGGAGTTTCCAATAAGGTGGTAAATGCCTTGAACCAAAGGTCTTTAGTTGTGCAACAGATCCAACTCCAAAGTGTAGGGATTGATTCATTAAAGGACATGCATAAAGATGATGATTATTTAAGTGATATTTATAAGGTGTGCTCTGACTTTTCTAAGGCTTATCATATTGATTATGCATATTATTTGACCCAAAATGGCCTATTGTTCAAGGGACATCAATTGTGCATCCCCATGTGTTCAATGAGGGAGAACATCATCAGAGAAAAGCATGTAGGTAGCATGGGGGGGAATTTTGGTTTGGATAAGACTTTGGAATAGGTAAGGAGTTTTTATTATTGGCCTAAGCTTCAGATTGAAGTGAGGAAGATTGTGGATACATGTACAATCTATCAGAGAGCCAAGGGTGCATCTACCAATGTAGTGTTATACCAACCCCTACCTATTCCTACAAGGCCTAGGGAGAGTTGCAGCATGGATTTTGTGATGGGATTACCTAGGACATAAAAGGGATATGATAGCATTTATGTTGTAGTGGAAAAGTTTAGCAAAATCGCCCACTTTATCCCTTGTAAAAAAACTCCTACCAAACACTCCAATCAGTGCTCATGGAGAGGAGTTTGTAGAGAGCATGAAGGAGATACATGAATCAATCAGGTTGGCACTTGAGAAAAGTGAAAAGAAGTATAAACAAGCCAAGGACAAGAATAAGAGGGATGTCCACTTGTAGGTTGGAGACTTGGTATGGGCATACCTAAGGAAGGAAAGATTGCCTAAGGGAAAGCACACTAAGCTGCTCATGAAGAAAGTAGGACCCTGTCTAGTATTGAAAAAGCATGGGTTGAATGCATATGAGATAAAGTTACCCTCACACCTTGGTATCTCTCCTATATTTAATATTTGTGATCTAACCCCCTACAAAGGTGATGTGAATGCAAGATTAGAAGTGCAGATAATAAACCTTGAAGAAGAGGTTGTAGGGATACCCCCTCATGAACCAAAGAAACTTGAAAAGATCTTAGATACAAAGATCATCAAAATAACAAGGAAGAATGTTTACAAGAAATACTTGGTCAAATGGTAGGGAAGTCATAAAGAAGAATCTGTAAGGATGGATGAGTTGGAGATTCAAAAGCATGGCTCAGCTTTGCAAGACCTCATCTCAAGAGGACTTCAAATCAGTGCACCCCGGGAGTATGGTGCAGGAGCACCCTAAAATCCATCCATTGCAAGCACATCAGTTGATCCAAATACAAAGGGTTAGGGTATTGATTGGATCTTGAATCCAATGTTAATAATAAGTCCTATTTTGTAAGGCAAGGTGACAATAGGTGTTGTTATAAACCTAGTTGTCTATCTTAGCCAGTGTTGGACAATTTTCTTTATGAAGGGCTAGAATAGTCTAAGTGGCCTAAGGAAGGTTGAAATGGTCCATTTAACCTCTCTAAGGTCCTAGCTGGAGTCTAGGATCAGAGATTAGTCAAATTGATTGACAATTGACAACTTTTGCAAAATCTGTCAATGTTGTCAATGTTGCATAATGCAACTTTTGAAAAAGATGTAAAATTCAAATCCCAACATTCATAGCCACCTCAATTGGTTGGAACCAATTGAAAATTTCATAAGAAGGTTGAAAAACCTTATTCCAATGTTAGATGAACAATTGGAGAATTTTTCATACCTAATTTCAATAAAATTTCATTTTTTTCCTGAGAATTTGACTGTGTTTCTAAGGTGTACAGATGTTAGAATTTAATCTTTCCTTGGTATTTTTATGTATTTAAAAGGATAAACCAAGGTATCCTAATGTATTTTTTCCTCTAGTCCATGTGGGAGGACATGTCATTTTGTAATTTCTTTTATTAAGGAAAATAGATATTCCTCCTTATGAGGAATCCTACACTTGTCTCACACACTAGTGAAATGTGCCATACACAGGATTGGGAGTTACAATGTAACTCCTTTCTCACATCTCTATTAAGAGATGGCTCTCCTCTCTCATTTTCATGAGATTCTTCCTCTTCTTCTTGATTATCATTGTATGAGCATTGCTCTCACTCTCTCTCTTTTTTCTTAGGCATTTTGTTGCCACATTCATTAATATCACAGGGGTTTTTTTATGCTTTTCCCCCTTAAAAAACTTATCTCCTTGTTGCTTTTCTTTGGTGAATGCTCCTAGTTCTTGCACTAATTCATGGTATTGTTTCCTACTCCTAAGCTCAAAGATTAAACAATTTCTTATTTGTCTCTATATTTTGTTATTATTTTAACATGGTATCAGAGCAGGTTGGTTTAATCATTTATTAAGTGTACAGGTGAAGGAGCTACCATATCTTGGAGCACTACAAATCGGAGACTCTTGAGAGAGTTCCTTACTAGTTTTTTGTACTAATCTGATTAAGAGGGTAAAATCAATTTTTTTTTTGGTTTTGGCTGGTTTACCGCCAAAACCCGTTTAACTATTGGTCACTTGTTTGTTCTAACTTGTGCAGGTTTCAATACAGAATATTATACAAATTTATTTTTTTCAAAATCTTCATTTCTTCATATTAAATTTTGTTTTAATATTATAATTTTTTTACCAAAAATAATTAAAGTATTTAAAGTTTCTTAGAATATTATAATACTATTATAATATTATAATACTATTATAATATTATAATACTATTATAATATTATAATACTATTATAATATTATAATACTATTATAATATTATAATACTATTATAATATTATAATACTATTATAATATTATAATATTATAATACTTTAAAACTTTTATTATTATATTTTAATATTCAAAAATTCTCAAGTTTTACAAGTTTTTTTATATTAATATCGGTGGTTACATAGTTTTTTTATTCTACTCTCTTGTTCCTCATTCGTCGCTACATATAGAATCTTTTTTGCATTGAGTAAATATAGCAACCTTCTTACATATCTCAGAATCAGTTTTTTTTCATTATTGCATCTTCTATTTTAGAATGTGCATGCATTTTTTCTTTCATAATCATGTTCTCTGTAATTAATCATTGTATGTGTTGTATCGGTTTACCATTTTTTAATTTTTTTTTCATATTCTGTTCTATTCGATCCTTTTTAGTAGCTTTAGAAAGCTTTCTTTGCCTGCTCTAGTTTTTTAGCATATCTCTTCATGTTTTTTGCATCGGAGCTCTTCACATTCTGGTTTTTTTTTAATATAGAAGACGTCAAGTAGAGTTCGGTCACTCTTTATAGAGAGGGCTATTGGGCTTTAAAAAAAAAATTAAAAGATTTGTGAAGAGGCCGAGTTTTGGTGTCATCCTCTTATTCATGCTGTAGGTTATCAGTAGTCATTATATACTTTGATTCAACTACTTTGATTTCCAGCTGTGTATTTATGAAGTTAGTATCGGTGAGCATTGAAGCATCTTGTTAACACATAATTTTCACTTCTCTTTCACATTTCGAAAGAAGAGAGGAAAAGCATACGCCTGGCTTGCTAATTAATTTTCCTTACATGTTCAGTTTTTAGATCATTTTTGTGACTTTGTTGTTTCTAGCTGTTGAGTTTTTTATATACCCTAACAACGTGAGATAGTGAAAAAGAAAACTATCGTAACTTTTAATGATATTGAGGTATCTTGGCTCCAGCTTAAATTTTTTATAACTATATGAGATTTCTTAAGTGTTAGCTTTGCTCTTCTTGTAGCTTTTGATTTTTGGCGTTCGCTTGGGCATTCGTATATTTAAAGGCTTTTATCTTGTTTTTTGCGTTAAATCTTTGTTTCAATCTTTTTTTCAATAAATCTGTGCTTGCATACAATTATCACTAACTTTCACAATAGATTTATTCTTAAGATTCCTTTTTTAAGGTTTTTTTTGTACCACTTTTTGAGCTCTTTGTTCTGTGTTATTTTTCTCTGCTCTTTCTTTTTACTAAATTTAAATAGTGTTATGTTTTTTAACACTATCATAAGGGTCTCTACGAGTAGAATTTTTTTAAACCTCTCACTACCTATGATTTCTCGGTTAGGGCATGTCACTTGCCACAAATTGTGAATGCTTTGACAAAGTTTCGATTGTTCAGCCGCTCTTTTCCCTTTCAATCTTCTAAAGCATCAGCTTTCAGTCTCAAAAGCTTTAGATCTCTAAGCATTTCCTTTGCGGTAGTCATGACAAAGGAAAGTATCCACGATTCCCTTAGCATTTCCTTGCAATCAATTTGGAGGGTAGAACCTGGTAAGAACCCGGTTTGCATGCATTATTTTATTTTTTTCTGTGTATTGAAGTTTTTTTTGCAGTCAATTTTCATGCTCTTTGTGTGAGCCGTGTGAAGGATTAGTTCTATGTATTGCATTTTATATATTTGCATAGTGGGATTAAATTCAGTCTTTTTCTATTGTCTTATTTGTATCTATTCAGTCGATGATCATCTAGCAGGCTTTGCCTTTTTTGCTCAAAGTTGAACTCTAGCTTTTGATTCTCTGGCTGAAGATATCAATATAGCTTTATTGTTTAACATTATTTATAGCTTTATCTTTTATTCTTTGGTTTTCTTCTGGTTTCGCTTGCATTTGAGTGTTTGTTTATATTTCCCCTAAATCTTTTTTAGCATTTTGCATGTTCATGTTAATTAGCTCTAGTTTGTTCTATGAGTAAATTCATGGGAGTTGAACCCATGATTTCCTATTCGAAGCAAAAGGTGTGAAATTTGGCATTACGTATTATCTCTGGTTGAAGTTTTAGTATTAATTTATTTTAAAGGTTTTAGCATCAAGTTTTTATTTAGCATAGGTTAAGGTGTCTTTTTGTGTTGTTTTAAACCTTTCGTCCAAAGGTTTGGTTCATAAGGTTAGTTGTGATTCCAATTAGTTTGTTAGCTCAAGTTTTTAATCAAATTTTTTTTTTAATTTAGATTCAATATTTATTCTAGTTTCTATTCTAGCATTATATTTACCATTTTTGCTAACGTTTATGTGCAGGTTTGAAATTTGTTCCTAACGTTTTGTTCTGCAGGGTTTATTGGTTTTTTTTTACTCTGTTGATCATCTTGCTCATATCAGTCATTTTTTTTACATGCACAATAATCATTAGATTCATCTCATCATCTAACTCAAGTTTTTAATTAACGTTGTTTAGCTTCAATTCAGTTTACTAACGTTTCCTTGCAGGTTCATTTTTTCTGTATTTTCCTATTGCATGCAATCGATTTCATTTTATTTCCCTTTGCATGCAAGCAATTCTCATTGTTATCTGTTAATTCATAATAGATTAACCAGGATCTGTTAGCCTTTGTGCCTTAAGTTCCCTTTTCCTTTAGTATTTTTTTTACCTTGCAAGCCTCAATGGCATAAGCTTTTATAGCTTTTTTCCATTGCTTGCAAGTAGATTCAGTTTGATTTAAGTTCTCTTCGTGTTTCTGTTAAATTTTTTTTTTGTCTAGTTTTCGTAGTTAAGCATGACTACCTTGATGCCAGAAATTAAATTAACTAGTACCAACTATCATGCATGGAAAACGCACATGACCTTTATCTTTAGATTCCATCATCTTTTAGATATTGCTACTAATGCCAGTTCTAAACCTGCAACCACTGCTTCTCAAGCTAACCAAGCTGCTTGGCAGACTAAAAATGAGGAAGCACTTGGTCTAATCGGGATCTCCCTAAGTCCCGAATTGTATGTCTTAGTTTCTACTTGTACAGAGGCCCATCAGGCTTGGGACATCCTGAAAAATACCTATGATAGTGCAGATGAGACTCAAAAAATCCAGCTTCAAGATCAACTTGAAGACCTCAGGTATACCGATTTCAACTCTGTTGATGATTTCCTGCTCAAGTTTGATTCCATTAAAGTTTTACTAACTAGGTTACAAGTTAATATATCTGATTTAAGGATAATCCACATAATCCTTCGTAAATGTTTACCTAGACAGTTTCAGCAGTTTATTACAAATATTTACTCTCAATTAGCTATTCCTTCCTTAGCAACTCAATTAACTTATGTTATTTTTAAAAATATGTTGCATTAAGAGGAAGCTAAATTAATTCAATTTGGCATACTTAAATCTCACGAACATGCATATGTCTCTCAATCTCATAATAATAATAGATCTTCTAATAATAATTCAAATAACAATCAAAATCATCAAAGATCTAACAATTCAAATAATAATCAAAATCATCAAAGACCTAACAATACTAATACTTCAAATAATAATCACAATTATCAAAGATCTAATAATACTAATAATTCCAATAACTATCATAATAATAATAATCATTCAAATAGGCCTTATTGCACCTATTGTGGTAAAGATGGTCATTTAATTCATAACTGTTTTAAGAAACAAAAAGATTATCAACGTAATTCTCAAAATTACTCAAATGGAAAACCCAATGGAAATCAATCTCGTTCTGCTTTTACTATCAGTTTTAATGCTTCTAAACCACTTGAATGGATTGTAGATAGTGGTGCATCTCAACATGTTACATCTCATAAGGAAGTCTTTGATTCCTTGCAACCTGATTCTATGAATATTCCTGTTTCCTTAGCTGATAATCATTGCTATCAAGTTGAAGGAACTGGTAATGTCTTTGTTCCTAATGTTAAATTACATGATGTACTTTATGTTCCTGATTTGAAAGCTAACCTTATTTCTGTTCCTCAATTATGTCAAGATTATAAGGTTGAGTTTCATAAAAAGAATTCTCATATCATTGATCCTAACACTAATCAGATAGTTGCTAATGCTAAATTAGATGATGATAATCTCTTTAAATTTTATCAATTTTCCTCTCCTAGATACTCTTTACTTACTACTGTTGATTTTCACATTTGGCATGAGAGACTAGGACATTTAAATTCTGATTATATCTCTTTAATGCAAAAAGAAAATATGGTAGATTGACTACCTAAGCTTACTACTTCTAAGTTTTATTGCAATGGATGTATGAGTGGTAAAATGCATAGAGAATCTTTTCCCCATAAATCATCTTGGAGAGCTAATAATAAGTTAGTTTTGATTCATAGTGATATTTTAGGTCCTATGGAAAATACTTCTATTTCAGGTTCTAAATATGATTTAACTTTTGTTGATGATTATTCTCATAGAGCTTGGATTTATTTCCTTCATAGTAAAGATCAAGTCCTTGATACTTTTGCTGAATTTCATGTTTTTGTAGAAAGACAAAGTGGTTCTAAAATTTAGATTCTTAGGACTGATAATGGTATTGAATATGTTAATCATGCTTTCCATTCTTATTTAAGATCATTTGGTATCAAACATGAGCTTACCCTTCCTTATACACCAGAATAGAATGGTGTGGCAGAACAGAAGCATAGAAAAATAGTTGAAATGGGTAGATGTTTTTTACATGCTAGAAATTTGGATTATAAATTTTGGGTTGAAGCCATGGCATGTGCCACCTATATTCTTAATAGAACTCCTACTAAGGCCCTTCCAAATAAAACTCCTGAAGAAGTTTGGTCAGGAAGAAAACCCAATTTGTCTCATTTACGGATTTTTGGTTCCACTGCTTATGCTCACACACCTAAACAGAAAAGGAAAAAGTTAGATCCTAAATCCTCACCTCATATTTTTGTTGGTTATTCTGAGAACACTAAAGTTTATAGAGTTTATGATCCTCTTACTAATAAAGTTCACATAGCTAGAGATGTTTTCATTTCTGAAAATGGTGTCCATGATTGTTCTCAAATTTCAGATTCTAATTTTAGTCATAGCAACATAGTTCTTGTGGAGAACCAACCTCCATATCTCAACCCTACTCCTCAAATTCCTGCTCCTAAAGTTTATGTTCCTTCTATTTCTGCTACTAACACTACTGATAACACTAATGAATAGGATAATCATGAACAAATAGATAGTAATGCTACTCCTAATAGTTTTGTTCCTTCTAGTAGTAGCAGTGATGATGATGATGATGATGGTAATAATCTATTTACACCTCCTAGTAATGTTTTTGTTAATTCTAGGAGAAATCCTAAATTGTTTAAAGATTTACTTAATGAGGGTGATGATTACATTGCTAGAATGGGTGGACTTAAACCTAGAAGGATAAACTATTGTAATTATGCTCTTATGACTTCTCTCTCTAATTCTAATGATCCTCAAACTTTTTCTCAAGCTAAAAATCAACCTCATTGGCAAACTGCTATGCAAGAAGAATATGACTCTTTAATATCTAATAATACTTGGGATTTAGTTACTTTACCTCATGGTAAGAATTTGGTTTCTTGTAAATGGTTATATAAAACTAAGTTAAACTCCAATAATGAAATTAGTAAATTTAAGGCTAGATTAGTTGCTCGTGGTTTTTCTCAAATTGAAGGAATAGACTATAATGAAACCTCTGCTCCTGTTGCTAAAATGCCTACCATTAAAGTTGTTCTTTCTTTAGCTACTAAAATGAATTGGCCTATTCACCAAATGGATGTTAAAAGTGCTTTCTTAAATGGTGATTTGCATGAAGAAATTTATGTCTCAACCTCCTAGTTTTATTCAAAAAGGTAATGAACATTTAGTCTACAAACTAAAGAAGTCTATTTATGGTTTAAAATAGTCTCCTAGAAAATGGTATTCCAAAATTAATGCTTTCTTTATTTCTCAAGGTTTTGAAAGAAGTAAAAATGATCCTAACTTGTATATCAAGCATAGTGAAGATGACATTATTATTATCATTCTGTATGTTGATGATTTGATTCTTACTTCCAACTTTAATCAGTTAATTTCTGATATTAAGTTTCAACTCAATCAAAAATTTCAAATGACAGATTTGGGTTTCTTACATTATTTCTTAGGAATGCAAATTTGGTAAACCCCTAAGGGTATTTTTATCTCTCAAAGTAAATATGCTAAAGATCTCCTAGATAGATTTCATATGAATGATGCTAATCCAGTTTCAATTCCATGTGATTTAGGAACTAGGTTAATGATAGATATGGAATCTCCTTTCATAGATGCTACTCCTTATAGAGAACTAGTAGGTAGCTTAATTTATCTAACCCTCACTAGACTTGATTTATCTTTTAGTGTTGGTTTAGTTTCAAGATTTATGTCCAAACCTCAACAAACTCATTTCAAAATTGCTAAAAGAATATTACATTACATTAAAGGTACTATTAACTTAGGATTATTTTATGCTGTAAATTCTGATTTTACTTTAAAAGGCCTTACTGATTCAGATCTAGGTGGAGACCCCAATGATGGGAAATCTACTTTTGGGTATTGTTTTTATCTTGGTTCAGGTTCTATCTCTTGGAAAGGTAAAAAAGAACAATCTGTGTCTCTATGTTCTACTGAAGTAGAATATAAAAGTTGTACTCATGCCTCTAAAGAAGCTCTATGGCTTAGAAGAATACTTGAAGATTTGGGTCTCCCTCAACAAGAACCTACACCATTGTATTGTGACAATCAAAGTGCAATACCATTGGCAAAGAATCCAGTTTACCATGCAAAGTCAAAGCACATTTCTCTCCACCACCACTTCATCAGAGAGCACATTGCAGAAAAGAAAGTTTCCCTCCTCCATTGCAAAGGTGAAGATCAAGTTGTAGATATTATGACAAAACCTCTTTCTAGAGAGAAATTTGAATTTCATTGTAACAATTTGGGTTTGATACCCCTTGATGTAATTACCCCAAGTAAAGATTAAAAGGGGGTGTTAGAATTTAATCTTTCCTTGGTATTTTTATTTATTTAAAAGGATAAACCAAGGTATCCTAATGTATTTTTTCCTCTAGTCCATGTGGGAGGACATGTCATTTTGTAATTTCCTTTATTAAGGAAAATAGATATTCCTCCTTATGAGGAATCCTACACTTGTATCACACACTAGTGAAATGTGCCATACACAGGATTGGGAGTTACAATGTAACTCCTTTCTCACATCTCTATTAAGAGATGGCTCTCCTCTTTCATTTCCATGAGATTCTTCCTCTTCTTCTTGATTATCATTGTATGAGCATTGCTCTCACTCTCTCTCTTTTCTTAGGCATTTTGTTGCCACATTCATTAATATCACGGGGTTTTTTTTATGCTTTTCCCCCTTAAAAAACTTATCTCTATGTTGCATGTCTTTGGTGAATGTTCCTAGTTCTTGCACTAAATCATGGTATTGTTTCCTATTCCTAAGCTCAACGATTAAACAATTTCCTATTTGTCTCTATATTTTGTTATTATTTTAACAACGGATCTGTACGGATCCCAATGTGCCATTGAAGGAACCTAGAAGTTGGTCATGTGGCATATGAGAATATTTTAGGTGGTTTGAAGTCTTGAAACCAACTAGAATGAAATTTATTACATTTTGAGTGCCCACTGGTCATAGGAAGGCCCTACCTAGGGTTCCGAGACTAAATTCATCTTTCCAGAAGATTCTGCCATGGGAAGAATCTAAATGTTAGTGGAAAGAAAGGAGGGAGGATGTATTTCAATATTTTTGGGGTCTCAGGTTGGGAATAAATCGATGGAAGGAGGAATGATTAAACCCTCTGGATAGGCATCTAGATGTGACTATCTAGAATTGAGGTTTTGAATGCACAACTTGGACCAGGGTTGGAATGAAGACCTAAATCCTTGGATTTAGTCATTTGGCATGATTTTACAGGTGTTCCAAATGTATTTATTGGAAGGTGATGTGAATTCAAGGCACTTCCTTTGTTAAAGTGACCTATTAGCCCTATTAGGCCTATGAGGGAATTGAGGACAACAGGAGTTAGGGGGTCGATCAAGGGCCCTAACTTGGTGAGTTTTGTTGGTGGTTGTATTAGAGTACTTGAGGGTGGTTAAGACTTACCTTGGTGGAGTTCCATGTGAGTTTCCTTCAATAATCCATATCTTCTCCTTGTAGCCCTATATAGGCTTTGGTGTCCAAATAGTGTCTCAGTATTGAATTAGTGTGGGATTTGTGTTTCATTACATCCAAGATTTATGTTTAGAATTTTTAGAACCTTGTTCCATCCATAGATTAATTAGTTCTAAGTTGTGTCATTTTTGTGCATTAAGGGTGTGGAAGATTGGATAGAAGATCTATACTTGTCATTGTGGGTTTTGTGAACTCTTTGTCAGAGCCCTAGATTTTATGGGAGTAGGGATATTGTGAACCTCTAGGTGATAATTTAGTTATAGTTTGGCTCTCTCTCTCTCTCTCTCTCTCTCTCTCTCTCTCTCTCTCTCTCTCTCTCTCTCTCTCTCTCTCTCTCTCTCTCTCTCTCTCTCTCTCTCTATGGTGTAGGAGAACCTAGGTACAAGGAAAAAAAATAGGGGGGCATGAACCATTTGAAATTATTTTAAGTGATTGGAAATGTATTAAGTGCATTGAATGTAAGGCTAAATGACCCATTTCATCAAAATTGTCAAATAGTCCTATTTAGGACCTAGTTTGGTTAAAAGGTCAAAAGAGTCTAAAACGAGCCATGAAAATGGAAAAAAAGTTTTAAAAGGTGATTAATAATCATTTTGGTATTTTTATAATGTTTCTACAAATTTGTAAATTCATTTGTGAAAAAAAGTGTAAAAGTTGTCAACTTGACAACAAAATGTTGTTAAGTAAAGTTGCAAAAATGCAACAAAAGTTGAAAAATGATTACCATTGGTCTTGGGGGTAGTTAGGAAGGTTTCTAACTGTAAAATGGATATAAATACCATTTTATGGTCGAACCAAATTGGATTTGAGAGAAGGATAATATTTTGATACAATTTGGTACATTCTACTATTGTTATTTTGATTGGTTTTTCAGCTTTTATGTGGTTTCCAGGCTTTGTAAGACCATGTACGGGATGGAAATGATGTATCATAGTTATGGTTAGATAGTATGATAAATTATATTACTTATCATTTTTGTGTGGATGTATTTCATTCATTTTTGAGAAATTTATGGAAGTTTTGGTGAAAGTGGTTGTTTTTAGATTTGAGACTGCCTGAGAACAGTCATGTTGAAATGCTTGGTATGAACGTATCTGGAAGACTTAAAACCTATAAATAGATTCATTGGAAAGATATGTGAATTAAATTTCATATCCTTTTTTTTTTACTCATGTTTATACATATTTGTGAAAGTTATGTATCTTTTAGTGAAGACTCTTTTTAAATTGTCTTCAATGGAGTTGCAGGAAAAGATGTGTGATGGTATAATGATTTATACATTGGAAAAATAAATGGATTACATATTTGGAAATATAATCATAAATATGTAATGTGAAATTAGTTTGGTTTAAATTGGTTTTGTTTTCTGAAAGTTATATGATGCCCTAGGCGGATTGGGAAAATGAACTTTTTGTTTTATGACAAAAAATAGGTCTCGGTATAGAGATAATAACATTTTATCTAACTATTGGATTTACTTAAGTTTTGGATATCCTATGTTTCTATGTTTTCACTGAAGGGATTAGTTAGATATTTTTTTTTAAAAAGTTACATATCTCTGAATCTTGATCGCAAACATATGTTTTCCAGGCTTTGTACAACCATGTACATATGTTTTCTCTCTCTCTCTCTCTCTCTCTCTCTTTGGTGTAGGAGAACCCCCTCCACTCTTCACAACATCCACACTTCTAGTCACCCAAGGGCATTCATGCCTAAGGTTCTTTTAAGAATTTTCAAATTTTGATTAGCAAGCCAACTTGCAAGACCTAGTCACCCTCGGCGTGGTTATAAACCATGGGTTTTTTACTATGGTCCAAAGGAACTTTTAGGTGTTTAAATTATTTTAATGTTGTAGTAAATTTTTGAGGTCATTTTGATTCATGGCTTAGGTCTATAGGCTCTTTAGGAGCAAGAATGCAACATTTTGCAAAAGTTGCAAAATGCAAGAAATGTTTCTCAGAAACTTCTTTGAAAAGTTTATACCAAATTGTAAAACCACCTCCCAATAGTCACAACCATTGAAAACTAGCTGGATCCATTGGGGGGAAGGTCTTCATATAGCCCTTTCAGGTGGGTGGAAGACAAGGATGATGAAGCTTATGTAATTTTGCATTCAATCAATAAAATCCATTATTTGTTTCTATGTTTACAGTCCAAACAAAACATGCTTTTCCTTGGTGGGATTCCCATGCAAAGTGGGGAAATGCAAGTAGGGTCAATGTATTCTAGATCCTTAGGAGTGCAGGAGAAAGGGGATTGTTTTGAGAAGTTTGTTTACAGGCTCTAGGCCAAGAATCTCTATGTGCTTGGTATAGGATATGGAAGATTGAAGTGACAGTAGCACTTTGGGGGTGGATAAAAGCAATCTAATGACAAATTTTTATCTCTTTGGGATTCCTAACACCACTTCAATCAATGTTTTTCCTTGGACAATTGACTGGTGAATATTCCCTTAAATAATATATTTAATTAGCCTAGTTAGGACTAGTGGATCAGGGATTGTTAGGTATTGTCCTTATTGTTTGAGATCTTGTGATCTAGAGGTTTGGTACAAGTCTATAAAGGGTGTCTGAATATACTATGTGTTTTTTAGGTTCCTTGTAAGAATCTGGAACTAAGCCCTTAGAACCTTGCTCAAAAGGCTACAAGATTGGCAAGGCCTAAAACCGTCAACTTGTTGCCCAAGACTTGTAAGGTGTGGAAATCATTCCCATATTAGACATTTAGTGAGCATGCAACCTTTCCATCCCCTTTCCAAATATGAAGGTTCCCACTTCAAGTTGAACCAATAAAGGCACTTCACTGTAAGGATTACCAAGTGTCAAGAAGCTACTTGGTAAAGCCACTGAGCCCACTCAGTTATCATAAGTACCGAGCATCAACCGATCTCATGACTTGGTAAAAGAAGAAACCAAGAAATAACTGAGCCCAAGGGAGTAAAATCTAGTTGAAGACACTATATCCTCTAGTGAGGATAGTGGATTTATGTTTGTTATAGGATCTTCTAAAGGTGTAGAGCACTCTCCTAAGCCCACTTTGGGTTCAGAGAAACACTGAAGGTCTCACCACTTACCGAGTTTCCTAAATAGGGGAGAGCTCTACATCAAGTGGTATTAGAGCCCTAAATATTTTCTTTGATTATGAAGACATCCATGAGAATTAGAGGGTGAAGATTGCTAAGTTAAAGCTCAAAGGTTCTACACTCACATGGTGGAACTTCACTCATGATGATAGGGTGAAGAATGGAAAGAATCTAGTCACCACTTGGAAGAAGATGGTGGCCCTTCTTAGGGAAACTTATGTCCAAAAATATTATGAATTTCAACTTCATAAAAGAAGAATGAGTCTAAGATAGGAAGAGATGGACATCTCTAGTTATAGCAAATAATTTCAGAGATTGGTATAGAAATCCAAGCTTGATGAACCAAAATGTGTGAAGCTTACTCAGTATATACAAGACCTAAGGGTTTTAATTGATGCAGTCAAGGTTGGTGGATCTAATTAAGGACAGATCAACCTTGCAACCAAACCAATATGCAGTGGAAATATACAATAACAACAACGGATCTGAAATGAAACAAAAGTATTTATTCATCAAATTACCGATTACATGCAATGTGTCAGGTTGTAAGGCCTTCCCAGTTATGACCAATTACAATGCAAAAAATAGTCTACAAGATCTCGCAGGATCCAATTCTTCTCCACAACATCAACATTCAGCTAGCCCAGGTCTGCAACACAACACACTAGTAGGCACCCAGGAAAGATCTAAACTTGTACTCAAACTTACAAGCAATCTTCATGTTCCTAAGCTTGTGGGCTACTAACCTCCCTTCCAACAATCTAATGCCCTAAAAAACTACCCAAGTATCCTATAAATACTAATCCCCAACCACAAGTCAGCTAATGAAACAATTAACCCTTACAAACAAATATTAAATACCAAAACATCAGTAGGCTCTCACATAGCCTTGCAAAATAAATAAACTCTCAAAGATGGCCCCAATGGTCATCAGATCCACATAGAAGAATACAACATGCTAGATCTAGGTCCCCACACATCCAATAGTCAATCCATAACTCAAGGAGTGCGACCCAAATCAACGGAACCAGTCACCCAAGATGATCCAACAAAACAATCCAATTGGTAAGAAAGAACACCGAGCAAGAGAAGAAATAATTGAGCACCAGTTGACCGACCACACCAAGCATGACCAAGAAATGCAGTTATCACCAAGCACTAGAGAACCGATGCCTTCAGTCATCGAGCATTCTTCAGAGACTGAGCACCCTAGTAACCATAGTTCTGAGTAACCAGTCTCCCAAACTGAGTAAGAACTCCACCAAACCAAGATCAAAACTAACAATCTACCATCAAAGACAAAAATATTTTTGGTTGATACAGGATTGCCAAGAATCCTAGGATGCTCCTACATCAGACACCCCAAGTAAGAAAGATTTTCTCATAAGGAAATCAAGAATGCCTCAAGGGAATCAAAATAGGTATGCCAAATCTATTCTTCACCCATATCTCCTCTTGTCCTTCATCCCAAGTTGTCTTCACTTCATTCACTGTCTCATGTAGAAAGTCCTTCTTCTTTCCACTTTGCTTATTCTTTCAGTCGGCAACTGATAGAAACTGACTCTGACCACTACCGATCACATCAGTGCCTTAGTAAGGTTCATCCATTCTAGACTCCTCAACCAAATTAGTATCATCTTCATCTCTCTATGTCACAAATGTCACCATCTTTTGTACCATCTCTTCCAGTAAGACCATCTGTCTCTTAATCTCAACAAACTCTTTAGAGATATCATTCTCCTTCTCCTTCAAACTAGACTTAACAGGAATAGGTTCATCAACCTTGTGCTCCTAAGGCTTGTCATAAGGATGACACTTGATAACTCCACATCCCTAAACCCATGTCTCCTATAAATATATCAGCTTATGTCATGATCCTTCATGCCTAACCACATAGGTATTAGCATGACCATCAAAAAAAACATTCATGTCAAAATGCCAAGGTCTACTGAGCAACAGATGACAAGCATCCATGGACAATACATCACACAATATCTCATCATGGTAAGTGTTACCCAAAATTTCCCATCTTTCAATTCTGGCCTCTGCAAATGTCTAATTCTTGCTGCATCTTGTTTTGCTTGCAAAGTTGATCCACAGATTGTTATGCTTTTCTCTCTGAACCCCATGTTCTTTGATATGTTCTCAAGCCCCAATTCAGATCGCATGCACTTAATTGTAAAGCCCTCAGAGATTTTCAAGTTTTAATGTTGCAGGAAATACTTAGGTCCCAGGGTTCCAAAATTGTTTGAAGTGTCAAAAACTCAGTGTGTTTTTGACCTTCGCTCTGAAAGCCCAGGATGTTTTCGACCTTCAAGAAAAAACCTTGATTGTTTTTATCCTTCTGCACTTCACACTTCTTCAACGTCAGCATTTTCCTTAAGTGTTCAGTGTTGAAAACTCTCTGTGTTTTCGACCTCCAGTTTGAAAAACCCTTTGTGTTTTTGACCCTAAGCACGCAACTTCGACCAGGTGGGTCTCAGTTCCTCATGACCATTGCCAGTGTGGTGAAGATCTGATGGCTATCACATAATCTCATAGAATCTTCCGAGCCCATGAGATCATGTGATAACCATCCGATTAGAATCTTGGTGGCTCGTGGGTCCGTTTGTCAGAGAATCTTGCGGGTGGTGGTAGGCATAGATCTAATGGTCATCATATGTTCTCATGGGATCTTTCAAGCCCATGAGATCATCTGACAACCATTGGATTGGTTTCTTCTATGGGTTGTGGGTCCTTGCTTTGCTAACATGTTCGATGCCAATTGGCCAAGAGTTTGGTGACATTGTAGTTGTCAGTGGGGCCAGATTTTATTAGCGAGATGTTTAGAGGAGATTGTTCTTGTCCTCTAACTTGGTAGGGTCTGATAAGGTTTTTTCCTTGTCACATGATCACGGATTTAATTTGGTAGAGCCCTATTTTCTTGGTGAATATGTGAGTGTGCGGTTCGCGGTCCGGGAGGGAGCATCAAGTGGTTCGTCGCATGATCACATGTGACTTTCTAACTGCATGTGATCATGTGATTAAGAGTTTTTCTTGTCGACCCGGGTGTCTATGTGGTGGTAGAGGTAGATTTCAATCATTAGTCACATGATCACATGAAGTCTTTTAGACTCATGCGATCATGCTACCAATGTTCTTTCAATGGCGTGATTGTTTTTCATGGGATTTCTTCTAAGGAGAATGTTGCAGGCACAAGTAGATGAAAATTTATGACTTATGAGGATGGCTATAGGTTGTGAAGTTGATGAGAAGTCTGGGCGGCTGTCAGGGGTCATTTCTTTGTCCCAACAGGGTACCAGTTAGCATTCATGGTGAGACTTTTGTGTAAGAAAATTGATGAATCCAGGTTGCTTGTCTGTAGGCAATGTAGTACAGGGATGGGTACCCAAGGTCATGTATCTGATTGACCATGATGTTGCAAGAAGATATTCCTAATCAGATTTGACTTTGGTTGATTGGTACCCTAGGGTTGATTATTAAATTGTAAATCTTGTAACCCTGGTTAGATTTTTGACTCCTGCCTGTGTGCAGTGAGTGTTGTATATATTATTTTATGAGAGCCTTAGTGCTTAACATTCACATTTTGTAAAAAAGAAAGACTCTTTCTTGGGAAGCTAACCATGGCATTTCTTCTTGCCCCTTGGTTTCCCACATTCTGTAATTCCCATTGATAGATAAAAACATTGCAGAGGTATTTTGTGATAGTTCTTCATGTCCTTATGCTTCCTTGTCTTTGTTTACCTCTTATTGGATTGAAGTCTATGAATGTTGTTAATGGAAATTGGGGTTCCTAGTCCCTCTTACCTTCTACATTTTGTGTTTTACTATGTCTAATCTGATTTAGATGTTTTGTGGGTATGCTATAGCCCCTAGCAGTCTTGTCTCATTCCTACACCGAGTTGTAGAAGAGGATGTTTGTTTGGAGGTCATAGGTTGAGTCTTCTATTCTGAACTTCCTATGAAATACTTATGCAAGCCTATCTAGTGAGTGGTGACTTATTAGACCTGATTCCTCCATTGATCTCATTCCTCTATACTGAGATCCAAACCCTATTTTTGATGCATCACCTAGTAGGTAGATTTGATTTTTGTTATTTCCCTTTCCAAGCATTCCTTCTATCCCTTTCCCTCAAAAGAATTTAGTTTTCATGTTAGGAAGAAAATAAGGGTGATTATCCAAGAGGAACCATCCTAGAACTTGGAGGTTTCATCTTGGTTAGCAAAGGTCCCACAACCTTGAGATGATTCCCAAGTTATACTGAGTTATCAAGACTACGAGAGCTTGAGAAAAGGTGCAAACTCAGTGTGTAACAGTAAGATCCAATCTGAAACTTAACCAAAAATTGTTCTTAAAACTTAACCTTAGAAACATCTTGTATCCAACTAATCTGATAAGGATTAGAATGATTCCTTCTTTCCAAACTCAACTTACTAACCATTTCATTTGAAACAAAGTTCTCAGAACTACCACCATCAACTATGACATTACATACCTTATCCTTGCACTTACATCTAGTTCTAAACAAATTCCTTCTTTGCACTAGTTCATGAACAAATGTAGCTAACCCCCTAGTGATAAGTGTCTCACCTTTTTCTGCAACATTCACAATATCTTCTTCAGCAGTCAATGCAACCCTTTTCTTAGGACACTGCCAAATTCTATGACCAGCTTCACCATAGTTATAACAAGTGTCGGTGAACTCATTCTTCCACCTTCCTCTCTATCTAGCATTCTTAGTAACTTGACCACTGCTAGATCCCACATTAGTCTTAGGATTCTCTGTCACATTACTCTCAGCAACTGTCTCACCAGTTTTACCACCTCGGTTCCTATTATCCTATTTTCCTTCATACTTCTTATTCAGCTTCTCTGCAATCTTCAATGCCATCTGATAAGCATCACCAATTTTTGTCATCCACATAGTAAGTAACTCTTCTTGAATACTAGGTCTCAAGCCATAGACATACCTAGTAACCTTCTCTTTATCAGCTTCAGAATGACTAATCCTAATCAAGATTCTATAAAACTCCTCGGTATACTCCTGTGCCGATTTGTTAGTCTACTTCAAAGCTTGCATCTTATTAAACATGTCCAATTCATAATCCACCGAAATTAATTTCTTCTTCAACTTGTCCACCATTTGATTCCACTTAGTGATCTTTTCCTTTCCTCTTCTACCTCTTTCCAACTGAACTTCTCTCCACCAGATATTTGCATGACCCTTTAACTTAGTCTTTGCAAATCTAACCCTATCAGGATCTTCTATTTCTTCATACTCAAAGTACTCATCAATCTCATTGATCCAATAAATCAACTCTTCTAGCCTAAGGCTTCTAGCAAATGCAAAAAATTCAATCTTAGGTCTTTTCCCAATCTTAGACATAGCTTTCAAAATTTGGTTCTCCTCAGGATCTCTAGCTTCTTCAATAGCTTCTTCAAAATGATCTTCCTTAGATTCATCATCACTATCCTCTTTCAAGGTAGGCTTTTTCTTTCTCAAATCCTCTTGCAAATCTTGCACTTATTTCTACAAAGCCCTAAAAAAATCAATAATGAATTCACCAGTAGCTTCCTCTTCCTCAGATATCTCACGATTTCTCCTTAGAGGCATCTTCAAATCAAGATCTAGACACAAACACACAAGATCCACTCAGCTCCAACAAGAATAGACTTTGCTCAAGTAGGAGACTTTTCTTTGATACCACCTGATGCAGTCAAGGATGGAGGATCCAATTAAGGACTATCTAACCTTGCAGCCAAACACCAACACAACGGAAATACACAAAAAGAAACTAGATCTGAAAGAAAATGGATGTCTTTATTCATCAATTAAATGATTACATGCAATGTGCCAGGCTATAAGGCCTTCCTAGTTATGGCCAAATACAATGCAAGAAATAGTTCTACAAGATCACAAAGGATCCAACACACTTCTCCTCAGCTAGTCTAGGTCTACAACGCAACAAGACACTGGTAGGCACTCCAAGAAAGATCTGAACCTATACTCAAACTTCCAAGCAATCTTTCTGCTACCTAATCTTGCAAGCTACTAACTCTACTTCCATAGATCCACACATCTGCTACCCTCCTAAACAACTACCCAAGAACCTACTTAAATACTAATCCAAGCCACAACTTGGATGGATGAAATAATTAAATCCCAAAATCTAGTTGGCTCCCAAATATTAAATATTAAACGCCTTAACTTCACACATATTTAATTCACCAAGTCAGCCTCCAAATCCACATAGGATAATGCAACATGCTAGATCTAGGTCCCCACACATCCAATGGTCAATCTGTAACTCGAGGAATGCGACCAAGATTAAATGCATCAGTCGGCCAAGCTGAATCTCCAAGAACAACCGTCAGTAAGACAAACTACTGAGCACCGGGAAATACATCGAACATCCCCACCAATGGAGCCCTCCAAGCATTACCGAGAACCATAGACATTTCCAAGCACCAGAAGTGCCAAGTCTCCTTCAATGACCAAGCTCCCTTCAGCGACCAAGTCCTCTAGCAACTGAGCCACTTCAACAATCGAGTAACATGCATAAACATTGAGACCTCATCGGCAACTGAGCACCGATCAACAAAACACCAAGTCAGTGAGTGACCATCATTAATCAATATCCACTAGAACTTCCAATTGAGAATCACCATCAAGACTGAGAAACTCCAGTCTTCTACCGAAATCACCAGCCAAGTAATCAAACTCCACCAGATAGTTACCAAGACTGGCAAATCTTCAGGCATCGAGTGATAAGCCAAGATGCCACTACATCATCAATTCAAGATGAACTTAGTTTTACAAGCCCTACCACCATGAACCAATGCTATCAATTGGCATTGAAAGTTGAACAAAATTTTAGGAGGAATGAACAAAGTGGTAGAGGAAAAGCTAAGAATGAAAGAGACAGAGGAAACTTTGGAGGACAAGGATAGAACAATAGACCACAAGGAGAATCTAATAAGGAGAACATACATGGAGAAAGAAGTTCAAGAGGTGGATACAAAGGTAGAAGAAGAAATGGAAGGGGTAGAAATGGAGGAAGAAACAATGGACAAATAATATGTTATAACTCCAAACAAATAGGGTACTACACCAATAGGTGTCCAGACAAAGACAAGTAGAATAACCAAGGTGACAAAGAGCCAACCTAGTGCAAGAAGATGATGTTGACAATGTGTGAGATTGTACTAGAGAAGATGGAGTAAGCCTCATGATGAAGAGGACTTTGATCCAAGCACCCATTCCGGTGGAACCACCTCAAAGAAAAAGTCTTTTCAAAACCAACTGCAAGAGCCATGGAAAGGTATGCAAGTTAGTAATTGATTCTGGTTCTACTAAAAATCTTGCATCTAGAGAAATGGTAGATAAATTAAAATTGGAAAAGATACCCCACCCAAACCCATCCCATGTATCTTGGTTGACAAAAGGGTAGCAAACCCTCATAAATGAACAAGCTTGGGTAGATCTCTCCATTAAAGACTATAAGGATAGAGGCCTTTGTGATGTTGTAGATATGGATGTTTTTCACCTTTTGTTAGGATGTCCATGGTAGTATGATCTGCAAGCCAAACATGATGGAGTCATAAACAAATATCAAATTATTCAAAATGGTCACAAGTACAACCTACTCCCTCTTCTTGATCCTCAACAAGAAAAACTAAAAGAATAGTTAATCATGCTTGCAGGAGAATAAGAGATGATCAACACTTCAATATTTTTAGGTAGGATATGCCCTATTCCTTAAACCAAAGGAGAAGATAGTGCATAATGAAGTACCAAAGGAAGTAGATAGTCTACTAGAGAAGTACAAAGGAATAGTTATAAGAGACACACCAGATGAACTCCCACCACTGAGGGACATCTATCACCAAATATTTTTCATCCCAAGTGCTTCCCTACCAAATAAGGCTTCTTATAAACTCACTCCCAATCAGAATGCAGAAGTCGCTAGACAAATCAGTGAATTGCTAACAAAAGGACTCATACAAAAGAGTCTTAGCCCTTCTGTAGTCCTGAGTTTTTTGGCCCCTAAAAAGAATGGAAAATAGAGACTATGCACTAACTCTAGGGAAATAAACAAAATAACAATCAGATATAGATTCCCCATACACAGGATTGAGGATCTATTAGACCAACTCAAAGGAGCATGTTATTTCTCTAAAATTGACCTTAAATATAGTTACCATAAGATAATAATAAGGTCAGGAGATGAGTGGAAGATGGCATTTAAAACAACAAAAAGATTATATGAATGGATTGTAATGCCATTTGGCCTTAGCAATGCTCCTAGCACCTTCATGAGATTGATGAATGAAGTGCTTCAAGATTTCATAGGAAAGTTTGTGGTGGTCTATTTAGATTACATCCTAATCTTTAGTGGAACTATGGGAAACCACATGAGACACTTGGAACAAGTTCTCCAAGGACTACATGAGAAGAAATCATCTATCAACTTAGAAAAGTGTACATTCATGCAACAAGAGTTGATATTCTTGGGTTTTGTTATCTCAAAGGGCACATTGAAAATGGATCCTAAAAAGGTAGAGGCTCTCATTAATTGGCCCATACTGAAGACTCCAGGAGAAGTCAAGAGCTTTCATGGACTGACTACCTTTTATAGGAAGTTTATTAAAAACTTCAGTCACATTTGTGCACCTTTACTTGATACCATCAAGGGTGGTAGAAAAGGAAAATTCCAGTGGACAACACAAGCACATGAAGCTTTCAAGTATTTGAAGGAGAGAGTAGAAAAATATGCCATTTTGGCACTACCTACCTTTGACAAATTGTTCATAGTAGAGACTGATGCTAGTAATATGGCCATAGGTGCTATCCTCAGTCAGGATGGAAGACTAGTGGCTTTCTTCTCTGAAAAACTAAATGAAGAAAAGAAGAAATACAACACATATGACTTGGAACTTTAGGCTATGGTTCAAGCCCTCAAAAAATGGAGGCACTACTTGCTTCTCAAGGAATTCATTGTCTTTATAGATAATCATGCTTTAAGTTTTTTGAACAGTTAGGATAAATTAAGCTCTAGGCACTTGAAATGGGTTGAACAACTCCAAGCATTCACATTTTCCATAAAGCACAAGAAAGGAACTTCAAACAAAGTGGCAGATGCTCTTAGACAGAGAGTGATTTTGGCTGAATAAGTGCAGGTACAAAGTATAGGAATTGATGCCCTCAAGCACCTATTCAAAGATGATTCAAACTTTGGTGATATCTACAAGGTTTTCTCTACTCGATCAGATGCATATAATACTATTTATTTAGAATATTTATTGTACAATGACCTTTTGTTTAAAGGAGGTCAACTCTGTATTCCTAAATGCTCCATGAGAGAAAATATGATTACAAAAAAATAGTGTGGCACACTAGGAGGTCATTTTGGCATAGATAAGACACTTGAACTTGTAAGGAGAAACTATCATTGGCCTTGGTTACCCACTGATGTCAGAAAACTTGTTGAATCATGCACTATTTGTCAAAGGGCTAAAGGAGTTAGGAACAATAAAGGTCTCTATCAACCCCTCCCTATTCCAACAAAGCCATGGGACAATGTGAGTATGGATTTTTTCTCACGACTTCTGAGAACTAAACAAGCATTTGATAGTATCTTTCTTATAGTTGATAGATTTAGCAAAATGGAACACTTTGTTCCTTGTAAATTTTCTAATGATGCTTCACATATTGATAACTTGTTCTTTAAAGAAGTGGTTAGAATTCATGGATTTCCAACTTCCATTATCTCAGACAGAGATGTGAAATTTTAAGGGCACTTTTGCAGAACCCTTTGGAAAAAGTTGGGGAAAAACATTTCATTTAGTTCTGCATACCATCCACAGACAGATGGGCAAACTAAATTTGTAAATAGATCATTAGGCAACCTTCTAAGGTGTCTAACAAAACAATATCGGTAGACTTGGGATGCTATCCTTCCTCAAGTACAATTTTCTTTCAATGATTCAGTGAATAGGTCCATAGGGAAGACACCATTCCAAGTAAATTATGGACTCCATCCAAGAGAAGTTATGGAATTGAGAGAGTTACCAACTGATTTTAAAGTTAGTGCACAGGGAGAAGAATTGGCTACATGGATCAAACAGATCCATGATCAAGTCCAAGATACATTGACTCAGAATACTTCAAAGTACAAAGAATAGGAAGATAAGAAGAAAAAACATGTTACTTTTAAATAAGGAGATCAAGTATGGGCATACTTGAATAAGGAAAGGATACCTAGAGGACACACCAAACTGTAGATGAGAAAGATCGGTCCCTGTCAAATACTTCATAAATTTGGGGATAATGATTATGAAGTTTCTTTACCCCCTACTATTTCCATTTCTCCTATCTTTAACATTTGTGATCTCACTCCTTTTAAAGGTGATGCAGGTTCTAATGACACTTTGCAAGATACTGAAGACACATAGGTAGAATGGATAAAGGACTTTCCACTGAACCAACCTTTATAGTTGGAAAAGATTCTTGATTCTAAAGTGGTCAAGAAAACTAGGAAGAAGACCTACAAAGATTACTTGGTCAAATGGAAGGGGTTACCTAAAATTGATGCTACATGGATGAGTGAAGAGTGTATCAACAAGCATGGAACCTTGGTTCAAAAACTGCTCTCAAGTAGGACTTGAGTTTTCAAAACAAGGGAGTATGGTACAGGAGCAACCCCTCCACTCTTCATAACATCAACACTTATATGCTCTCTCTCTCTCTCTCTCTCTAGTACAGGAGCACCCCCTCCACTCTTCACAACATCCACACTTATAGTCACCCAAGGGCATTCATGCATAAGTTTCTATTAAGAATTTTCAAAGTTTGATTAGCAAGCCAACTTGTAAGACCTAGTCACCCTCGGTGTGGTTATAAACCATGGGTTTTTTACTATAGTCCAAAGGCACGTTTAGGTGTTTAGATTATTTTATTGTTTTGGTAAATTTTTTGGATCATTAGGATCCATGGCTTAGGTCTATAGGATCTTTAGGAGCAAGATTGCAACATTTTCCAAAAGTTGCAAAATGCATGAAATGTTTCTTAGCAACTTCTTTGAAAAGTTGTTACCCACTTGTAAAACCACATCCCAACGGTAACAACCATTGAAAAATAGTTGGATCTATTGGGTAGAAGGTGTTCATATAGCCCTTTCAGGTGGGTGGAAGACAAGGATGATGAAACTTATGTAATTTTGGTTTCAATTAATAAAATCCCTTATTTGTCTCTACATTATGGACTGTAAAACAATATGTGTACGGATTGGTACAGAATTGTAAAGAATAATACTATTTGATCTGACATCTGACATGAATCAGGACTCCCATGATTTTGATTTGAGTTAGTTTGAATATCAGATTCAAGAGATAGAAGAATCGATTTATCGATTTTTTAGGAAACCCTCTTGAACGAGGGTTTTAACAAATAATGCCCTAACTTGCTTTTCCTTCATGGGATTCCCATGCGAAGTGGGGAAATACAAGTAGGGTCAATGTATTCTAGATCCTCAAGAGCGCAGGAGAAAGGGGTGTTGGAAAGTTGTCTATACTAAGATATATGACTAGTTATAGTGTTATCATTATGGCAACAAAGTCATATAGCAGTTTGGAGTCAGCGCACTAAGTGTAAAGATCAGAATTCAGTTAAGTGTTGAAGATTGGACAACATAGAGCACCAAAGACTCAGAGCATTAGCGCATGTGTGTACAGATGAATTAAGGTATGCACCCTAGAATTTAAGGTTGTTAGACTATACTTATGCTTAGTCTAAGAGCGCATAAGTAGATATGCAAAGATGTGAAAGTTACAGTCAGTTGAAGTTACACAGCCAATGTGTGCCAGTAGAGAATAGAGCATAGAGCCAACATAGACTATTTTGGTGTGTGATTATAAATTAATGTTGTAGAGGAGATGCACCTATTATATTTAGGTTTCTGACATATGTATATGTATAATTGTAAGCACGCTTAAGCCAATTCATTTGGAAGCATTATTTGTAATTAGTTATAGGGCTGACCTAATTGTATATTTGGTATGAGCACATAAATATAAGGTGCACCCATTGTAATCAGTATGGAAGTGGTAATAGAGTTGTGATAAGCAGAGTAGAGGTATGCAAAGTGAGCATAAGATGTATTAGAGATTTGCAAGAGGTCAAAGCATCAACACACCAAAGGAACTAATCTGACAAGCAGTGTCACAGCAATAGTTCACCTGTAGATATAGTGTGTATCTGATCTCAAAAGGTTGCAGCCTTCATCATTTGAGTAGTGAGCTCTAGGAAAATGAGTCCACTCCCCTAATAGGGATCATTGTAAAAGACTCCTAATAGGGTCTGACCCTTTACAAGGTCTACTATACTAAAAGCATTGTAAAGCTACTCCTAATAGGGTAAAGGATCTTCTAACAAGGATCACAAAACACTAGTGTAGATTATTAGTGGGTATCAAGTCCCACCGGGGTTTTTACCTATTTGGGTTTCCCCGTAACCATATTGGTGTCATGTGTTGATTTCATGTTTCATGTTTATGTGAATGTTTAATTCAGTACTTGAGCATTTGTAATTTAGTATTCAGATTAAAGTGAAAAGTTAAAATACAGTGAACACTGATTCACCTCCCCCCTCTTAGTGTTCCCATTCCTAACAATTGGTATCAGAGCTCTAGTCCTCAGCAAAGAAGTTTAACCACTTGAGGAGATCATGGACAAAGCAGATATGAAACATTTGAAGAAGAATCTTGAAGCAGCTCTTGAAGACCTAGACAATTTAGAGAGAGAAATTGAAGAACTGAAGGAAAAAATCAATGATGCTCAATTAGTTATCAAAAGACTAAGAAAAGATTTGAAAGGAGGCTCTAATAGTGAACTTGAAGAAAAAGTCAAAAAGTTGAGTGAATAAAATGCATCTCTATTGAGTCAGCTTGAAGAATTAGATGACAAACTAATGTACAATCAAGATGTCTACAATGAACAAATCAAGGAGAACCTTCAACTGAATGAAGAACTAAGGGAAGATAACTTAGAAATCTTGGAGCTAAAAAATGTCAAAGAGAGCTTGAAATCTGAATTGAAGAAGTCGAAGGATCATATTGACAAATTACACGCCAGTGCTGAATTGGTAGAATCTCAGTTGTATGCAAGAAGAATCAAAGGAGACACTAGTTGTATTGGATACAATGAAGCATAGAATCAAATTGACATTATGTGAGCAAGAAAGGATTCACAAAAGGACTCTACTGATATAGAGAAGACTGAAGATCAAACCAAAGACAAAAGTGATCCTCCTAAGAATGAGCGTAAGCATGTAGAATGCACCTATTTTGCATGTAACAAGCATGGACACATTGCAAGGAATTGTACAAAGGTAAAACCCTTCAATGGTTATTGTTATACATGTAATAGATTTGGTCATAGAGAAATAAATTGCAAGACTAGTAAGAAGAATAGGATTCAGCATGATCAAAGAAATCAAAATCAGACCAATGCAAGAAGTTCTCAGAATGTTACATGTCAGATATGTAACAACAATGGTCACTCAGCTAGAACATGTAGAATGGTGACTCATGTCAATGCGCTGAGGAATAATAGACCTCCAATTATTTGTCACACCTGTAACAAGGATGGACATATCTCAAAGTTTTTTAGATCAAGGACGCAAGATTAGGAAAGCCCTAAAAAGGCCGAAGAACCAGTTTTCGATCCTAAAGTAGAAGTCAAGTTTGTAAAAGCCTCAGAGGATGCAAGCATGATTTTCTCAGAAGGAAAGAAGGAAAATGCTATTGAGAATATATTGGATGCATCCCAGGTGGACGCACCCTCTACATCTACATGAATGGCCCCCAGGGTCATAGGGGGAGCTAATTTAGCTCTAGACCCCTGCGTGGCTGGTATACTCATCCTCAGAGTATGTGCCTTTGGACTTAAGCTATTGGAGTGTATAGGAACCATTGTGCAAGAGTGCACATGCTGATTGTTAGCAGAACTCAAGTTTGAAAATTTGAAGTGACAGCCTGGTTTACGTGAGTTGTATTAATGGTGAATTGCTTACTTTGAGTACTTAGAAAGTTGTTTGTTCACTCATTACATTCATACTCAGAGAGATTGGAGAGAAGATTGAGCCTTGGAAGTTGTTGTGAAGATTTGGAGATTAAATTATCCATGTTTACAGTGCATTTGATTGACTACAGAAACCCTAGCTCTTTGCACTGATTCAGACACCTTCAAAACATCTCAGAGATCATTTGGAAAGAGAATATCAAGTAAGTCATGGCCACTCCTATTATTTTTTATGTTGCTCAGAAGAAGAGGTATATTTTCAAGAGGCACCTATTTAAATCAACCCTAGATGATTTAGAGGGAGCTTTCTCCTGCATGCCGACGGGCATCATGCATGTAGAAGACATAAGGGCTTACATCTATTGTAAGAAGGAACCTTTTGGACTAGATAGGTTAAGGGTGCACATGGACACAATGTTTAAACCAGATAAAACTTTCATGGATGAATACACAAAATGGAATGATCACCCCATTGTTGAATATGCCATAGCATATGAATTATATGAAACTAAATGGATAAAGATATTATTGAGAAGAATCCATGATGACTTGTTTTGGATTGGAGATGTACCAGTAAGAATAAAAGGAGACCTAATTCATGAGATGATAGGCCTCTCTAAGACAGACACCATCCTTCCTATGGGTAAGGATGTCAAGAAAATGGTGGAGCAAGTGTGTAAATCTAGAAGTGATAAGCGTGGCATGACCATTGAGCCTATAGAGAAACTAGACATCAAGTTGATATCAATGATATTGGGTTACAAATTTCATCATACTAGCAAGGTGAATAGTGTGTCTGCGGGCACTATTCTAGTAGCCATCTGTCTTGTGCAAGAAGATGTAGAGTTCAACTTGTGTGAGATCTTGTGCACACAATTGATAGACAACATCAAGGCCATCAAACATGATAAGACTAAGGTATTCAGGTTTGGGTCCCTAATCATCTATATGTACCTTCATATAGTTGGTAAGGTGTCAAACTTATATCTAGACAAGTCCATTCCTACCATGCCTCAGATATCAAACAAGGCATCCATAGAAGGTACACTAAGATATTACATCACTTTAGAATTGAAGACTTTCAAAGAAAGAATGCAGATGAGGTACAGGATTCTTGAGATTATTGTGGAAAAGTATAAGGATACAATATGCTTCATGGTGGAGATTGATACTACATGTATGGAAGTTGTGGGACCTAGAACTAAGTGGATTCATCCACTTGGGTATGAAGTTGAAGAAAAATTTCTTGAAGCTTATGCACAGGTACTACTATCAGCCCCTAAGGATGACAATGAACTTAGGTGGGGAACCTATGAAGAAAAGACTAGAGAAGTTGATGCTAAGCTAAACAATGCTGCAACAAAAAGAAAAGTTGCAAAGGTCACATCAGAGATCCTAAGAATTCATGGTGTATCAAAAGAATACCTTGATAAAGTAGGGGATGAGAAGATTTCCCTAGAATTGAAGAGTGCAGTAGAAGAATAGGAAGATCCCAAGGAGAAAAAGATAAAAATTGAGAAAGATGACAGTCAGAAGGATAAAGAAGATAGTACTCCTTCTGCACCCAAAGATACTCCTCCGGAGTATAAGCCTTTGTTCAAAAGGAAGAAAGAAGATAGCACTAGTCATCCATCCTCGTGAGCATTAAGGAGCAAGAAAAACACTCAAGCACCTCCTTAGGCAGGATTCAGGCCTAGCCTTAAGGTTCTAAATACAAGAATTGTTGATGAGGGAAAAATTGATGAAGTAGAAAAGTTATATGAATCATATAGTGAGATTGATAAGTCTAAAATTCATGGTATGATTATCAAACATATGATAAAATTCAAGAAGATAGTTCTTGAATTGAAAATAGAAATTCTAGATAATATATGGGACATTCTAGAAAACCTTACAAGACAAGCAAATGAAGAAGACCTAAGGATCAGAGAAAAAGTATTAGAAGATACTTTGCCTATATGTTCTAAAGAAGAAGTGGAACTAATATTGAATTTGGTGAAGCCACACCTTAGAACAAAAATGAGAACTCTTCATATTATGAACAAATATTATGAGTCGATTACAAAGGAAATAGAGAAGGCCTTTGAAAAGGTGTTGTTGGAACAATAGATCAAACCACCTACTGTGCCCATCACCCATGCACCCATTAAGGAAGATAAAGTGGAAGAGCCCACTAATGTACCAATGACAAGTCCTCAGGACTCAACGCCCATAGCAAAAACTCAAACAGAAGCAGATCAGTCTGCACCTATGACAGAATCACCCAAAGATAGCACAATTATCATAGATAATGTGGAAATAGCCATGGTGGCTACTAATAAGGACTTGGACAAGTTTGAAGAAGCATTTGTAGGCACTGAGGAAGCAGAAATCCTATGTAGCAATATCCCTCAAACTCAGCAAGAAGAAGTAATCATAGAAGATATTTCTGATGAAGAAAAGAAAGGAGTAGAGGTAGAAAAGAAATATGAATCCTCTATTGACTTGGTCAAGGTAAAGCAAGAGATGATGGATAGCACTCCCATCACTCCCTCCTCAGCATTGTTGTCAAGTTTCACACTTGACACTAGCAGTTTGGACTCCCAAAAGGAAGAAGACCTGATTAAGTTCAGCGTCCTAGCTATGGAAAAAGCCAAGGAGAAGCAAGTAATGAGGAATCCTCTCCTAGTAGAATCAGTAAATATTTTGAACATTTACTGTCGGAGGATAACAAGATGGCAAATGTACATTCAGTTGATGATGTGAGCATAGTCATCTCACAGTTCAAAGTGAATTTCTCAAGCCTAGAAGAATCTGTGGCCATAATGGTAGAGGAAAAGTACTTAAAGAAGAGACTCAATGAACTAATGAGTAACTTTTCACTAGACTTGACCTCTCTTAAGTCTGGTCAGGCATCATTGAAGGAATTTGTAGAGAAAGGAAGGAAAGTCATTGCAGAGTCCATGGATCAGGATAAGTTCATTGATGCCCATCTTAAGAAGATCAAAGATGCAGAGGCAATGATTGAGAAGGTGAATATTTTAGTACAAGACACATCCAGTGATGTAAACATATGCAACAATGTCTATCAAGGATAATTGGATATAATTGAGAAGGCAGAAAAAGAAATGGAAAAGATAAGATCTAGACAGACTCAGTTGAGGAATGCTCTTGCGTCCTCTCTAGACATTCTCAGTCAGAACATAAAGGAGATTGATGCGACCATGATAACCTATGATCAAGGTTCGAGCACATAATTGGAGAATATGGAGAAGCTACAATATGCATTATGTGCCCATCTACAAATAGTCAATTCTCTGATAACCTTTTGGAAGAAGGAGATCCAGAAACTCAAGATTGCATATTCGGATGTTTTTCCCTTAGTAAGTATATGTAGATGAATTTTTTGATGCACCTTTGTCATTAATTTCAAAGGGGGAGTTGTATAGAATATGGAGTACATATATGTATAGGGAGATATAAGAGTTTGAAGACAAAAAAATTTGTATTAAGGGATAGTTAGACACTTAGCCATATTCCTTTGTTGCCATCAATGACAAAGGGGGATGTTGTTGGCAAGTTGTCTATACTGAGATATATGACTAGTTATAGTATTGTCATTATGGAAACAAAGTCATATAGCAGTTTGGAGTCAGCGCACTAAGTGTATATATCATAATTCAATTAAGTGTTGAAGACTGGACAACATACAGAGCACCAGAGACTCAGAGCATTAGCACACATGTGTACGGATGAATTAAGGTATGCACCCTGGAAGTTAAGGTTTTTAGACTATAATTATGCTTATTCTAAGAGTGCATAAGTAGATATGCAAAGATGTGAAAGTTACAGTCAGTTGAAGTTACACAGCCAGTGTGTGCCAGTAGAGAACAGAGCATAGAGCTAACATAGACTATTTTGGTTTGTGATTATAAATTAATGTTTTAGAGGCTATGTGCCCATTGTATTTAGGTTGCCAAAAAATGTATATGTATAATAGTAAGCATGCTTAAGCCAATTCATTTGGAAGCATTATTTTTAATTAGTTATAGGGCCAACCTAATTGTATATTTGGTATGAGCGCATAAATATAAGGTGCACCCATTGTAATCGGTATGGAAGTGGTAATAGAGTTGTGATAACAAGAGAAGAGGTATGCAAAGTGACCATAATATGTATTAGAGCTTTACAAGAGGTCAAAGCATCAGTGCACCAAAGGAACTAATCTAACAAGTAGTATCACAGCAACAGTTCACCTATAGATATAGTGTGTATCTCATCTCAGAAGGTTGTAGCCTTCATCATTTGAGTAATGAGCTCTAGGACAGTGAGTCCACTCCCCTAATAGGGATCATTGTAAAAGACTCCTAATAGGGTCTGACCCTTAACAAGGTCTAGTACACTAAAAGCATTGTAAAGCTACTCCTAACAGGGTAAAGGATCTTCTAACAAGGATCACAAAACACTAGTGCAGATTATTAGTGGGTATCAAGTCCCATCGGGGTTTTTACCTATTTGGGTTTCCTCGTAACCATATTGGTGTCATGTGTTGATTTCATGTTTCATGTTTATGTGAATGTTTAATTCATTACTTAAGCATTTTTAATTTAGTATTTAGATTAAAGTGAAAAGTTAAAATACAATGAACATTGATTCATCCCCCCCCCCTTCTCAGTGTTCCCATTCCTAACAAGGGGATTGTTTTAAGAAGTCTGTTTGTAGGCTCTAGGCCAAGCATCTCTATGTGCTTGGTACAAGATATGGAAGATTGAAGTGACAGTAGCACTTCGGGGGTGGATAAAATCAATCTGATGAAATATTGTTGTCTCTTTGGGATTCCTAACACCACTTCAATGAGTGTTTTTCCTTGGACAATCAACTGGTGAATATTACCTTAAATAACTAATTCAATTAGCCCAGTTAGGACTAGTGGATTAGGGATTGTTAGGTATTATCCTTATTTTTTGAGATCTTGCAATCTGGAAGTTTGGTACAAGTCTATAAAGGGTGTCCGAATATACTATGTGTTTTGCAAGTTCCTTGTAAAAATCTGGAACTAAGCCCTTAGAACCTTTCTCAAAAGGCCACAAGCTTGGCAAGGCCTAAAACCATGAACTTGTTGCCCAAAACTTGTAAGGTGTGGAAATAATTCCCATAGTAGACATTTAGTGAGCATGGAACCCTTCCATCCCCTTTCTAAATATGAAGGTTCCCACTTCAATTTGAACTAGTAAAGATTCTTCACTGTAAGGATTACTGAGCATTAGGAAGCTACTCAGTAATGCCACCGAGCCCACTTAGTTAACATAAGTATCGAGCATCAACTGAGCTCACTTGGTCAAAGAAGAAACTGAGCAATAACCAAGCCTAGGGGAGTAAAATCTAGTTAAAGGCACTATATCCTCCAGTGAGGATAGTGGATTTGTGTTTGTTATAGGATCTTCTCAAGGTGTAGAGCACTCTCCTAAGCCCACTTTGGGTTCAGAGGATCACTGAAGGTCTCACTACTTACTGAGTTTCCTAAATAGGGGAGATCTCTCTCTCTCTCTCTCTCTCTCTCTCACACACACACACACACACACACACATTAAACTACTCATGAAGAAATTAGGACCCTATCTAGTATTGAAAAAGCATGGGTTGAAAGAATATAAGATAGAGTTTCCCTCACACCTTGGTATCTCTCCTATATTTAATATTTTTGATCTAACCCCCTACAAAGGTGATGTGGATGCAGGTTCAGAAGTGCAAGTAGAAAAACTTGAAGAAGATGTTGCAGGGATACCCCCTCATGAACCAAAGAAACATGAAAATATCTTAGATACAAAGATCATCAAAAGAAAAAGGAATAATTTCTACAAGAAATACTTGGTCAAATGGTAGGGAAGTCCTAAAGAAGAATCTATATGGATGGATGAGTTGGAGATTTAGACGGATGGCTCAACTTTGTGAGACCTCATCTCAAGAGGACTTGAGATTAGTGCACCCCAGGAGTATGGTGGAAGAGAAACCTCAAATCCATCAATTGAAAGCACATCAGTTGGCCCATATACAAAGGGTTAGGGGACTGATTGGATCTTGAATCCAATGTTAACAATATGTCCTATTTTGTAAGGCAAGGTGACAATAGGTGTTGTTATAAACCTAGTTGTCTATCTTAGCCAATCTTGGACAATTTTCTTTATGAAGGTCTAGAATAGTCTAAGTTGCCTAAGGAAGGTTGCAATGGTCCATTTAACCTCTCTAAGGTCTTAGGTGGAGTCTAGGATTAGAGATTAGTCAGATTGATTGACAATGACAACTTTTGCAAAATTTGTCAATATTTCCAATGTTCCATAATGCAACTTTTGAAAAAGATGTAAAATTTGAATCCCAACATTGAAAACCAACTTAGTTGGTTGGAACTGATTGGAAATTTCATAAGAAGGTTGAAAAAACTTATTCCATTGTTAGATGAATGATTGGAGAAGTTCTCATACCTGATTTCAATAAAATTTCATTTGTTTCCTGAGATTTTGACTATGTTTCTAAGGTTTATGGATCCCAATGTGTCATTGAAGGAACCTGGAAGTTGGTCTTGTGGCATATGAAGCTTGCAAGTGGTTTAAAGTCTTGAAACCAACTAGAATGAAAGTTATCACATTTTAAGTGCCCACTGGTCACAGGAAGGCCCTGCCTAGGGTTTCAAGACTAAATTCCTCTTTCGAGGAGATTCCACCATGGGAAGAATCTAAATATCAATAGAAAGAAAGGAGGGAGGAAAGATTAAACCCTCTAGACATGAATCTAGATGTGACTGTCCACAATTGAGGTTTTGAATGCACATTCAGACAAGGGGTGGAATGAAGACCTAAATCCTTGGATTTAGTCATTTGGCATGAATCCATATGTTTTCCAATTGGATTTATTGGAAGGTGATCTGAATTCAAGGAACTTCCTTTGTTAAAGTGACCTATTACCCCTATTAGGCCTAGGAGAGAATTGAGGATAGTAGGAGTTAGGGGATTGATCAAGGGCCCTAACTTGGTGAGTGTTATTGGTGGTTGGATTAGAGTACTTGAGGGTGGTTAAGACTTAACTTGGTGGAGTTCCATGTGATTTTCCTTCAATAATCCATATCTTCTTGTAGACACTCAAAAATGGGCAAGTGCTTAAAATCATTAAAATTGCAAATTCTTAATCAAAATGCTCTAATTCTAATAAAAAAGGATCAAATAAATTTTAAATGGACATTTATTAATCAAAGTTGGAAAAAATTAATTAAATCAAAGGAAAAATCAAATCATGACATTAAATAATTAAATACAAGCTTAAAGGGGCCAAAAACACTATATAATTGATTTTAATCAATTAATTGTATAGTTGTTAAATCAAAAATCAAATTGAACCTATTCCCTTACATGGCTAATTTAATTCATTAATGGAATTTAAGTAATCCTAATATCTTTCAAAAAAAATTGAGCAACCAATGAGAATAGAGAACAAAAGTACATGGATCACTCCAATATAGTTGAATCTCAATCACACATTTCAACTTTGAATCTCATCCACTCAATTTGTCTTTTTGTCCAAACCTTTGAGACAAACATTTAAATTATCCCCCCATTTAAAAACATTACGTTAAAGTGTTAGATGCATATAGGATGAAATTCCCTACTTTGAGTTAAAATTTGCTTGCATTAAATTGTTGGAATTTCTTGGAAAAATCTTGTCAAAAACACTAAAGTTTACAATTTTACTTTGTTCCTTTTTTATTTCCCTCATTTTATATGTCTTTGTTGACTAACTTTTTGGAGGAAGGAGCGGGAACAATCGCCACTAGGTGAGTGAGCAAATCAAAAAGCCAAAAATCTCATAAAAGCGCCTAGCCTTTGCTAGCTACAAAAGAGAGGTATTCATCAAATCAAGCTTGCATTTGCTTAAATTGTGGCTTTCATTGAATCTAGCTTAATAGAAGTAAGGAATTAACCAAACACTTCAATTATAAGAATCTCTTTGTCAAGAGATTGAAAAAGAATAATTATTGCTTAAAGTTTTTGGAACAAAGAACAACAATAGGGATATGCTCTTCACTTTTTAAGTGAACCAAATTCCCAAACTTGTTGGACTAAGTTCAATTTCTTACTTTTCCATACATGCTAGTTAAAATAGAGCAATAGAGGGCCTGCCTCCTGAGATTTTCCTTACAAGGACGGTGAGAGGGAATGACCCAAGTGGGAGAAAATCACCTTAGCCGCAGTACTATCCAACCCACTATAAAAAAATGCACTCTTCCTTAATAAGGGAGTGACTAGGTTATGTGCGAGTTTCTTCACTTCCTCTAGTAGTCCTTTTGGATTACGCCAAATCATGCTTTTGTGTGTGTGGGAAGCCCGCAAGTGGGAAAAAGAATTTGACATAATTTAGAACATAATTATTCATTAAATCCCGATAAGTAGTAATCTACCTTATAGAGCCAAACATGTTAAAAGCCAAATTTGACTATAGGTAGATTGCGTGGAAGACTTTCTTGTTCAATACTTGTGAAAAATGATCGAGAACATACACTTTTAGTGTGGTTTTAGGGACATGGTGAAAATTTGATGTGTGTGTTTTGTTTGTACTTCATTTTCAAGCAAGAAAATTCTACAAACCTGATCTTACAATTTTTAAAATTTAAAATTTACAATCTGGTCTGTAAAGTGCCACCTACACAAAGGAAAAAAATTGCCTGTGCACTGTGAAGTTATGCCATTGATTTGTAAAAAGATGCCTGGAAACAATAAAGTCATGCCTGTAACAGTTTAAGTGATGCCTAGAAAAATTTAAATCACACCTACCAATAGGCAAAATCCACCTACTTACCTGTAGAGTACCACCTAAGAATATTCTAGTCACTGTGTATCAAGTTTAAAGTCATGCCTACACTCAGGCAAGTGTCGCCCAGAATCAAAAAAGGGGAAACAGTGAACATTTCCTGAGGGTTTCAAAAAAAAACTAATTTCAAATTCAAATACCCTTTTAGTTTTTTTATTTGTTCCAGTATCCTACCTGGTTAGAAATCCTAGTTTGAGCAATTTTGGAAATTTTATAAGGATTTGGCCACAAAAAAGTAAGATCAAGCCCATATCCAAGAGCTTGTATGCTCATGTCGCTTTCACTCGATCATATTACGTAAAGAAAACCTTGCAAGAAAATGAAACTTATCTAAGGCAAGAGCTTCCTTTCCCGAGTGATACTTTTACCACCCCAAGAGTACCACAAGAACCACCCATTCAAGAAGTAGAAACCAACATGATGTACTCTATTAGCTTGGGTAATAACAACAATGGAGGTATTGACCCAAACAATTAGGGTAATACCAATAATGGAGGAATGGACCCTAACAGTCAAGGGATTAACAACAATAATAACGGGGGTAATGGTGAGCCAACTGCTGATGATGCAACTGATGAAAAGGTTAGTGAAGCTATACAAAGCCTGTAGTTTTTGAAACTCATGGAGAAAGCATTGGAAAGAGACAAGGAAAAGTAATTTCTAGACCTAGCCCAAACAGGTCTTAAACTTCCTCGTGACTATGATGTTAATCAACTTAAACCACCAAAAGTTGAAGAGAGCCCGATTGATATCATGAATAAACAATTTAAGTTATTTCAAATGAAACTAGACACAATAAAGAAAAGTGGGGCTCCAAAGCCCTTTTCAATAGAAGCATTATGTCCTTTTCCATTTGACAAGAGTCTAGTCAAGGTACCATTCCATATCAATGTAGTATTTCCTAAGTATGAAAAATATGAAGGAACATCTGATCCGCAAGATCATCTATGGGAATTTTGTGCATTGAGCTTGGAATTCATGCATGATACCACTTATTTAATGAGATTATTTCCTAGAATTTTGGGAGGTATGGCCATGGAATGGTTTTCGAAATTACCTTCCGGCATATGAACCTTTGAAGAGTTGGCTTCTAAATTTGTGACACACTATTCATACAATATCAAATACAAAGTCACAATGATCACTTTATGTAATACCAAGAAAAAAGGAGAAGGATTCCTAATTTTCCTACAAAGATGGAGGATGGTATTTGCTAGATATCCTCGTAGTGTACCAGAAAAAGAGAAGATGGATATCTTTATCAATAGCTTGAGCAATGAGATGAATTATCAGTTGTGAATGCAGTGTCCTAAGACCTTCCAAGACCTTATTGAAAATGGAGTGACCATGGAGGATGTATTAGTTAAAAGTGGAGAGTTAAAACTTTACAAGGACAATAAGAATTACAATAACAATACCTCCAACAACAACCATAACAACCAAAATAAGAACTTTTCTAATAACTATAATCAGTTTGGGTTGAAGAAAAACAATAAAGGAGTGGTCAATGATGGTGTTGTTGATTCTAATAATTTAAAAGTGACTCCCTTTTCTCTCACAAGAACACCTCATCAGGTGAACAATGCAAATCAGGCTCCCAAAGTGCCCTTCAACAGTAATACCAATAGTGGCAACTTTGGGAACAATCAAGGAGGTAACAAGTTTAAGCAATTCTTGGCACCAACTCCCAAGAGGACCTTCACACCTTTGGGTGAACCTCTCGAGAAAGCATTGAGGACTCTCATTGCTAATAAGATCATTAATTTACCTAGCATTCAACCCTACGAGCCACAAAACAAGCCCAGCTGGTGGAGTGAGAATAGTCACTAAGAATATCATAGAATTAGAGGGCATAAGACAAATGATTGCTTATAGCTGAAGAACATTGTGCAAGACCTGATTGATAATGGTATGATCACTATAGAGGGGCCTCAAAGTAATGAAGATCACACAGCATTTAAACAACCTTTTTATAACCATAAAAAAGGTGAACCATCCAATGGGAATAAGAAAAGTAGCAACAATATCAATTTTGTGCCTCATTATGATAACATTATCAATACATTATCCAAGGGTGAGCATGTTGTAAATACTATTGTGATTAAAGAACAGCCCCAAAAGGAAACATCTAATGTTATCACTAGGGGGTAGGCTTCAAGGATTACCCTACAAGGGGTTGATCCTAAACCTATTGGCCCTCCGCAATCCAACATTTTGGCTAAAGAATTGTCTACAATAGACAATCCATATAGTTTGGTGGATCAACTACAAAAGACTCCAGCACAAATTTCTATCTTGGAGTAATTAAAACTACCTCCAAATCATAAGGAGATTTTGGAAAAAGCATTAGTGTAAACTAATGTTTCTATCAAGTTGGAGGTGGAGAAGTTTCAAAATATGGTAGGGCACCTCATTGTGCCCCATTGCCTTTCATTTTTAGACCATGATGACATGTCCATTACTCACCCCCAAAATTTGTCGTTGCATATAGAAGTCTTGATTGAAAGACATAGGGTCAAGAGAGCTCTCATAGATGGGGGAGCTGGTCTTAACATCTACACTTTGAGCCTTATCAAATCTATAGGATTATTTGAGTCATGCATTGATCCTACAAAAATAATTACCATAAAGGCCTATGATGAAGCAGAAAGATCTTCGAAAGGCATTATTGTATTTCACATTCAAGTTGGACCTGTCAAGAAGGACACAAAATGCCAAGTCTTAGATATGAAACTAACTTATAACATCTTATTGGGGAGGTCGTGGATCCATGAGATGAAAGCGGTTCCATCCATGTATCATCATGTTGGAAAAATGGTCAGTGCTCCCCTTGGGATTCATGACATGGTTTAACCGCCTCCTATGTCTTCTATAAGTCTAGTGGTTATATTGGGCATTAACAGGTTGATCGTTTGGTGCAATGACAACTACTACTTGTAACAAGTGGTATCAGAGATTGGTCACAGGTTCTAATCCCCTAGGGTAATGCTGAGAGGGAGATTGTTGGAAAAATGGTCAGCACTGCCCTTGGGATTCATGACATGGTTTAACCACCTCTTGTGTCTTCTATAAGTCTAGTGGTTGTATCGGGCATTAACAGGTCGATCGTTTGGTGCAATGGCAACTACTACTTGTAACACATCAATGCATAAAATTTCCATACATGGTTGAGGAAATCATGATTGGAGGGGATTCAAATCCTTTCCAATATTGCAATCCACTAAAGCCTCTTCACGAAGTATTTATTCATCATAACAGAGAAGGGATTATCCAAAGGGCTACCATTGAAGACATTAAAGTGGATAATCCTAAGTTAACATTAAGTGCTACCTCTATTCCAAGCACTCCTCGAACTAACTCAACTACATCAACTAAAGGAAAGGAGAAAGTGAGTTATGAGGGTCCAACTTCAAATGAAAATTTAGATAAAGCATCTGCACCAGAAGTAGAACTTTTCAAACCCACCAAAGAAGAGAAATATAAATCTAAAGAGGACCATTACAAAAAAATGAGTGAGATGATGCATACATTTGAAAAATAATGTAAAATCAATTCCAAGTGAATAGGAGAATATTTTGTTTCCCTATTCGACTTACCTACATCTCCAAGAACACATGGAAAACCATCCAAGGAACATCTTCCTCATAAATATAACTCTTATTTTGTAAGAGAAAGTGACAGGGAAACATTTGACAAAGAAGAATATGAAGTTCTCCAATGGCTTTATCAAGATGAAAATGATACCTCAAATACTCTCGTGGAGAGAATTCAGCACATTAACATTCAAACTGACCAATATGGAAAAGGGTTTGATATAATGTAAAAAATGGGATATAAGGGAAGAGGACCCTTAGGCAAAAGAAATAGAGGTTTTCTAGAGCCTATTGAACCTTCTTAGAGGTCAAAAGAAGAAAAATCAGGGGTAGATTACCAGCACAAAGGAGAAAGTTCCAGCCCTATGCATGATTCCTATCCACAAGTGAATACAGTGGAATCTGATGTTGATAGTGATGATTCTCAAGACTATGAGTGGGACATTTTATCTGAAGACTCATTCCATGATAAAGAGATTGTTGAAATAAACTCTTTTGCTAATGTCCCTAAAGTACAAATTCAAGATAGTGAAGATTCAGAGACACCTTATACATACATACAGCCCAGTCTACAAGAATCTAACATAGGGAAAGCACCTATTACTCATTCAAGGGTAAGGGAACCTTGGATACCTTCATGGGTAAGTGATTTGAATGTTAATTTTAACCCACATGCATTCTTTCTCATACAAGTCTTAGAGGGCAATACTCAAGACAATACTCAAGAACATACTCAAATTAATGAAGATTTTGAGACACTTTCCATAGGGCAAGCACATAATTATCTATGGGTAGGTGAACCTTATATACCTTCATGGTGGGATGATTCATATGGTAAGTTTACTCCGCATGTTTTCTCTCCCGGAGAAGTCTTTGAGAACTCAAGTGAAGAGGACTATGATCCTTCTTCCATGAACCATCTCGATGAAGCTCATGTCATTGACCTTAATGATACAATGTATGAACCATCTAATGAGGTCATGTCCCTACATCCAGCTAATGACACTTTTCCCATTGACTCTCTATCCTTGATGCATCCCAACCTTATTGATTGGGAACTAGCTAAAATAAGTGACCTACTCTATTTCCCAAATGACCAAGCAATGACCCAATACTTAAACACAGTTGAGCCCTCTTTCACCAATGAGTTTGATCTAAACATGATGAGAACAATGGGAGTCCAACCTCTTAATCCAAAGAAAAAAATGAAAAAAAATAAAAAGATGAAAAGTTCTAGTGATGAAAACCACTATGTGGCAGCACTAGAACCAAAAAAAGAAAAGATAAAGGATGTTTCCTATGGTGAAAACCCAATTGTGGCACCTAAGGAAGAGAGGTTGGATACCCTACCATCACATGAGGGAGAAAGGTCCCCAATTCTCATAGAGCCAATGGAGAAAGTCAACATTGGAACAGAATTGGATCCTAAATTCATACACCTAGCAGCTTCACTTACACCTTTAGAAAGAAAGGATTTTATCAAGTTTTTCCAAGAAAAATGAGTGAACTTTGCATGGTCCTATGCCGACATGCCAGGATCGGATCTTGACTTCATCATGCACCATTTGAAGGTTAAACTAGGGGTGAAGTCCATCAAGCAGAAGTTGAGGAAGATGCACCCACATATAGCTCTCCTAGTCAAAGCAGAATTGGAGAAATTGTTGAAGATGGGGTTTATAAGAGAAATTACCTATGTTGAATGGATATCCAATATTGTACCAGTCACCAAGCACGACAAATCCATTCATGTATGCATAGAATTTGGAGACTTGAATCTTGCATGTCCCAAAGATGACTTCCCACTTCCAAGCATAAATGCAATAGTCAACTTGATAGCTGGTCACTCCATGTATTCATTGATGGACGGTTTTAGCGAATACAATCAGATAAAAAATGCACCCTAAGACCAAGAGAAGACAGCCTTTACATGCCCTTGGGGTACCTTTTGTTGGAACGTAATGCCCTTTGGCCTCAAAACTACCGGAGCTACATACCAAAGGGAAATGACCACTATTTTCCATGATATGATGCACACCTTTCTAGAAGATTATGTGGATGACATATTGGAAAAGTCACATAAAAGAGAAGATCACCTACAAATTTTGGAAAAGATATTTACCCGATTGGAACAATTCAAAGTGAGGCTTAATCCAAAAAAATGTTCCTTTGGTGTTCAATCTAGAAAATTATTAGGCTACATAGTTTTCGCTAAAGGGATTAAGGTGGATCCCGAAAAGGTCCAAGCAATAATGGATATGGAAATTCCAAAGAACATAAGTCAAATGAGGTCTCTTCAAGGCAAGCTACAATCAATATGAAGGTTCATTTCTCAATTGTCGGAAAAGTGTCATTCATTCACAAGGTTGCTACACAAAGACACCATTTTCACATGGGATGAAGAATGTGACAAAGCCTTCACTTTCTTGAAGACTTATTTAATAAATCCACCAATTATAATGCCTCCTATCAAAAGAAATCCATTTCTATTGTACATATCTTCCACCGAGAGGTCTCTAGGAGTTCTTTTGGCACAAGAAGATGAGCAAGAGAAAGAAAGAAAAATCTACTATTTCAGTAGAACATTGATCAAGTATGAACTCAATTACACATTCATGGAAAGAGAATGTCTAGTGGTTATCTTTGCATCCCAAAAATTGAGACATTACACATTGATGCACAAGGTGAAGCTTATTGCAAAAATTGATCCTCTAAAATGCTTGCTAAGCAAAACTGCCTTAATAGGTAGAATAGCAAAATGGGTCATGATATTAAGTGAGTTCGACATTGAGTATGTGGATAGGAAGGCCATAAGAGGACAAGTCATAGCAGATCACTTAGCTAAGAAGCCAATGATTTCTATGCAAATCATTCAAGTGGAGTTTCTGGATTCAGCAATTGTCAACATAGAGGCCAAGACATGGAAGTTGTACTTCGATGGATCATATGCACAAGGAGATTCTAGGGCCAGTATATTATTGATTACCCCTCAAGGGTATACTATTCCCAAGTCATACAAGATTTTTTTCCCGTGTACAAACAACATAGTAGAATATGAAGCTTTGGTCATTGGTATCAAGATGGCTTTAGAATGGAACATCACTGAGCTACAAGTATATGGAGACTCTCAATTAGTAATCAATCAAATCAATGATGAGTACAATACCAAAGATGAAAAACTAATGCCATACAAGACAATGATTGATGCTTGGAAAAAGTACTTTGCATTGCTAACTTTTCAGCAAATTCCAAGAGAGAAGAACTTAGGCAGTCAAGGATGGTGGATCCAATGAAGGACAGTCCAAACCTTGTAGCCAAAAGAATTACACAGTGGAATAATCAACAAAATAGATAACACCACAAATGTTTTAATCAATTTTCATTAAAAATCCTGGTTGTAAGGCCTTCCGGGTTAGGGCCAATTACAAAATGAAATAATTCTGCAAGATCCACAACCAGATCCAATATAATCTCAGCTAGTTCAGCTTTGAAGATAATCAGAAGCTGATGGAAACCCTAAGGCAGATCTAAACTAGAGCTTGCAAGCCTCGAAGAAATCTACTTGTCTCCAAGTATGCAAACCCCTAGCTCTACTTAAATACTAATCATCAGCCACAAGTCAGCTAGATGAAACCCTTAACTCCCAAAACAAATAATTAAATGCCATACAAGTTAGCTTACAAATGTATACAAACATTTAATTCTGCATGTTGGCCCAAGACAATGGCTACCAATAATTAATTCACCAAGTTGGCTCACAAATCACACAGAACTCCAGTTGGTAAGTTTGAACTACCAAGCAACAGTAAAATTACCGAGCATGCCAGGTATCACCGACCACCAATATTGATTGAGCACCGTAGGCATGACCAAGCAACCAATTCACTGAGCACCAGAGACTATCGATTTCCTTTAGTGACCAAGCTTCCTTCAATGACCAAGACCATTGGTCAAGGCTGCAACCAAGCAAAACCAGCCAAAACACAAACACTCCATGTAGTTTACCGAGGACACAGAATGCCCCTGCCTTAACCTTGGATGCTCTTGCATCAGACACCCCAGGTTTCAAAAGATGTTCATATGTGAGAAGAACATCTTTCAAGATTCAACACATAAATCCCAAACTGGTTCTTCACATACAAGTCCTCCACCTTTTCCACTTGCAAATTCTTCCACTTCAGTTTCCTCTATCTCTTCAAGTCTTTTCTGGAAAATGTATAGGTTGGTTCTCCATACTGATCATTCATTTTCTCTAGATCCACAATCTCAACTCAGCTACCAATACTCAGGCTTCTCCTATCGAATGTTGCATCCACCAAAGGCATTAGTAAAAACTTCTTGTCATTCTTCTCAATAGTAAACACATTCATGACACAGTCATAAATAGCTTTGCAATCATTTTGCCAAGGTCTACTGAGAAATATGTCACAACTATTCATCTTCACAATGTCACAAAGCACAAGATCCTTGTACTAGCCAATCTAAACATCAATGAAGCATTGTTCTCTAACTTCCAAAGCATGAACATCTTACAACTAGCCAAGCCTATAAGGACAAGGATGTTTCATTCTACTCAAACCAAGTTTCTGAACTAGGTCCTCAGCAACAAGGTTATCAGTGCTACCACTATCAACAATAACATCATAGAGTTTACCTTCAGTCTTGCATCAGGTTCTAAACAAGTTACTCCTCTGACAAGGTTCATCCTTTGTACCGATCAATGTTTGCCAAAGTAGCAAGTTCTCTGATTCAGGTTCATTCTGAATGTTCTCATTCATCACAACAATTCGTTGGTCAACCTTCTTCTATGTACACTCAAAATAATGGTGTCCTTCCTCTCCATAGTTATAGCAAGTACCCTTAAAGATAAATCTACCTGTCTTCTTCTTTGGTTCCACAGGTTTCTATTCATCTTCTACATTAGTCAGTTTCTCCTTCACCGAGTGATCAATCTTTTCTTTTCCTTGGGAGTTGCTAGGTTGTTTCCTCTTCAACTTATCTTCTACCTTCAGAGCATATTGATAAGCATCTTCAATAGAATCAATCTTCAGCATACCAAGCTCATCCTAAATATTGAATCTCAAACCATTCACATACTAAGCTACCTTTTCCTTACCAAGCTCTCAGTGTCCAGACTGAATAGTAAGTTTGTAGAACTCATCGGTATAATCTTCAATAGACAATTCCTTCTACTTCAGATTTTGTAACTTCTTAAACAAGTCAAGCTCATAGTCAGCCAGTACCAACTTATCTTTCAACTTAGTCACCATCAATCTCCACCGATTGATCTTTGTTTCACCTTCATCTTCTCTATCTCTTTGTAGTTCATTCCACCAAAGAGCAGCATTTCCTTTCAACTTTGTTTGTGCTAATCTCACCCGAAGAGGATCTTCAATTTCTTCCAGCTCAAAGAAATCTTCAAGTTCACCAATCCAATCAATTAGATTGTCAAGTTTCAAAGTACCAAAGAAATTAGAAACTTCCATTCGGTAATTACTAAACTGAGCAGCAGGTCTAGGTAACCAAGCAGTTTTGTCTTCACCAAATTTGTTCCTCCGGTCATCATCACTAGATCCAGCAGTTTCAAATTCTTCAATAGCTTCTTCATAGCCATCCTCAGTACCAACATTCTGAGGTATACCAGTAATAGTTCTCATGATCTCGGTGACCATATCATTCTTCATCAATTCCATCTCAGATCTGAAATCTGATTTCACCTTCTCTGTGACCTAGGATTTAATAGTATCACAAAGATCTAAAATAACTCTAGGGTCCAATCTTCTCAAAGGCATCCTTAAAGATAAGAGAAACCCTCTGCAACAAACCCTCACCGACCACCTTGTGACAATTTCCAAGTTGTAACAAGTCAGAGCTCAACCTGTAACCTTGTAAACAACTAGGGCACAATTTCACAAGTTCAGTGCTTCGGATATGCAATCCAGATTGTGCACAATCTCTGCTCCAATAAGATCAACTTCGCAAGATCAACCTTGCTAGGTCAAGCTTCTGCTTCAACAAGATAAACTTTCTCTCTAGCGGGAACAAAAACTTCACTCTAATACCACCTTATGCAGTCAAGGATGGTGGATCCAATGAAAGATAGTCCAAACCTTGCAGCCAAAATAATTACATAGTGTAATACTCAACAAAATAGACAACACCACAAATGTTTCAATCAATTTGCATTAACATACCTGGTTGTAAGGCCTTCCAGGTTAGGGCCAATTACAAAATGAAACAATTATGCAAGATCCACAACCAGATCCAATACAATCTTAGCTAGTTTAGCTCTGAAGACAATCAGAATCTGATAGAAACCCTAAGGAAGATCTAAACTTGAGCTCGCAAGCCTCCAAGAAATCTCCTTGTCTCCAAGTATGCAAACCCCTAGCTCTACTTAAATACTAATCATCAGCCACAAGTCGGTTGGATGAAACCCTTAACTCCCAAAACAAATAATTAAATTCCATACAAGTTGGCTTACAAATGTATACAAACATTTAATTCTACATGTCAGCCCAAGACAATGGCTACCAACAATTAATTCACCAAGTTGGCTCACAAATCACATAGAACTCCAGTCGGTAAGTCTAAACTACCGAGAAATAGTAAAATTACCGAGTACGCCAGGTATCACCGACCACCAATATCGACCGAGCACCATAGGCATGACTAAGAAACCAATTCACTAAGCTCTAGAGACTATCGAGTTCCTTCAGTGACTAAGATTCCTTCAATGAACAAGACCGTCGGTCAAGGCTGCAACCGGCCAAAACACAAACACTCCATGAAGTTTACCAAGGACACAGAATGCCCCTGCCTTAACCTTGGATTCCCCTGCATCAAGAACAAAGTAGTTGATGCAATGGTGACCTTGGCTTCCTTACTTCAAAAACTTGATCAGAATGAGAGGTATGAACTCTTGGTGGAAGAGTTGGAAAAATTGGCATTTGACCTTCTTGATACCCAAATTGTTTCCCTACTCAATGGACATGACTCACCTTGGTACGGCCCTATCTATAATACCTATCTCAAAGACCAAATGTTACCTTCAAACCAATCTTGAGCCCAAAATTGAAATTTCATCTGACAATTAGCTCGTTACATAATCCTTTCCAACACATTGTATCGTAAGGGTCTTGATGGGAAGTTACTTAGATGTCTAGAGGAAGAAGAGTCTAAGTTAGCTTTACATGAGGTTCACGAGGGCATTTTTGGGTCACACTCAAGTGGTTTAAACCTAGCTAAGAAGATCCTTCGCATTGGATATTTTTGGAAAACCTTAGAGAAAGATGCTTTCCACTTTGTCAAAATATGCAGCAAATGTCAATACCATGGCAACATGATACATGTACTGACACAAGAGTTGCATCATTTTGTTACACCTTGGCCATTTTATCATTAGGGATTTGACTTGATTGGTGTAATCTATCCACCTTCTTCTAATAGGCACAAGTACATCATCACCGCTACGGAGTATTTCACAAAATGGGTAGAGGTCATTCCTTTTATCACCACCATGGGCAAATAGATTTCCTTGTTCATACTCAATCACATCATTTGCAGATGTGGTATCCCTCATGCCATAATCACAGACAATGGAAAACAATTCAAAAATAAATATGTGGAGGAACTTTGTGACACATTCCATATTACTCATAACTCTTTGTCCATTTATTATCCTCAAGGAAATGGACAAGCCGAAGCTACAAATAAGAATATCCTCAAAATCTTGAAGAGATCGATGAATAAGTCAGGAAGAGATTGGCATGTGAAAATCAACCTAGCATTATGGGCCTATAGAACTAGCATTCAAACACCTACAGGAGCTACACCATATTCATTGGTTTATGGAGCCGAAGCTATTCTACCTTTGGAGGTTGAAATCCCATCCTTACGAGTATCATTACAAGGGCTAATAAGAGATGAGGATTATAGAGTTGCCCAACTTCAACAATTAGAATTGTTAGAAGAACATCAAACGCGAGCCTATGAACACTTGAAAGTCTATCAGAATAGTATCTCAATGAATTACAATAAGCATATCAAACCAAGAGTCTTTCAAGTAGGTGACTTAGTGCTAAGAGAAAACCCTAAAAATCAGGCAGAAAGGGAGAAGAAGGGTAAATGGGAGGCGAATTGACTTAGTTCATTCATCATTATTTCCTCATTTGAAATGGGGACTTATAAATTAGCAGATTGTGATGGAGAAGAGATACAAGAACCTATCAATAGCATCCTTCTAAAGAGGTTCTATACATGACGTAGATGAAAGAGTATATAGAGTATCAGATGAGAAGCATCATATTTATTGTACATAGTCAAAAGAGACCTTGAAAATACCAAAAATATGAGAAAAATCAAAAAGAAAAAAAATTTGAAAAAAGAGAAAAAAAGATAAAAAAGTGCCTTGGTGAAAACCTAGCAATAGGCACCTTGGTAGCAAAAAAAATAGAAAAAGAGAAAAAGACCCAAAAGATGAAAACTTGGCAATCAAGCACCTTTTGTTCCCTTAAGTCTTTTCCTAGTTGCATGTGTACATATTGCATTTCCATCATCTCACTTGTAAATCTTCATTGCATCTGTCATTTGTGCATAGTCATAATAAAACCTTTTAGTTGCATTGTTGCATTGCCTATTTGCCCTAAGTTTTTGTCACATGATCACATTTATCACTTGGGGGTAGGAAAGGATTGGATTTTTGGTACGAACAGATTTAATTAGTGCTACATTTGGTCACAACATCAGAGAGAGAATTATTAGAGCTTCAGAAGAGAGAGATTTGTGTTTAACCTTTGATAGGTATCATTGTTCACACCCAAGTATTTTGATTCCAACACTTGATCCTTGAACCTTCATTGACTTTATTATTCGGGATTAAAAATTGACAACACTTAAAAGATCAAAATGTTTGGAAATTCTTTTTGAAAATCTTGATACATTGCAAACCACTTGAAGCTTTCTTTTGATGATCTTTATTGAAATGACTTTTATTGTGTTTCTTTAGCTAATCGATGATGTTTTGACTAGATTGGCCATGATGGAGACATGATATTTTTCTTGCCTTTGAGTGACTATTTTGAGGGAGATCCATCAACTTATGTAAATTTGTCTAACGACATGGTCATCAAAGAACCATCGAGGACTATCGCATAGGATGAAGAATTGACCTTTGCTTGTTTATGCAAACGGATACCTTGGCTATTTAGATCTTCCATATCTTAATACCAAAATCCACTTGCAACATTGAATCTGTTGAAACCGGTATTCATACTCCCATAGTTGGTCATCCAACTAGTGAGGGTTCTACTAGTTTCCTAAGAGGTTACCAAAAGCAATATAAAAGCGTATTCATATCATCATGATGTGGTCAGTGATGGTTGTACTTTCTTTTCAGTCCCACAATGCTCAATGATGAAAATAATTCTCTATGGCATTTCTTTGCTAAAAGCTAGTGACAAATTAGTTGCATTGCATTGCATTTTTATATTAGATTAAGTGCATTTGTTTGTAGTTATTTTTCCAAGGACAAAGGGGTTCAATTAATCAGCTTGAAAAAAACATTAAAAAGGGGGGTTCAATTAAACATTTCATCCTTGTTTCAAATCAATAATGTCAGATTATCTTTTGCATTCATCCATAGCATTAATCATTATCCATATATCAGAAAAGGAGAAAAAAATTCATTCATCATACATCATTTGCATACATGTAGTTAAGTATAGAATTGCATACATTCAAAAAAAAGAAAAATATTTGCATTCATCCATTGAAAAATAGAAAAGCATATCAATAATTGCATCATCATTGGCATCCATCTATCTATATCATAGATAAGATACATTGCATTCATAGCATAATCAAAAGTAAATGTTTCATAAATATCACATATAGTTGCATATATAGATAATCTCACATAAACACATCAAGAGAATAAAGGAAAGTATATCATATAAATGTTCATAATATCAATGATCCATCAAATTAGTATAGCAAGATACAATGTCATCAACAAAGTGGTACATCCCAGTCCTGATCAATAAACATCAACATGATACAAGTCATCAAAATGAGGAGATCCATAATCAATAATCATGATCCTATGGTACCACTCAATCCATCCCCAGCACCTCATCCATCTGGACCCCCATCACCTAGTCTATCCTGAGTAGGAGGTGTCTAACTAGTGCTAGCCATACTGGGCCTCTGAGTCACAATGGTCATAAAAGCTGCATCATCATAGCCTCCTAGTCTATTCGACCCACAATAGATGATAAACCTGTATGCAATGATCGAACATCCTGTAATAGAGTGTCCATACTAGGTGAAGCTTGAGAAGTTTGACCCATGTTCTGAGACTGAGGAACCTATGGAGGCACCTATTGTGTCAGAATCTACTCCTGTTGTGCCAATGCAACCCATTGTAACTAAACCAAAGGATCCTATCCACTAGGAACCTATCCAGTAGCATCAATATGTCCCTATCTCTGAACTCTATGTTGTCCCTGTACCAATGCAGCTCGAGGATGAACAAACCCAGGTCCCTACTATACCTACCTGCCATCTCTAGCTCTATCCCTAAGGTGTCCACCTCGTACACATGCCCCATCTTGTCCTCTACCCATAGCTCTAGGAGCTCTCTCTCCTCTATGAGCTCATCATTGCCTAGGTCTGCCACCATTATCACCATCATCACCATCATCCCCATCGTCAACTCCTCCATCATCCTCTGATCGCTCATCTCTGTCTGGAATAGGCTCTGCAGGATCGGTAAATCTCAAAAACCTATTCCGCGACCACCAATCTCTGAACTCTACAGACATACCAACATCTGCTACATGCACTAAAATATCCCATCTACAGAACATCATCTAGGCAATCCGATCACAAGCAAACTAGAAATCAATCTGAGAACCCCACATCGATTGTTCTGCCTAAATGTGAGCATACAAAGCCATGCCCTACAGCATATCTTGAACCCTGCCATATTGTCTGGAAACCCAACTGAAGAAAAATCACTCAATCATAGTGGTAGATCTACCAATCATCCACCGAGGAGAAAACATATACGGGAGCTCGTCATCATCCTCCCTCCAACCCTCACAAAACAAATATGGTCTCTAGATGACCTGATCTATATCATCAATCCTCTAATGCCAATACTCTAACTTGCCCAGATGATGCTGGACAACCATGGTGCTATATAGAAATGCATAAGGGAAACCTCGCTAATGGATCTGATCTGACAAGGGCCTAGTGATGGGAAGATGCTCCCACACCCACAACTGAAGAATCACCACACCTATTGACAAAGAAGCACTAGATCTATACACCACCTCATGTAAATCATGGTATAACTACACAAGGATGCAAGAACCCCAATTGAACCACTGAGGCTTTGTAATAAAATCCTCTAGAATCTGGCCCCATCCAATAGAAAAACCACAACCTCGCCAATCGGGAAGTAATAATCCACCTATCAGAGCACCTAGAACTAATGGCAAAGTGGGAAATGAAGTGAACTGCACCCACGTGATAGTATCATCATCAATGGTGTTATCTTTGAACACCCATCTACATACTGTACTATCATAAACTGAATCATAGTATACCATCTCACCTCGGGTAGGAATGTGCAACAATCGATACACATCCTCTGGAGTGATGGTCATCTCCCCGAAAGGTAAATGAAAGGTATTGTGGTCAGAGTGCCATTGCTCTGCCATAGTTGTAAGAAGACCATGGTTCAGATGAAAACTATAGGATATCAAGAAGGAAACTCAGACCGTACATCTCGATGACGTGGTACTCTGATGGGGTCAAAGCCTGACCTAGATCGATAACCCAGGATGCAACAGTCTGTATGTAAAGGTTACGAAAATGTGCCTATTTGGCAAAATCAAGGGAATCATATCAGTTTTCTATATCAGTGAATCATTTTAAGTCAATCAGTCCTATCAAAATCAAAGTATCAAGCAATCACACCTAGTACCATTTATTCATGTCTCTATGTCTTGAGAATGAATTATCAGTTTTCACACTGATCAATCAATCCTACCTATCAATTTTCACACTGATCAATCAATACCTACCTATCAGTATCCTACCTATCAAATTTCTATCCTATCAAATTCACAAATCAAACATTCATTGGTACTATTATCCTGATATCCTAATCACTTGTTTCACTTAACTACAAGAGACCTATCTATCTTGGAAAATCAATTGACTAGTCAGAGACATCAAACTTTAATCAGAAAAATTAAGTTTGAGTTTAGAAATTTTCAAAATCCTTTAGGCATCATTTGCCTATTAGGAGGTGGCATTTTATCTTAGGTAGTGCAGAAAATTGCATACACAGCACTTCACATTTCACACATCATTTAAAAGCTCTAGGTGACATTTTATCAATGCCTAGGCATCATTTAAAACCTAGGGTTTCTCAAGTGAAAAATCATCTACAAATTGGCAATAAAACCCTAGTTCTACGTGGCATTTAAAATTGATCAGGTGACATTTTAAGCTATCCTAAGTGGTATTTAACTACATGGAGGCATCACTTCAATGCGCAGATGCATCATTTTTCAAACCTATGTGACATTTAACATATTCTATGTGGCATTTTGCAAAAATTAATCTATAACAACAATAAATAAATGCAATAAATGCTATTAAAGAGCAATAAATGCACAAAGGAAGGTTTGAAATCACTCATAGGAGGTCTATAATCCAAGGGTCTCTGATACCGATGACCTCTCTCGAACTGATGCTCCTGAATAGGCACAACCATCATGATCAGCTATCTCAGGATCAGAGAAAAATCTCAACAATGAAAAGTGAAAATGAATGGTAAATTTAGGTTTTTCAACCTATTTATGCTAAATTTGACCTAATTTGGAGGTAATTTTTCACCTAGTGACCTATATCAACATATCAATCAAACCGGGGCATTTGTTGAAACCTGCATATCATCAATGTTTTTTAGAAATGAAAACATATTGGATCAATATAAATCAATCCATCAAATTTTTCTAATCAAACAATCAATATGTTTCATTTCTGAGGGGGCATCATAAGAGTATCAAATTGGCATCAAACATCAATGAATCTGGGGCATCAAAATTTTTGAACTATTATCAGTGGGGCATATCATATCAAATGTTGAATCAAATCAGGACCTAAATCAGTTGTGTATCACTTAATTAGGACCTAAAAGTGATCAAGACATAAAATTTTCTTTGAATCAATGAGCTTCGCACATCAATTCAAAGAGGGGCATTTGTAGACACTCAAAAATGGGCAAGTGCTTAAAATCATTAAAATTGCAAATTCTTAATCAAAGTGCTCTAATTCTAATAAAAAAGGATCAAATCAATTTTAAATGGACATTTATTAATCAAAGTTCAACAAAATCAATTAAATCAAAGGAAAAATCAAATCATGACATTAAATAATTAAATACAAGCTTAAAGGGGCCAAAAACACTATATAATTGATTTTAATCAATTAATTGTATAGTTGTTAAATAAAAAATCAAATTGAACCTATAACCTTACATGGCTAATTTAATTAATTAATGGAATTTAATTAATCCTAATATCTTTCAACAAAAATTGAGCAACCAATGAGAATAGAGAACAAAAGCACATGGATCACTCCAAAATAGTTGAATCTCAATCACACATTTCAACTTTGAATCTCATCCACTCAATTTGTCTTTTTGTCCAAACCTTTGAGACAAAAATTTAAATTCTCCCCCCATTTAAAAACATTACAAATTTTTTGACTCAACCAAGGCTAAATCATGATTAAATCACTCTACCCACTACCCTTGGGATTTTACTATAAATGAGAGGCATTTTGAGAGCAATAATCATCTTAGAAATTCATTTGCAAGGCATCACCATTATAGGCAATTTCATAGCAATTAAGAGAAATTACGAGAAATTGAGAGAATTTGAATTATCTTTCTATCACATTTGAGAGTTTGAGAGCTAGATTAAGCATTGTACTATCATATTTCTCATGCTAGATTTGTCACTAGTGGAGAATAGGTTGGGAGCTCTACTTACCAAATTAGTTAGAGAACCATGGGATGTCACAGATGTTAATTTCAATTCTTAGCTTAAATTTGTATTGTATTTTCCTAGAATTGTAGTTGATTATCCTAATTTCATGAAGGTGTTAAACATACACACACACTTCTCCTTGTAGCCCTATATAGGCTTTGGTGTCCAAATAGTGTCTCAATATTGAATTGGTGTGGGATTTATGTTTTATTACGTCCAACATTGATGTTTTGCATTGTTAGAACCCCGTTCCATCCCTGGATTAACCGGTTCTAAGTTGTGTCACTTTTGTGCCTTAAGGGTGTACAAGATTGGATAAAAGATCTAATCTTGTCATTGTGGATTTTGGGAACTCTTTGTCAAAGCCCTAGATTGTATGGGAGTAGGGGTATTGTGAACCTCTAGGTGGTCATTTAGTTATTATGCTCTATCTCTCTCTGGATCAGAGCCCCAAACTATAACTAAATGATCACCTAGAGGTTCACAATACCCCTACTCCCATACAATACAGGGCTCTAACATAGAGTTCCCAAAACCCACAATGACAAGATTAGATCTTCTATCCAATCTTCTACACCCTTAGGGCACAAAATTGACACAACTTAGAATTGGTTAATCCAAGGATGGAATGGAGTTCTAACAATGCTAACCATCATTGTTGAATGTAATCAAATAGAAACCCCACTCCAATTCAATACTGAGACACTATTTGGACACAAAAGCCTATATAGGCTACAAGAAGAAGATATGAATTATAGAAGTCAACTCACATAGAACTCCACAAATTTGATTCTTAACCACCCTCAAGTACTCTAATCCAACCACCAAAAACACTCACCAAGTTAGGTCCCTTGATCAATCCCCTAACTCCTGTTGACCTCAATTCTCTTCTAGGCCTAATAGGGCTAATAGGTCACTTTAACAAAGAAAGTGAATTTAATTAAGATCTCCTTCCAATCAATCCAATTGGAACACCTTTGGAATCATTTGGAATTACTAAATCCAAAGATTTAGGTCTTCATTCCACCCTTGGTCCGCATTGTGCACTCAAAACCTCAATTCTGGACAGTCACATCTAGATGCCTGTAGGGAGGGTTTAATCATTCCTCTCTCCATCATTTTCTTCCTAACCTAAGACCCAAAAAATATTAAAATACATCCTCCCTCCTTTCTTTCCATCGAGACTTAGATTTTTCCCATGGTGGAATCTTCTGGAAAGAGGAATTTAGTCTCGAAACCCTAGGTAGGGCCTTCATGTGACCAGTAGGCACTCAAAATGTGATAACTTTCATTCTAATTTGTTTCAAGACTTCAAACCACTTGAAATATTCTCATATGACATAGGACCAACTTCTAGACTCCTTCAATGGTACATTGGAATCCATACAAATCTGTACACTTTAGAAACACGGTTGAATCCTTAGGAAACAAATGAAATTTTATTGAAATCAAGTGTGAAAACTTCTCCAATCATTCCTCTAACATTTTAACAAGGTTTTTCAACCTTCTTATGCAATCTCCAATCAGTTCCAACCAACTACGGTGGTTGTAAATGTTGGGATTTGAATTTTACATCTTTTTCAAAAGTTGCACTATGCAACATTGACAACTTTTGCAAAAGTTGTCAATTGTCAATCAATCTAACTAATCTCTAATCCTAGATTCCACCAAGGACCTTAGAGAGGATAAAAAAACCATTTCAACCTTCCTTAGGGGGTATCCCTACAACATCTAAGATATTTTCATGTTTGTTTGGCTCATGAGGGGGTATCCCTGCAACATCTTCTTCAAGTTCTTGTATTTGCAAGTATGAACATGCATTCACATCACCTTTGTAGGGGGTTAGATCACAAATATTAAATATAGGAGAGATACCAAGGTGTGTAATACCCCAAAAATGGGCTATAAGTTCATTAATCTTCTATATCAATAATTCGAACGAAATCGACATCAAAGTCCTAACCTAGGGCACATCTAAACATCATCGAATCCTAATTGATTATCTTAAATTCTCCATCGGGGAATATTCCTAGCAATATTCCTAATTATCTTAATTATCTTTAATTTAATGATTATTTGGTGATAAATCACATTTATCCTAAGTTTGATTAATTGAATATTTTCATATTTAATTAATTAGATTTAATATCTTGCCACTTAATTGTATTTAATTCTATCTATTATTAATTATATTATTTAAATTTTGACAATAAATCCAAAATCTTATGAATAATTGATTAAATTCTTATTTAATTAATTAAAGCAAGTTGTCATTATTTAATAATATAGTTTTTAATAAAAGTTTGATTAAATAATTGATTAACCCATAAATCAATTATTTATTTTCAAAAATCAGTTAAGTTGAAAATAAATCACTTTATTTATTTATTAATTCATAATTATCCATGTGCACAATCAAAGAACAGTTAAACTCCAAATCATAAAATCAATGCAAAGTGTTGACTTTTTAGAACTCAACATCCTTTTGGAGTTCAAAAAGCTGATCTAAACTCTAATTTGAGTTAAAAAGTTATTTTTGCATGATTTGCATATTTTTGTGAATTTAATTATCATTATTATTAGATAACTCAAAAATCAAGCTGAGTTAATCTGAGTGATTTATGGCTTTCTTCCATGCACTTCCAAAGCCCTAGATTTCTACAAAATCAAGGCTCAGCTCTTCATAATTCATCCACGAATTTGCATTCTCACGCTGTCAAATTGGAGTCTGAAGAATCATCTTTGCGAATCCAAGCTATTGTGAGATCTTTCTAGTTTTGAGCATTGCATATCATTTAGCATAGATTCATATCAGTTTTTCATTATTATTGCATAGAAAATACCAAAAAAATAGATTAATTGCATTCATATTTCATATCAGTTTTGCATTCAAATCCTTCATTAAGGTGTCATCTAGGTCACTGATCTCAAAAACAATCTGAGAACATCGATCTCGCACCTACTAGAAGGTAGTAAATCGCTTGGTTAGATTAGATTTCAAATATTGCATGATTTTATTTTTGCTAACCTCTAATGTTTTACTGAAGTGTTGTGTCTACAGATCAGGTACAATTTTCACACACACATTTTTGGTGCCCACCGTGGGGCCTTGAAACAGGTTTCCAATGCAATTCTATCAATTTTTGTCTTTTCCTCCTCAGTTTTTGTGTAAAAATATGATTTTTATTTTTTGTCCGTACAATCTTCGTATGAGTTTCTGACAAAAGTCGTATGAGTTTGAGCCTATTTTCGTACGACAGTTGACCGAGTATCATTTCATCAGGCACCCACTATCATTTGGAAGCTGGATTGTCGTTTCATCAGACACCCAGTGTCGTACGAGTTTCTAGCCTGTCGTTTGGGAGCATACCCACTGTCGTACAAGTTTTTAGACTGTTGTCTGGTAATAGACCCACTGTCGTACGAGTTTCGGCATCAGGTTTTAATTGTCGTTTCATTTTTGTAGGCAATTTGTCAGATTTGATTTTTGGATTTTGACTAATAGCTAATCTTAACAGTTGGGATTCTCTATTTTTTATTGACTCTTGCTGGTTTTGATTGAAAAAAGCGTAAAGTTTGCTAAAATCAGGTAAAAATCTACTAAGCGCGTTGCGGGGATCTCATGTATTCCACTTGTGCTGATAATATTTTGATTTGGGGCTTAAAATAAATCTCTCATGTGTCTAGCTTGGGTGATTCTTTTCATGCTTTTGTTTTACACACTTGCATAATTGATACTAGGTTGTGACCCCTTAAGGATTCATTAAGTAGTCTCAGATACTTGTGATTGATCTTGATTGCTATCTTGGGTTATTGGACTCACTAATCTGTCGGCCCTCATTCCGCCCCGTGGTTGCAATCTCAACACCATAAAGGGGAGGGGTCAACAGGACAGAAGCGTTAAGTGTTCCACTTGGCAACCCTTTTGTGCTTTTAGGAACTCACTTGTTTTCTAAGTTGGGGACTCATTTTCAGCTTGTGTGAGGTGTTAAGTGTTCCACCTTGTGGACTCATCTCATATTCTCTTTAAGCATTAAGTGTTCCTCTTTCTGCTTTTTGGGTACTTTTGGTAGATTTTCTTTTGGAAACATACATCTGTGCTCACATAGTAATTAGGCCCTATGAACACTATTCATGATTCTTGAGAGATTGGATTCCCAGTGAAATCCTTCTTGACGATAGAATCCTTGTAGGTAGGGAGGATATTTAGTGCATTTCACATTCAACTTGGTTAGTGCATCTTCTCTTATTGATCGATACATTCTCTCCCAGGAGAGGTTGATAGATCGCGTGGGGTAGACATCACAAGCTTTGGTGAATCAAAATTGGTTAGTGCGTCTTCCCTTATTGATTGATACATTCTCTCTCCAGAGGGGTTGATAGATCACGTGGGGTTGATATCATAGACCTTGGTGAGACAAACTTTGTCTTAGCGTGTCAGATTAATCTGCTTGCTTTGTTTGGGTTAAAAGTGAAAAGGTGTCAAAAACCTTGGATCTGGAGCCAAGTCCCCTTGTGGTATACTATTGTGAGTCACCTTTAGAGAGGGTTAACTATAGCGGACAATCCCTTCACAGAGAAAACTACATTGACAGAACCTCAAGCGGTAATAGCTATTTTCGTCGTGGTAGTGACAGCCGCTATATAAATGTCCTTGTGAAAGAAATCTCCACGGGTATGGTTCATTGTTGGGTTGTCAGATCTCCCTAGCAGCTCCTGAAGATTAAGTTCTCGAACTGTGTCAAAACCCTGGTGCACCGGGATTGGATTTCACCCCTTTGGATCATAAAAGTTACAAAGTCAAACCATTACTAAAAACCCTAGCGAGGCCAAATTTTCATTTTATAGGGTATATGTGCATTATTACAAAACATTTTTGGAACATACACAATTAGCACTTCTGAGGATTAGAATGAATAAGTCACTTGATTGTTCATGTGCAAGGTTGCTTTTTCCCTTGTTCATTGTTTTTAGACATGCTTGAAATCACATGCTTGTTGTTTTGCGTGCTTGTTTATCTATCTGGTTACTGAAAATGAACAAATCTGTTACAATCCTCAAATCTGGACATTGAAATTTGCAAACAATCCGAATCTGTAAACTCAAAATTTTGCAAAAATTGAAGTAAAATCCTTTTTGAAGTCAAAAATCATTTCAGGAAGTCAAAAGTCGTACGAGTTTTTCCAAGTGTCATTTCATTACAACCCATCTGTCGTATGATTGAGTACCCAGTGTCGTACGAGTTTCCATGCCAGCAAATTCTCAAAGTCAAAATCTTGCAACTATTGTAGGAGTTTTGCAACTGTCATTTCATAGCATACCCACTGTCGTACGAGTCTGTAGAGTGTCATTTGGGAAATTTTTGAAAGTTGTCAAAAAATTGTTAGAATTGCCAGATATTTAGCTTTTTCAGCCTATTTCTAGAATCTATCAAACAAATCATTGTGTCAAGAACAGAGCAGTAGCCATTGAAAATCAGTATACATGTCTCAAAGAATCAGTACACATGAGGAATAAATTTTAATCACCACTATGATGAAGCAGCTGCAAGCTATACAAGTTGAACTTAACAATCTTAAGAAAGAAAAGGAACCTAAAGAGTTCTCCATGGAATCTCTATACTCTTTTCCATTTGATAAAGACTTGTACATGTCACCATGCCCTCGGATAGAATTTGAGCAACATGATAACCCTTATGATACCTCTTCCACGGAGAGTGACACATCCAGCTTTGGAGACTATGATGACTATGATGACATACAATATAATGATACCTATGACACCTCTATTCCTAAGAGTCCTCCTCATCGTGTGTTCCTTCTTACTACAAATGGGTCATCACATTGGATAGATCGTGATAGTGATCCATATGATTCTGATTTTGAAAGAGATTTTGATGGCTTTTGTGGACAATATCTAGATGATACATCTACTTCTATTGAGGAATATAAAATGTATCGTGCTGATTTGAAACGTCAATAGTATAAGGATCTCTACTCTAAGAACTCTCCTGCTGAAAATAAAGATTATCTTCTCAAGAAAGATTATGTTAATGTTGGACCTTTGTCTTGTGATGGTTCCCTTCCATCCCCTACTTCCTCCAATACCCATACATTTCCTAAAGCTTCCGAGTCTTTCAAATCTTTCATGGAACCTTCATCCGACACAAGCCTTGATACTTTTCATGCGGTTCCCTATAGTTATCCTCCAGGGCTACCTCTTAAAAAAAACTCAAGCTAACCTTCACTTGGCTGCAAATACTTTCAATAATGATAAACTTAAAGAGCCTAAGCCTTCATATGCTATAATCCCTACTTCAGCTAGTCCTCCACCATCTCTTCCAAAGTCATCCATACAATCCCAACATGCTTCCTTGTCCTTAGAAGTGGCTCCTTGTCAAGAGGACTCTAGAAATGATAAAGAAAAGAACATAAAGAAAGATCAAGATCAAGAACCCTCCATGTCATCCAATCTTTTTCATGATGTCTCTTATCCGCTTCAAGGTTCTTTTGATCCTACACATCCTTTTTCATACATTCCACCATGTCTTAAGTCTTCTCCTAAGCAAGATCAAGTTACTACTTACACTATTGATCTTATTGACAATCAAAATAACCTTACTACACTTGCGCTTTCCAAAGATGATACTTCCATTAAGGTTGGTACAAATGGTGTTGTTACTTCCAATGTTAAGCCTATTGAAAATCAAGAAAAAAATTATGCACTTATGCTATCCAAAGATCCTTGTCAAGATCAAAGTCTTCCATCTTCTTATTCTACCACTCCATGTTCACTTCCACTTTCTACTCTTCCTAAGTCTTTGCAAGCTTTGAAAAATCCTATCAAAGAAGGTTCTCATATTCAAGATATCCATGATTCTATTGAAAATTCTAATGCTCACTCTAAAGATACTGATGTCCTTGGTTGTCATATAGATGCTGATGAACTTGTTGATTATCCTTTTGTGTCTTCCACTTCCATCCTTGGACCTCTTCCACCACTACTAAGGGCTTCACATCTACCTTCCATCTTGGGTCCTTATGTCCCTTCACTTTCCCCTCCTAACTCTCCTAATTCACCATCCATCTTGGGTCCTTACATACCTCCATCTCCTATCTTTCCTCAAGATCAAAATAGATGCATACCCTTGAATCCTTTTCATCCATCCACCCGTCTAAAATAGTCATATCCTCCTTCTTCCACAAGTCCCAAGTCTTTTGGAAGTAACTTGAATGTTCAATACAAGAAAAAGAAACAATACAAGAATCCATCAAAAAAGGATCACCATGTCTCCTCTAAAGGACATGGATGCATAAATTCAAAAGAGATATCTAAGATGAAAACTACAAGACAAGTATGGGTTCCAAAATCCATCATTAAAGATATTCTCTCCAAATTACCAAAAAGAAATGAAAAGCCTACGGCTATATGGATTCCAAAGTCTCTCTTGAAAGAGTTTGGTGTTGAGCAAAAAGTTAGGTTGACATTCAAGCTTCCAAAGACTTCCACTTCATCTTCTTCCAAAAGCATTCCTCCATTCTATGTGCCTAAACCACAACCTCTACAATCCATTTGCCATATTCTTTCATGTATTCCTTCATTCATGATTCCTCCATCCTCTCACCACCCTTCAAGGTATGTTTTGATGTTGAGCTTTCCTTCCTTTCCATCTACCCTTTCACAATCCTTCCATGCATTATCCTTCTACCTTATATCCTTTTTCCTCATTTTCCTATTCCTCCTATCTTCCAACCTCACTCGCTTTACATAAAACCCTATCCTCCATTTTTATCTTCCATAATCCTTTCCCTATCAGCATCTTTGAGCATATTATTTGAATCCTTGGCATATCATGGTTTATCCTTTCAAGGAACACTATCTAAAAAGCTTGCCTTCTAAAAAAAAAAAAAAAAATGAAAAAAAAATTGAAAATGTGCCTTGGTGGAAACTTGGAAACAGGCACCTTGGTAGCAAAAGTAAAGATAAATAAATTCATCCTATGGTGAAAACCACTCCCTTGTGGCACCTTGGATAAGTACCATAATGAAAACCTAGCAATCAGGCATCATGCGTAGTTCTTCTACATATTTCATCCATTTCATCTTCTCTCTTTGATCTTGACAATGTTGATCTATACACAAACATTTGGCTATTTTGTGAGCTATCTTACGATGATCTTGCTTTCATTCCTTCCATGTTTAGCCTTCATATCCATTCTCCTCCATTCATTCTAGCCTTTCGCTATCCTTTTCCCTTTGGTCTTGATCTAATAGAAGAAAGAGTAAAACACAGTGCTATGAAGCCTCTTGACATGTCTACTCTTTTTGACTACATCCTTTACTTCTTTGGCATTACACTTTTGTGACTTATCCTATGCTGGTCTTTCATTGCTTGTCCAAATGTGCTTTACATGACAATTTTTCCCTAGCTTGAGTATTCTTGAGGAGTTTTCCCTTGAGGATTTATTCCCTTCATTCTCTTGTCTTCCATCTCTTCCACCAACTTGCCAATCTCTCTTGTTCTCCACCTTGCTAGACATTGGGACTGCACGATATGATATTGCTTGGGAGTTTGCAATGGAAAAAGATGCTATCAAGTATACCAAGTATCAGAACAAGTATCATAACAAGTATCAGAACTAGTATCAGAACAAGTATCCGATCAAGTATCAAAACTTCCACTGGGGCTACACCTTTCACTTTAGTTTATGGGTCTAAGGTGGTACTACCTATTGAGGTTGAAATTCCATCACTAAGAATCAGAATGCATGGTCTAGTAACTGATGATGACTACAGAGTGTCTAGGTTGCAAGAACTTGAACTACTAGATGAGCGTAGACAAGCGGTGTATGATCATCTCAGAGTATATCAGAAGAGAATGTCTAGAGGCTACAACAAGAAAGCCAAACATAGAGAATTTCAGGTTGGCGATCTAGTCCTGAGAGAAAATCCTAAAAATCAATCCCATCGAGAATGCAAGGGGAAGTTTGAACCCAATTGGATGGGTCCCTTTGTAATTACTGCTACTTTTGGCTCTGGTGCCTATCAACTCTCAACGACTGAAGGAGAATAGCTCTAAGAACCAATCAACGTTCTCCATCTGAAGAAATTTTATGCCTAAGGCATTCAGTCTATGGTAAAATGTCCTGAAAAAATGAACATCTTGGTGAAAACCTAGCAATAGGCGCCTTGATGATTCACAAAAAAATCAAAAAATATTAAAAATGAAAAAAAATTGAAAAATGAAAAAAAAATGAGAAAAAAAAAAAAAGTGCCTTGGTGAAAACCTGGAAACAGGCGCCTTGGTAGCAAAAATAGAATCTCTGCCAAGTTGGTGAAAACTTGGCAAACGGGTGCCACTTGTTTCAAAATGCTCCATCTATCAGTGCAATCTTGGTCTTTTCCCAGCTTTTAGTCTTGCTTTAGTTTGTACATATCTCCCGATTTATTTCTACATTTCCAGTTTTCAATAAGTCGGTCTATACACCAATCAGCTCCAGCATCTGTATCCTATCAATGCTTAGCACTTGGGGGTAATCAATGTCATATCCTATGGTCTCCAGTATATCTTACACGTATCATATCCAGTCAAAGTCCTTTTGAAGCTTCATGTGAGTCAGTTAGTCAGTCTGGTCTCCAGAAAGGATTTTGCATCTACAACGCAATCAAACATCAAACTGAAAACAATCTATGCTTTTTTACATGCTTTTATCTCCTTGTATGCTTACTAATTTGCATTGAGATTTTTGCATATTGTGTCCCTTCGAGCCCTTCGATGATGTCCTTTACAGGATTTAGAGAGTGATGATTGGGGGCATAATCTTTTCTTTGTCTTCTGCTTGTATGTGAAAATCTAACAACTTTGGAAATTCTAGATTGAAATGGTGTCTGACTGTAAGAGCCTCTATCTTGAATTGGATGGCCATGCATACCTTGACCATTGATACCTGGATGATTCAAAGAAATATTGATCTAACTATTGTCTTTTTGAGTGAGTTATTTCTCCTACTGTGAAACACGATCTTACCTAAGGATGTGAACGATAAAGGGTCACTACGGGTAATTCACATTGGATTTAGAATGATCTCTTGGCTGTTTGATGTGTTTGTCATGCAAGGCATATTCAGGTCATCATGATGTTTATGTTTTGATGCTTATACAAATTGCTATATCAAAATGGACATGATATTCAGGTCATCCTGGTGTTTGTGCCTTGGTGCTTATATCTAATCCGACATTATGAAAATAAAATCAATATTCATATATCCATGGTTGTTGACCAATGGGTGTTGTATTGATTCTTGCGCATACAAATTGATATTCATATGTCTATGGTTTCATAGCTAGTGGGCAGTGTATTGATTTATCTAGTTACCTAAAAGTTCAATGATGATAACAAATCGACATATGATCAGTGACTAGGTCCTAGGTCTTAGGTTGCATTTCATTTTGCATATCTCTTTGCATTTTGCATGTTTGCATGATCTCACAATGACTAAACAAACTTTAATGCTTAAACGATTCTTCAAATTGCATCTTCAAGTCTAACAAGAGTTGAATCTCACACGAAGGTTCCTCCAACGAAACAGCAAGTAGAATCCTTTTTCGGGATCAAAATCAAAATCTGAGATCATTCATATTATTAACTGCTTGCATAATCAACCTTCAATCATCACAGAAATCCAGTATTCAACTTAATTGATTATCTTACATCAAACTATCAAAATTTCAACTTTTAACTATGGTCAACTCATGGTCAAACCTAGTCTACTTGGTCTTTTGGGACCTTCCAACGATGCAGAATGTGTTCTTGAACGTGTATAACCACTTTTCCAATCAATTAACATGCTTCTGAACTATTCAACACTGACTTTTCTTGTCAGATTTCAATTTTAATCCTGAAGGGGGCATGGTATTGCACATCATTCAAAGTTTGTAAATCAAATTCTATCATATCTTTCCTCAGTAATCAAGACAACAACCATATCTAGTTGTTGATTCATCAAAAAAGACCTCATCGCTCGGGGAAAATCTATCATCACTTGGGGCATATCAGATTCATCAAGATCCATATCAATCTGGTATTCTCCTAATCTTGTAAACTGTATCAGTTTTTGCAACCATCGGATCATAGTGTTCTTTCCTTGGTTCTTCAGCAACTGAAGGATTCGAATGTGATACCTGCTAGTTCTGCTAAGACAATCAAGTCTAGAACTGGTCACTCACTTCTTTGCAATCCTAAGGTTTGGAATCAGGCGTTTTGACACTTTTTCACAATCATAGGTTCATTTGTTGTTATAGTGAACATTATCTTTGGTCATTCAGGACCTATTATCTCCATATCAAATCAATATCACTCAACTTCTGTCTCATATCAATTATCAATTTCAAACATCAGCTTCATATCTTTATCAAACACAGACTATCTCTGAACCACTGCACTTCACACAGTAATTCAAAGAGGGGCAAAATGTAATACCCCAAAAATGGGCTATAAGTTCATTAATCTTCTATATCAACAATTCGAACGAAATCGACATCAAAGTCCTAACCTAAGGCACATCTAAACATCATCGATTCCTAATTGATTATCTTAAATTCTGCATCGGGGAATATTCCTAGCAATATTCCTAATTATCTTAATTATCTTTAATTTAATGATTATTTGACGATAAATCACATTTATCCTAAGTTTGATTAATTGAATATTTTCATATTTAATTAATTAGATTTAATATCTTGCCACTTAATTGTATTTAATTCTATCTATTATTAATTATATTATTTAAATTTTGACAATAAATCCAAAATCTTATGAATAATTGATTAAATTCTTATTTAATTAATTAAAGCAAGTTGTCATTATTTAATAATATAGTTTTTAATAAAAGTTTGATTAAATAATTGATTAACCCATAAATCAATTATTTATTTTCAAAAATCAGTTAAGTTGAAAATAAATCACTTTATTTATTAATTAATTCATAATTATCCATGTGCACAATCAAAGAACAGTTAAACTCCAAATCATAAAATCAATGCAAAGTGTTGACTTTTTAGAACTCAACATCCTTTTGGAGTTCAAAAAGTTGATCTAAACTCTAATTTGAGTTTAAAAGCTATTTTTACATGATTTGCATGTTTTTGTGAATTTAATTATCATTATTATTAGATAACTCAAAAATCAAGCTGAGTTAATCTGAGTGATTTATGGCTTTCTTCCATGCACCTCCAAAGCCCTGGATTTCTATAAAATCAAGGCTCAGCTCTTCATAATTCATCCACGAATTTGCATTCTCACGCTGTTGAATTGGAGTCTGAAGAATCATCTTTGTGAATCCAAGCTATTGTGAGATCTTTCTAGTTTTGAGCATTGCATATCATTTAGCATAGATTCATATCAGTTTTTCATTATTATTGCATAGAAAATACCAAAAAAATAGATTAATTGCATTCATATTTCATATCAGTTTTGCATTCAAATCCTTCATTTAGGTGTCGTCTAGGTCACTGATCTCGATAACAATCTGAGAACATCGATCTCGCACCTACTAGAAGGCAGTAAATCGCTTGGTTAGATTAGATTTCAATTATTGCATGATTTTTTTTTTGCTAACCTCTAATGTTTTACTAAAGTGTTGTGTCTATAGATCAGGTACAATTTTCACACACACAAGGTGTTAGAGCAACTCTATATTATATGCATTCAATGCATTCTTTTTCAATACTAGACATGGTCCTACTTTCTTCATGAGTAGTTTAGTGTGCTTTCCCTTAGGCAATCTTTCCTTCTTCAAGTATGCCCACACCAAGTCTCCAACCTACAACTGGACATCCCTCATATGCTTTTCCTTGGCTTGTTTATCTTTCTATGTACTTTTCTCAAGTTTCACCCTGACTGAGTCATGTATCTCCTTCATGCTCTCTGCAAACTCCTCTCCATGAGCACTGAATGGAATGTTTGGTGGAAGTTTTCTAAGTTCCAAGATGCCTCTTGGAATTTTCCCATACACAATCTAAAAGGGGCTCTTCCCTATGCTCTTGTTGACTAATTTATTGAAAGAAAACTCTGCCTATGGTAGGACTGAATCCCACTTGTCTCCATACTATTTTGTTAGGCACCTAACTAGATTACTAAGTGATTTTTTGAAAACCTTTGTCTGTCCATCCATTTGTGGATGATAGGCAGAGCTAAAACTTAAATTATTCCCTAACCTCTTCCACAAAGTCCTCCAAAAGTGACCAATAAACTTAACATCTCTTTCAAATAGTATGGTTTGAGGTAAGCCATGAATCCTCACAATTTCTTTAAAGAAAAAATTAGCAATTGATGATGCATCATTGGTATTTTACAAGGGATAAAGTGGGCCATTTTTCTAAACCTGTCCACTACAACATAAATGCTATCATATCCCTTTTGTATTCTAGGTAACCCCATCACAAAATCCATGCTACAACTCTCCCATGGCCTTGTAGGAAAAGGTAGGGGCTGGTATAACCCTGCATTGGTAGATGCACCCTTGGATCTCTGACAGATTGTACATATCTCCACAATCTTCCTCACTTTGGTCTGAAGCTTAGGCCAATAATAAAACCTCCTTACCTATTCCAAAGTCTTTTCCAAACAAAAATGACCCCCCATGTTGTCTGCATGCTTTTCTCTGATGATGTTCTCCCTCATTGAACACTTGGGACTGCATAATTGATGTCACTTGAACAACAGGCCATTTTAGATCAAATAATTTGCATACTCAACATGATAAGCCTTAGAAAAGTCAGAGCGCACCTTATAAATATCATTGAAATCATCATCATCTTTATACAATTCTTTTAATGAATCAATCCCTACACTTTGGAGTTGGATTTGTTTCACAACTAAAGACCTTCATCTCAAGGGATCTACCACCTTATTGTAAACTCCCTTCTTGTGTTTGATTGAAAATGTGTAGGCTTGTATTGACTCCACCTACTTCATATGTTTGTGTCTTAGTTTCTCTTGACTATTCAAGAAACTCAAGGCTTGATTGTCTATGAAGACAACAAATTCATTTGGTAGGAGGTAGTGCCTCAATTTCTTCAATGACTAGACCAAGGCATATATTTTCAAGTCATAAGAGGAGTATTTCCTCTTTTCTTCATTCAATTTCTCATTGAAAAAGGCTATAGGCCTACCCTCTTCACTCAAGACAGACCCTATAGCTACGTTTGATGCATCCCACTCAATACTGAATACCTTTTGAAAATTAGGGAACACTAGGATAGGTTTCTCCATTACCTTTTTCTTTAGCATTTGAAAGGCTTCTTTTGCATCCTTGTTCCACACAAACATACACTTTTGTCCACCCTTGATGGTTTCAAGGATAGGAGCACATAACTGACTGAAATTCCTAATGAATTTTCTATAAAAAGAAGCAAGTCCATGAAAGCTTCTCACCTCAATCATGGTTCTAGGAGAAGGCCAACTCAAGATGGCTTCTACCTTCTCAAGGTCCATTTTGATGTTCCCACCTGCAATTGCAAATTCGAAGTATACACTCTACTCCTACATAAAAACACACTTCTCCAAATTTATAAAGAGATTCTCCTCATGTAGCCTCTTCAAGACCAATTTAAGATGTTCCAAATGTTCCTCCTTATTATTACGGAAGATAAGGATGTCATCAAGCTACACTATGACAAATTTTCCAAGGAATGGTTTAAGCACTTCATTCATGAGCCTCATCAATGTGCTATGGGCATTTGATAGGCCAAAGGGAATCACCCTCCACTCATACAACCCTTCATTGGTTTTAAATGTTGTCTTCCACTCACCACCAGCCTTGATCCTGATCTAGTGGTAGCCACTATTCAAATCCACCTTAGAATAGTACCTTGTACCCCCTAGATGATCCAATAGGTCCTCTATTCTAGGCATAGGAATCCTATACCTAATTGTGATTCTATTTATAGCTCTAGAATCAATGTACAATCTCCATGTGGCTTCCTTCTTAGGGTTAAAAAGAGTAGGTACTACACAAGCGATGAGGCTTTTAGTGATCAAACCCTTATCCAAGATTTCTTGTATCTTTCTTTCCATCTCCTTATTCTATGCTAGAGTTATCTTATATGCTTCTTTGTTGGGCAAGGTTTCGCCTAGGATCAAGTCTATGTTATGGCTTATGTCCCTGATTGCTGGCAATTCATTAGGAAAATCTTTGGTCACAATGTGCTTATAATGTTCAAGTAGATTTGTTACTTCTTGAGGACCTACTCTCCTCCAAGGATTTTCCTCATTCTCAGACTTCTTGTGTCTGTCATCCTTTGGCAAAAGGACTAGGGCATATTAAGGGGTCTTCTCTTCTTTCAAAGTTTTCAAAAACTCTTTTTCACCTATAAATAAAAATTTAGGATCTTTTTGTTCCCCTACAGAATCAAACAGTGGTAAGAAAGTTACCTTTTCACCTTTGTATATGATGGTGTATGTGTTCAACCTTCCATCATGGTGAGCCTCCACATAATATTTCCACGGTCTCCCAAGTAGTAAATGGCAGGCATCCATTGGAACAATGTCACAGAGAACATTACCTTTGTACTTTCCAAGTTGGAACTCCACCCAAGCTTGTTCCTCTATGACAGTCTGTTGGGTCTTGGTGAGCCATAAAACCTTGTAAGGGTTTGGATGCGGCACCCTTCTCAACTTCAACTTCTTCCCTGCCTCCTCAGACACCAAGTTATCTATGGATCCACAGTCAATCACTAGTCTACAGACTCTATCTCCACACTTGCAGGTAGTCCTAAATAAGTTCTTTCTCTAAGGTGGCTCTTGAGTGCTTGGATCTTTTAGTAGTGTCCTCCTCAACATAAGGTCTTCTCCCTCCTTAGGTGGTGCATAATATCCATGTGTATTTTCCCCTTGAATGTCTTCTTCTCTGACCATATTTTCCCTCCTCTCTGTCTAATTCTTTGCCTTATCATGACACTTTGAGGCTAGGTGCCCTGCTTGGTTACATATGTAACACCTTAGAGGTCCTAAACTTCTCCCTCTAGTCCTTCCCCTTGAATCTCCTCTTCTCCCTCTATAGGAGCCTCTAGAACTACTCTCTCTGAAAGAGGTCTCTCGACTGGCCTCCTCTAAAATTTTAGGATCCTGTCCTCTTCCACTACTTGTTCCTCTGCCTCTATTGCCAAAGTCTCTCTGGGCTCTTCCTTTCCCACCTCGATCTTGTTTTCTTATGACATTTTCCTCCACCTTCAATGCCAATTGAAATCATTCCTAGAAAGTGGTATGAGAAAAAATGCTCAATTCATCTTGGATGTTCACCCTTAACCCTTGCATGTATCTACCAAGATTGACACTCTTGGGTTCCACCAACTTAGACTTCATGGAAATTTTATGAAATTCTTCTGTATAGCTTGAGATGTCCATCTCTTTTTCTCTTAAAATTTTTGTCTTCTTAAGAAGTTGAAATTCATATTCTTCAATAACATAGGCTTCCTTCACCAAGGCCACCATTTTCTTCCATGTACTCACTGGATTTTTATCCATCTTCACTCTTCCTTCTTGAGTGAAATTCCACCAATTTAGGGTAGATCCCTTCAACTTGGATTTATCTATCCTTACCTTTTGATGCTCTGGTATCTCCTCACATTCAAAGAAGCTAGTGAGTGCATCAATCCAATCCATCATTTCTTCTCAAGCCATCTTCCCATTGTAGATAGGAAGGTCAAGCTTAGAGTCCATGGTCATTCTCTCCATGGATTTCAAGGTATTCAGCAATAGCCTCTGGTCTACAGGCACCTCTTCTTCTTCCTCCTACAAAGGGTTTTATTCATCACTCCCCTCTTCTTCCATTCCAAAGTTTCCACTATCACCTTGTTTAATTTGCTCCTTAAGCCTTTCCATTTCTCAACTCATCCACTTCCCTTCTACATCATTCTCTTTCACTGCCATCATTAGTTCTGCATTAGTCATTCTATTTGGAAGTTCACTATCTTCCCCACCTTCTGACATGGTTGCAGCTTGTCTTCCTCCAAAGATCTACTAGTGGCTTTGAAACTACTTGGAGTAGAGCCCCAAACTATAACTAAATTATCACCTAGAAGTTCACAATACCCCTACTCGCATACAATCTAGGGCTCTAACAAAGAGTTCCCAAAACCCACAATGACAAGATTAGATCTTCTATCCAATCTTCTACACCCTTAAGGCACAAAATTAACACAACTTAGAACCAGTTAATCCAGGGATGGAACAGGGTTCTAACAATGCTAATCATCAATGTTGAGTGTAATAAAACACAAATTCCACACCAATTCAATACTGAGACACTATTTGGACACCAAAGCCTATATAGGGCTACAAGGAGAAGATATAGATTATAGAGGTAAACTCACATAGAACTCCCCCAAGGTAAGTCTTAACAACCCTCAATTACTCTAATCCAACTACCAAAAACACTCACCAAGTTAGGGCCCTTGATCAATCCCCTAACTCATCTTATCCTCAATTGTCTCCTAGGCCTAATAGGGCTAATAGGTCACTTTAACAAAGGAAGTTCCTTGAATTCAGATCCCCTTCTAATAAATCCAATTGGAACACCTTTGGAATCATTCCAAATGACTAAATCCAAAGATTTAGGTCTTCATTCCACCCCTAGTCTGAGTTGTGCACTCAAAACCTCAATTATGGACAGTCACCTCTAGATGCATGTCCAGAGAGTTTAATCATTCTTCTCTCCATAATTTTCTTCTTGACCTAAGACCCCCAAAATCTTAAACTACATCCTCCCTCCTTTCTTTCCATCGAGAATTAGATTTTTCCCATGGTGGAATCTCCTGGAAAGAGGAATTTAGTCTTGAAACCCTAGGTAGGGCCTTCATGTGACTAGTGGGCACTCAAAATGTGATAACTTTCATTCTAATTGGTTTCAAGACTTCAAAACAATTGCAATCTTATCATATGACATATAACCAACTTCTAAATTCCTTCAATGGCACATTGGGATCTGTACAGATTCATACACTTTAGAAACATAGTCGAATTCTTAGGAAACAAATAAAACTTTATTGAAATCAACTATGAAAACTCCTCCAGTCATTCCTCTAACATTTTAATAAGGTTTTTCAACCTTCTTATGCAATCTCCAATCTATTCAAACCAACTAAGGTGGTTGTGAACATTGGGATTCAAATTTTATATCTATTTCAAAAGTTGCACTATGCAACATTGACAACATTGACAACTTTTGAAAAAGTTGTCAATTTTCAATCAATCTAACTAATCTCTAATCCTAGACTCCACCTAGGACCTTAGAGAGGTAAAAAAACCATTTCAACATTCCTTAGTCCACTTAGACTATTCTATCCCTTCATAAATAAAATTGTCCTACAATGGCTAAGATAGACAACTAGGTTTATAACCACACCTATTGTCACCTTGCCTTACAAAATAGGACTTATTATTGCCATTGGATTCAAGATTCAATCAGTACCCTAACCCTTTGTATTTGGGCCAACTGATGTGCTTGCAATGGATGGATTTTAGGGTGCTCCTTCACCTTGGAGCAGAGCCCAAAACTATAACTAAATGATCACCTAGAGGTTCACAATACCCCTACTCCCATACAATCTAGGGCTCTGACAAAGAGTTCCCAACACCCACCATGACAAGATTAGATCTTCTATCCAATCTTCTACACCCTTAAGGCACAAAATTGACACAAATTAGAACCGGTTAATCCAGGGATGGAACATGGTTCTAACAATGCTAAGAATCAATGATGAATGTAATAAAATAAAAATCCCACACCAATTCAATACTGAGACACTATTTGGACACCAAAGCCTATATAGGGCTACAAGGAGAAGATATGGATTATAGAGGGAAACTCATATGGAACTTCACCAAGGTAATTCTTAACCTCCCTCGAGTACTCTAATCCAACCACCAACAACACTCACCAAGGTAGGGCCCTTGATCAATACCCTAACTCCTGTTGTCCTCGATTCTCTCCTAGGCCTAATAGGGCTAATAGGTCACTTCAACAAAGGAAGTGCCTTGAATTTAGATCCCCTTCCAATAAATCCTATTGGAACACCTGTGGAGTCATACCAAATGACTAAATCCAAAGATTTAGGTCTTCATTCCACCCCTGGTCTGAATTGTGCACTCAAAACCTCAATTCTGGATAGTCACATCTAGATGTCTGTCCAGAGGGTTTAATCATTCCTCTCTCCATCCTTTTCTTCCCAACCTAAGACCCCAAAAATCTTAAAATACATCCTCCCTCCTTTCTTTTCACTGAGACTTATATTTTTCCCATGGTGGAATCTCCTGGAAAGAGGAATTTAGTCTCAAAACCCTAGGTAGGGCCTTCCTATGACCAGTGGGCACTCAAAATGTGATAACTTTCATTCTAATTAGTTTCAAGACTTAAAACCACTTGAAATCTTCTCATATAGACAACTAGTTTTATAACCACACCCATTGTCACCTTCCCTTACAAAATACGACTTATTATTTCCATTGGATTCAAGATCTAATCATTACCCTAACATTTTGTATTTGGGCCAACTAATGTGCTTTCAATGGATGGATTTGAGGGTGCTCCTGCACCATACTCACAGGGTGCACTAATCTCAAGTCCTCTTGAGATGAGTTCTTGCAAATTTGATCCATGCTTCTGAATCTCCAACTCATCCATCCATACAGATTCTTCTTTAGGACTTCCCTGCCATTTGACCAAGTATTTCTTGCAAACATTCTTCCTTGTTCTTTTGATGATCTTTGTATCTAAGATCTTTTCAAGATTCTTTGGTTCATGAGGGGGTATCCATTCAACATCTTCTTAAAGTTCTTCCACTTGCACTATTGAACCTGCATTCACATCACCTTTGTATGGGGTTAGATCACAAATATTAAATATAGGAGAGATACCAAGGTGTGAGGGAAACTCTATCTCATATGCATTCAACCCATGCTTTTTCAATACTAGATAGGGTCCTACTTTCTTAATGAGTAGTTTAGTGTACTTTCCCTTAGGCAATCTTTCCTTCTTCAAGTATGCCCAAACCAAGTCTCCAACCTACACCTGGACATCCCTCCTATGCTTTTCCTTGGCTTGTTTATATTTCTCTTCACTTTTCTCAAGTGCCAACCTGACTAAGTCATGTATCTCCTTCATGCTCTCTACAAACTCCTCCCCATGAGCACTGACTGGAGTGTTTGGTGGAAGTTTTCTGAGTTCCAAGATGCCTCTTATAATTTTCCCATACACAAGCTAAAAGGGGCTCTTCCCTCTGCTCCTTTTGACTAAGTCATTGAAAGAAAACTCTTCATATGGTAGGACTAAATCCCACTTGTCTCTATATTATTTTTTCAAGCACCTAAGTAGATTTCCAAGTGATGTATTGACATCCTCTATCTTCCCATCCATTTGTGGATGATAGATAGAGCTATAACTCAAATTGGTCCATAACCTCTTCCACAAGGTCCTCCAAAAGTGACCAATAAACTTAACATCTCTGTCAAACAGTATGGTTTGACGTAAGCCATGAATCCTCACAATTTATTTGAAGAAAAAATTAGCAATTTATGATGCATCATTGGTACTTTTACAAGGGATAAAGTGGGCCATTTTTCTAAACCTGTCGACTACAACATAAATGCTATCATATCCCTTTTGTGTTCTAGGTAACCCCATCACAAAATCCATGCTACAACTTTCCCATGGACTTGTAGGAATAGGTGGGGGCTGGTATAACCTTGTATTGGTAGATGCACCCTTGGCTCTCTGGTAGATTGTACATGTCTCCACAATCTTCCTCACTTTAGTCTAAAGCTTAGGCCAATAATAAAACCTCCCTACCTATTCCAAAGTCTTGTCCAAACCAAAATGTCCCCTGCATGCTTTTCTCTGATGATGTTCTCTTTCATTGAACACTTGGGAATGCATAATTGATGTCACTTGAAAAATATGCCATTTTGGATCAAATAATCTACATACTCAACATGATAATCCTCATAAAAGTCAGAGCACACCTTATAAATATCACTGAAATCATTATCATCTTTATACATGTCTTTTAATGAATCAATCCCTACACTTTAGAGTTGGGTTTTATGCACAACTAAACACCTTTGGCTCAAGGCATCTACCACCTTATTTTAAACTCCCTTCTTATGTTTGATTGAAAATGTGTAGGCTTGTATTGACTCCACCCACTTCATGTGTCTGTGGCTTAGTTTCTCTTGACTGTTCAAGAAACTCAAGGCTTGATTGTCTGTGAAGACAAAAATTTCCTTTGGTAGGAGGTAGGCCTCCATTTCTTCAATGACTAGACCAAGGCATAAAATTCTAAGTCATAAGAGGAGTATTTCCTCTTTGCTTCATTCATTTTCTCACTAAAAAAGGCTATAGGTCCACCCTCTTGGCTCAAGACAACCCCTATAGCTAGGTTTGATGCATCACACTCAATAGTGAATACCTTTTGAAAATCAGGGAACACTCGGATAGGTTTCTCCATTATCTTTTTCTTCGGCATTTGAAAGGCTTCTTCTGCATCCTTGTTCCACACAAACTTACACTTTTGTCCATCCTTGATGGTTTCAAGGATAGGAGCACATAACTGACTGAAATTCCTAATGAATTTTCTATAAAATGAAGCAAGTCCATGAAATCTTCTCACCTTAGTCATGGTTCTAGGAGAAGGCCAACTCAAGATGGCTTCTACCTTCTCAGGGTCCATTTTGATGTTCCCACTTGCAATCTCAAATCCCAAGTATACAATCTCCTCCTACATAAAAACACACTTCTCCAAATTTATAAAGAGCTTCTCCTCATGCAGCCTCTTCAAGACCAATTTAAGATGTTCCAAATGTTCCTCCTTATTCTTACTAAAGATAAGGATGTCATCAAGGTACACTATGACAAATTTTCCAAGGAATGGTTTAATCACTTCATTCATGAGCCTCATGAATGTGCTAGGGGCATTTGATAGGCCAAAGGGCATCACCCTCCACTCATACAAGCCTTCATTTGTTTTAAAAATTGTCTTCCGCTCATCACTAGCCTTCATCCTGATTTGGTGGTAGCCACTCTTCAAATCCAATAGGCCCTCTATTCTAGGCATAGGAAACCTATACCTAATTGTGATTCTATTTATGGCTCTAGAATTAGTGAACAATCTCCATGTGCCTTCCTTCTTTGGGGCTAAAAGAGCGGGTACTGCACCAGGGATGAGGCTTTTAGTGATCAAACCCTTATCCAATAGTTCTTGTATCTATCTTTCCATATCCTTATTCTTCTCTAGAGTTATCTTATATGTTTCTTTGTTGGTAAAGGTTTCTCCTTGGATCAAGTCTATAATGTGGCTTATGTCCCTGATTGGTGGTAATTCATTTGGAAAATCTTTGTTCATAATGTCCTTATACTATTCAAGTAGATCTGTTACTTCTTGAGGGCCTACTCTCCTCAAAGGATTCACCTCCTTCTCATACTTCTTGGGTATGTCATCCTTTCACAAAAGGACTAAGGCATAGCAAGGGGTCTTCTCTTCTTTCAAAGTTTTCAAAAACTCTTTTTCACCTATAAATAAAAATTTAGGATCTTTTTGTTCCCATGTAGAATCAAATAGTGGTAAGAAAGTTACCTTTTCACCTTTGTATTTGATGGTGTATGTGTTCAACCTTCCATCATGGTGAGCCTCCACATCATATTTCCACGGCCTCCCAAATAGGAAATGGCAGGCATCCATTGGAACAATGTCACAGAGAACATTATATGTGTACTTTCCAAGTTGGAACTCCACCCAAGCTTGTTCCTCTATGATAGTCTATTGGGTCTTGGTGAGCCATGACAACTTGTAAGGGTTTGGATGTGGCACCCTTCTCAACTTCAACTTATTCACTACCTCCTCAGACACCAAGTTATCTGTGGATCCACTCTCAATCACTAGTTTCTAGACTTTGTCTCCACACTTGTAGGTAGTCCTGAATAAGTTCTTTTCTCTGAGGTGGCTCTTGAGTGCTTGGAGATTTTAGTAGAGTCCTCCTTAGCATAAGGGCTTCTCCATCCTCTAGTGGTGCATAAGATCCATGTGTATTTTTCCCTTGATTGTCTTCTTCTCTAACCATATGTGCCCTCCTCTTTGTCTGATTCTTTGCCTTCTCAGGATACTTTGAGGCTAGGTGCCCTATTTGGTTACATCTGTAACATCTTAGAGGTCCTGAACTTCTCCCTCCAGTCCTCCCCCTTGAATCTCCTCTTCTCCCTCTATAGGAACCTCTAGAAATAATCTCTCCAAAAGAGGTCTCTTGACTGGCCTCCTCAAAACTTTTAGGAGTTTTTCCTCTTCCACTTCTTGTTCCTCTACCTCTATTGCCAAAGTCTCTCTGGCCTCTTCCTTTCCCACCTTGATCTAGTTTTCTTTTGATCTTTTCCTCCACCTTCAATGCTAATTGAAATCATTTCTAGACAGTGGTAAGAGAACATAGGCTCAATTCATCTTGGATGTTCACCCTTAACCCTTGCATGTATCTAGAAAGTTTGACACTCTCTAGTTCCACCAACTTAGACTTCATGGCAAGTTTATGAAATTATTTTGTATAGCTTGAGATGTCCATCTCTTTTTGTCTTAAACTTTGTCTCTTCTTATGAAGTTGAACTTCATAGTCTTCAGGCACATAGGCTTCCTTCACCAAGGCCACCATTTTCTTCCATGTACTCACTGGATTTTTATCCATCTTCACTCTTTCTTCTTGAGTGAAATTCCACCAAGTCAGGGCAGATCCCTTCAACTTGGATTTAGCTATCCTTACCTTTTGATGCTCTGGTATCTTCCCATTGTAGACAGGAAGGTCAAGCTTAGTGTCCATGGTACTTCTCTCCATGGATTTCAAGGTCTTCAACAATAGCCTCTAGTCTGCAGGCACCTCTTCTTCTTCCTCCTACAAAGGGTTTTCTTCATCACTCCCCTCTTCTTCCATTCCAGAGTTTCCACTATGCCCTTGGTTGATTTTCTCCTTAAGCCTTTCCATTTCTCACCTCATCCACTTCCTTTCTGCATCATGCTCTTTCACTACCCTTAGTAGCTCTGCATTATTCATTCTATTTGGAAGCTCATTATCTTCCCCACCTTCTGACATGGTTGCAACTTGTCTTCCTCCAAAGATATACTAGTGGCTCTGATGCCACTTGGAGTAGAGCCCCAAAATATAACTAAATTATCACCTAGAGGTTCACAATACCCCTACTCCCTTACAATCCAAGGCTCTGACAAAGAGTTCCCAACACCCACAATGACAAGATTAGATCTTCTATCCAATCTTCTACACCCTTAAGGCACAAAATTGACACAACTTAGAACCGGTTAATCCAAGGATGGAACAGGGTTCTAACAATGCTAAGAATCAATGTTTAATGTAATAAAACACAAATCCCACACCAATTCAATACTGAGACACTATTTGGACACCAAAGCCTATATAGGGCTACAAGGAGAAGATATGGATTATAGAGGGAAACTCTTATGAAACTCCCCCAAGGTAAGTCTTAACCACCCTCAAGTACTCTAATCTAACCACCAACAACACTCACCAAGTTAGGGCCCTTGATCAATCCCCTAACTCCTCTTGTCCTCAATTCTCTCCTAGGCCTAATAGGGCTAATAGGTCACTTCAACAAAGGAAGTGCCTTCAATTCAGATCCCCTTCCAATAAATCCAATTGGAACACCTATGGAATCATGCCAAATGACTAAATCCAAAGATTTAGGTCTTCATTCCACCCCTGATCTGAATCATGCACTCAAAACCTCAATTCTGGACAGTCACATCTAAATGCTTGTCCAGAGGGTTTAATCATTCCTCTCTCCATCATTTTCTTCCCAACCTGAGACCCCAAAAATCTTAAAATACATCCTCCCTCCTTTCTTTCCACTGAGACTTAGATTTTTCCCATGGTGGAATCTCTTGGAAAGAGGAATTTAGTCTCGAAACCCTAGGTAGGGCCTTCCTACGACCAGTGGGCCCTCAAAATGTGATAACTTTCATTCTAATTGGTTTCAAGAAGTTGGTACTATGTCATATGAGAATATTGCAATTGGTATTGGAATAAGGTTTTCAATTGAGATTGCATTGGAATAAGGATTTTTCAACCTTCTTATGCAATCTCCAATTGTTTCCAACTAACTGAGGTGGTTGTGAACGCTGGGATTCAAATTTTACATATATTTCAAAAGTTGCACTATGCAACATTGGCAACTTTTGCAAAAGTTGTCAATTGTCAATCAATCTAACTAATCTTTAATCCTAGACTCCACCTAGGACCTTAGATAGGATAAAAAAACTATTTTAACTTTCCTTAGTCCACTTAGACTATTCTAGCCCTTCAGAAAGAAAATTGTCCAACAATGGCTAAGATAGATAACCAGGTTTATAACCACACGTATTGTCACCTTGCCTTACAAAATAGGACTTATTATTGCCATTGGATTCAATATCTAATCATTACCCTAACCCTTTGTATCTGGACCAACTGATGTGCTTGCAATGGATGGATTTGAGGGTGCTCCTACACCAATCCCAATCCCAATCCCTGAGCTTCTATAAATATCTATTATAAATATCTCCCCATCCTTTATACTAAATCGTCATGTCCCTTTTACATATCCTCATTTGTCCTACAATAGTTGTGATTAGATAACATTGTCTCACCCAGCCTTGCACTTCAACAACATCTTTTGTCAACTATCCTTGATCACATTATTATCCTTGGTTCATCATTTTCCAACATGAACATAATATTCTCCTCATCAAGAGGGTCCTTGCAGGATGTATCCTTCCTCATGTCTGACCTAATCTCCCCCATCAATCAAACAATCAATCTCTCTCCTTTGCAAAGGACATCTTGTGGATTTATTTCTTTGATCTTGGATTTTTTCCTTTGGATCTTTTTTATCATTTAAGGATTCTCATTGTTCCTCCCCTCAAGGTCACCATGATCCTTTCTATCATGGTGCATTGCGATTGAGGACAACTTGGGGAAAGGTCTTTTAATCATCTTGTTTTTGCCTATGAGTCAGTCGGATATGACCCTTGTACATTCCACCTGTGATATGTCGGGTTACATGGAGCACTTGGGAAATGTCATTTTTTTGTGGGTTCTCCAGCATCATTTCTACCATGCCTCCTTCTTGGATCCATCCATGATGTTGGGGCAACCCTTGCATGTCTTTTTTTGTCAGTCCTATGTAACACTGGTGACAAGGCCTTGAGTTCCCAATAACCTTGGCAGGTCTCTAATGTTTCTATATCAAACTAGTTTGTGCTCTCCATATTTACACAATGAAATCCCCAAGTCTTGTTGGCTGCATATAGATTAATCTTGCATCCTGCACTCTTGCATCCTACATCGAGCATCATCTTGCATCATTTAGAATCATATTTCATTCATGCATCTTTACTCATGGTTGGATTTCTATTTATACTCCTTCCCATCTCCTTTTTTCTTCCCGTTGGTTCTTTTTGAGAAAATTCCACTAAGTTTCCTCTTTGCGTTATTTTCTTGAGGGGGCACAACCCCTTATCATCTAATTCTTGCCTAGGGCATCTTATTTTCTTATCTTTGATGCAATGCCACTTGCGGCGTTGCATCAAAGAGGGGCAAAATGTAGACACCTAAAAATCCACTTGTTAATTAAATTTATTTTTATTAATAAAAGTCCTATTGATATCATCATTATTTATTTAATTAATTAATTATTATTGTTATTATCCTCCCTTATTTTAATTAAACTCGTTTAATTAAAGAATCACTCCCAAAAATATTTAAATCAAATTTAAATATTAATCCCTCCTATTTATTAAATCAATTTAATAAAAAAAGTGCTTAACCCAAGACCCTTTAAATAAATTAAATATTTATTTAAATCCCTAAAAACTTAGATATCTTCTAGACTCTTCTAAACCTATCCTCTCATCCCTAATCACTCCCTAATGTCGATTAGGGGGTGATTCCTAACCCTCTTAGCCTAACCCTCTCCCCTTGACCCAAAATCAACACCCTCATTAATGAGCCTTACAAACTCATTAATAACCCCTTACACCCTCATTAATGGCTCTTATAGCCTCTTAATGAAGGCCTATCTCCCTTCTTCCACCCTTGTCCCCTAGCACTATTCCCTAGTGTTTCTCACACATGTGTGAGCAACCCTTGATCCTTTCAACCCATTAATGCCAATCATATCCCTTCCTAGCCATACCCCTAACCCTGACTCTGACTCTAACCACCCTTCCTAACCCAAGCCCTTCCTCAAATCATATAAATAGTCCTCCTTCCAAGAGAAAATAATAAATTCATTCTTTCATTTCATAGCATAGTTATAATGTTCATTTGCATCTAGAATATCATAGCATATATTAGCATTGTTAGATTTCCTTCATGTTTTCATGTTTCATAGCTCATCTTAGCTTAGTTTAATGGATTAACCTAGTTTGTTTCAAGAATTTCATAATTATTTTCAATCTGTATCACATCTATATTCAAGTTAAAATGAATCTTGCATTCCATTCATAGCCTAGAATCTGCATCTCATCACTTACACCACTGGAACCCTAGGGGCAAAACTGGTTCCCTATACCATGTTTTGTGTCACTTTTAGGGTCTCCATGGCTTACAAATGATCTTAATATTCCCTAATTTGCATTGGGGATAAGTTCATTGTGCTAGGAGATCACACCAAAATCCCTCTTAAACGAGAAAATCAAATGTTGCCCATGTGCTCCTGTTTTGGCTCAATCTGAGGTGGTTTCGTGAATTGTTTTTACTATATGTCATGTATGCTTTGTTTGAACTCATGTTCGAATGTCTTAGCATGCTCGCGAAAGGTTAGGTTCACATCATCCGCAATATTTTTAAGGGGTTTTGGGCTATTCATTAAATGTTATTCCACCCTTCTATATATTTCATATAACAACCTAAGATAGACTTATGGGGGTATTTGTGCATTCATAATATTGTGTTTTCTAGCATTAGCTCATTACTTCAGTGCATTATATGCACCTAGTATTGGATATACTTACTTATAGATATCATGTGACTTGTACACTCTTAATTTAAGATAGATTGTGCACCAAAAATGATATATTCTTTAATACATTGGGCGTGCATTCACATCTTTTTGTGGTGTATTCTATGTATACCCACTTGCATATCTCGTTTAAACAATCTAATCTAGAATCTCGTAATACTTGTATCCTTTGATGGAATTGGATCTTTTATCCCCTATCATTGAAACTTCTTGATCTTGGGTGACTATCTCCTTAGCCAAATTTTATGCATCAACATAATATTTGTAAAATATGACCTGATTATAAAACACAATAAACATATGCTTTAGTCATTGGCAATGCAATAGAGAGAAAACAAGGGGTTGAGTGTACACAAACTTTGAAGAGAACAACTAGATGCATAGGTTCTCTTGGACATTAGTCAATGAGTTATGCTAATTATGAGCTTGTGGGTTGCATGTGGAATTTTCAATGGTGCAATCAAGAAATTTGTTACTATCATTTACATAAATAGTAGGAAACCTCCAAGCTTCTTGTTATAAAATTCACTTAGTAAAATGGCCTTACCTAGGATGTGTAACATCCATCTTCAAATCATTTCAGTCACTTGTGGTATTGTCATTGGCTCTTTTTAAAGATGACATGAACCTTCACAAGATTTGAATCCTAGGGAGTCACACTTAACCATAAACTATTCACATTGGTTACATAGAATGACAGGGCCTTTCTCACTACATTTCCTACAATTTGAAGTTTGTTCATTTTTTGTATCTTCCTCTACTCTTCATTTCAATAATATGCATGCAAGACCATCTAGATATTACCCTCGAAAAAAAGAAGAGGATTTATACATAATGTTAGTCACATGTCACTAACTTACCCTTATCTATTATATCATACAAAAAAAATTAAATATAACTTCTAATTTTATGAAATAAAAATTCCCCTTCTTTATTTTTAATCAATAAAAGAAATATTCATAAAATATTTTCTATGCTCTTAAACTAGTACATACAGATGATGCTTAAACATCATATAATTGCATATATACCTTCTCAATGATCTAATAAAGTTGTTTCCTTGATGCTCTCCAACTTTAGGCAGATCTAAATTGTCTCGTTAAATTATATCATGCATCAATAACATATTTCATATTGCTTCCCACCTCTGTCTTTATCCATGTCATTTGTTTGTTTCTTTTTTAATTGAAGGAATCTTTAAATGTCTCTTCCTCGTCATGATATTGCACTTTAAGATAGTCTAGAAAACATTGACTAGTGCATATAAAGACAAACCCCACTATCAAACATCCATTTTCCAGTTTTAATATTCATTAATAATATTTTAATATATCCATTTTCTAATTTTTATATTGTTTTAGTGGTTTCAGTTAAATATAATAGTGAGCCAATAATTCTTGTTGAATTGGTTGAACTGTCTAGGATACTACGAGGGCTTTTAAAGCATCTAATTCCCTTCCTCCACGAGCAAGTAAGTTGTAAGCCATGATCACAAGTGATAAACTATAAAGGGCGAAAACTTTCTGGAAATTGTAATATTTACATTTCCAAGGCTGCAAAAAGAATTCTGTTTTTAAGGAATACAGACTTTTGTAAACAATTTCATCTTTTACTGATTAACAAAGATCGATAGGCTTAATTTTGAATTTTGAATATTTTTGTATTAGACGAATAAAATAATTGTTCATAAGTGGTTAATTTCAAATATCATTTAATTTAATAGTTGAAAATTAATTTTGATCAATAGAAATGAGATTATATTTTTTTGAGTATGGATGATTTATAAAATTATTATCTAGTATTTGATCATTGAATGGGATGATGTTTAGGTAAGGTACTTTTTAACTTCGATATAATTTGTATAGAGTTAATTTGAAGAGACATGATATTATTATTAAGATTCAATTATACAGTTTTTAAATCAAACTCGTGGACTTATGTTTCATGAGTAGCTGTTCACAAGAACCCATTTCTCATGAGAATAAATGGTACGCTTAGCACTCATTGCATCTAGACACTGCTCATATAGGTGAAGTATTGGACCTTTCTAGGAGGTTATCTGTCCTACTTAGCTTACCATGGAGTTTACCTCAAAGTTAAGTATACTTAGCTTGTTATCCTATTTGCAAAACCTTGAGCAAGTATTGTGCGTTAGAACTATTCATTATAAAATTTCATTAGCTCATCAATTGATATATAGAACATACTTTCTACAACAAGTCAAATTGTATAATATTTACATTAAATTCATTAAATTTACATTAAAATGAAACCAGATCTTACTAATATTTTATGTAAAATAAAAATTTTCCCTAATTCAAATATCATTCTAACAAACTACTATAATACAATTATAATATTTTCTACAATTCCACATTGAAATGTTCTTAAACCTGCTCTTATAATCTTCTTTTATACCAATTACCTCAATCGTTACATCATTACACCATCAAGTACTATTATTGGCTGTATTGTTTTCCAATAATATATAAATTACGCAACTACCTCAAGACTTTGTTGTTGAAGTACAGTTTATGTCTTTGTCAATAATAATTTACTACTTATCTTCATAGTATATCCTTTTCCTACTTTTTAAGGATTCACAGTAAAAACCTTATCTTGCCTGCTCAGGACAGATCTGAGTATATGTTCATATCAAGATCGAAATTACTTTTGCATCTGTTTTCTCTAAGATCTTAGAGACCCCAGGCTCAGTAATTGGTCACTGTTGATTTATCTTTTTTATAGCTGTGTTTGATTATTTTTAAAAAAATGTTATTATACACTGTCTGGATTTCTCCTTTTTTTACCCTTTTCAAATCAAATCTTAAATTTCTACAATTTATGATGGTGTATATGTTTAAACTCTGACACAGTCAAATCAATAAACCCCATTTCGCATCTTTAAATGCTTTTTTTTTCTGTCTAAGATTCACAAACATGGGTGTTTTGTAACAAGATTTTACTTGCAACGATTACTGGGAAACATAAATTTTCCTTGATGATTGTTATAGTTGAATCATCAAAATAGGTGTAAATTTGTGGGACAAATTAGTCCAACTTAATTTGAATATATACACACAGCTACTCAAATTTATACATCAAGCCGATGTTTGGAATCACAAGGCTTTGTCAATTAAAATGACCCCCAAAATGCTAATGGGTCATTAGCCTGGAACTAATTTTAATAAATTTAACACAAGTGCAAATTATTTGATTTCAATGGTTATGATGAACAAACTTGAGCACCAATTGACACTGTGATCCAAAATCTCAAAACTCAAAAACCATTTCTATAAATAACATGAGCAAGTAACAGGTTTTCACCTTGTACCTTAGCTTAAGAATACATAATTATACAACTCAGATAATTATCTACAAAACAGAACCCCCTTGTTCTGATTTTCTGCTTCTAGGATGTGCAATCGTAACGAAAAACTTGAAAACATGGAAGATTTTAGAAAATGACTTGCACTTTCTCAAACTTGATCTTCTCACCCCTTTGAGCCAACAATTCTTAGGCAGTTGAACTTGAGGCTCCTCCAGCTTGGAATTTAACAGAGTTGAAACATCATAATATTCTTCCCACAATACATCCATTTGCTCTGCCTCTGTTCCGTCTAATGACAGATTTTTGCCCCTCAAATTCACTCCATGGCTTTCATCCAATGACAGATTTCTGCGCCTTAATTTCATTCCATGGCTGTGATCCAATGAACTATGTTCACTCTGACCTCCATTGCATATTATCACCTTTTCACTTAGCCATTCATGATCAGTATTTGTTGAATCCATGAGATCCATCATTAAGCACAACAATAGAATTTTCCTCACAGACCTGCAAATATGCTCGCTACAGATTGAGAGCAGAGACACCCATTTTCATAGATTTATGTATATGACTTATAATTTTGGGTCAACATGATGTGACTTAAATGGCTAAAGCAGGTGTCAAATCATTCGTTTTCAAAAAAATAAGACCAGATTCCCTGAAATGGGGGTTGGATTGGAATGATTTTGGACATTTCAGTGGTAGAAGGTAAGATAATGCCAAAAAACTAAATGTTGTTGCGATGATTTCGGATCATTTTGTTGCCCATCAGCTTGGCTCATGTGAGGAGTTGCTGGGATTCCTTTCAAGCCACTTTCAAATGTTGTTTCACCAAACAGATCTTTGAAAAATGTGCCCAACACAATGTAAGGGTGAAATTATCATACTTAAATTCTCGCTTTTTTGAAAAAGTAGTAAATTCTTGTATTTAACTTATTTTATAGTTTATTATTAGGAGTATTTATCTTTATTTTCTTTTAATGGGTTTTTATTCTTTGTGTTAAGATCATCATTTTATAGTTTCAAACCATGTTCATGTGATGTTCATGTGGTTCGAGATTGATCTAGGTTATTTTTAAAGAGATGTATGAAGTTTAAATTTTAAATTATTAAATTAAAATTCTTTCTCACCGTGCTAATTATTAAAAATTAGTTATCACGTATTTTATGTAAAATATAATTACTTCATAGTATTTAATAACATTTAATGTATACCTAATTTCGTAAGGGTATATAAGTAGTACATATGTTGACTTTAAAAGGCATTTTAAGAATTGAATGGTCGTTATCATTTAGGTCACCCACATGTTTGCAAATGTTGTGTTTGATGTTTCTCATTATTGTTAATTTGGCCCGTGAAGAGGTTTGAAGTACGAGAGCTTATGTAGTAATGGATGGAGGATATAATTACCAATCATTTGAGTATCGGATCAATGTAAACACACAAGACACACAAGACACACACACACACACACACACATATATAACAATAATTTTATTGATTCAACATAAAATACACAGATAGCCTTTGGAAGAACTCGAGCATGAATTACAATGATATACAAGCACAAACAAGTGTATGGCTAATAAACAATATCCTCAAAGCATGTTTACAAATGTTGTGTTTGATGTTTCTCATTGTTGTTAATTTGTTGTAGCCTCCTACATGTTTACAAATATTGTATTTGTTGTTCTCAATGTTGCTAATTTGGCCCACCAAGAGGGATGAACTAAGAGAACCTATGTAATCATAGATGAAGGATCTAATTAATAATCATTTAAGTGTGTAGTGTTAACACAAAACATTCATAATTTTACAATGTAAACACGTGCAATATATATATTGAACATTAATTTTATTGATGCAAATATAAAATGCATTGACAGTCTTTGCCACATGGACTTACAATCAATATAAGAAATCAAGCTTGAATCACAATGAATTACAAGAACACACAATTTTATGGCTCCTAAAACAATATCCTCAAAGAAAACATTGAGTGTGATGCTTTCTAATAAACTGTACTCATTAGCTATTAAACTTCGATATAAAAGCAAATATCTTATAGTGCAAAATTGATCAACTTTTATAGTAAATCAAGATGAAATGTGTTAACACCAACCAAGATTTGTTACATTGCCATGTGCCAAGATTATGGGTCCATCATTAAATGATTTCTCCTTTGATTTAATTAAGGAAAATTGTATATGATGCCTCTTATGATGTGTGTGGCATGATGCATGCATTACGACTCAAAGTAGCCTTAACGTAAAACATTCCTAAGAATAATAATTCTACGAATGGTATTATCAATTGGTGTAAGTATCAAATATGCGATGTATAGCTAAATGAAGCCTTTCTTAAGTACCTAGAAATGGCATGACATGATAAAATTGTAATCCTCATAGAGCTCTAGTGTTAATTTGAAGAAAATGTGATGAAAATGCATTACAACCTAGTTGGATTACTATCTAGAACTTTATGTACAAAAAATAAGGATTATGACAAGAATTAACCTTTGCAATAAAAATATGATGACTATGACACTCTTAAGAACTTGCTAAACCAAACATACATAAGAAAAATATTTTCATTAATGATGAGAATAACTCACCATAGTTGGAATAAAAAATATAAATATTTACTAACACATCCAACAAACCATACATCAAAACCAAGATATGCTCACCTTAAAATGTAGATCTTATGTTGGCATCAAGATATCCTACCCAATCCATAATCATAGGGCCATGTATATACATTATCCTACATAAAAGAGTTCTCCAAAATAACAACACATAAATATGGAATTAAAAAAATATATCTTCAAGACCCTCAATTCAACAATAAATAGTGAATGCATCCATCAAATGACACATATACAACCTAGAATTATCACTATGTAGGTAATGTCAAACTTGAAAATGATGAAGAGAATCAATGATCCATTAATAGTAAATTGAATAAGTACCACGAGGAAAAAATCTCCTATGACAAATCTTCAAAATTTTGATAATAGTTACTGGTAAAATTCATGCTCATGGGTTTATAATAGAAATTTGTTCATTTATTATAACATTTTTAAGAAGAAATTATGTACTAGAATCAAGTATCAATCATTTATTTATTTTTAAATAAGTTGTTATATATTATTTGTGTTACATATACAATTATTTTAAAAAGATAGGTAGACGAGTATTATATCTCAAAATTATAAGACAAAATTTTAAATAAATATATATTTGAATATGAAACAAAAGAATAACTGATTAATTTCTACATCGTAAGAATTATAATCTAATAGAAATGAAGGTAGATTAAAATAAATAATTTTACAATTTAAAATTTTATTTTTATTTTTATTCGTAGAAACAATAAAGCATAAATAATAAAGATAATAAAATGTTCTTAATATTGTTATCCATTAAAATTTAAACTTCCCAAGATTCTTATCTAAAAAATAAGACCATAATTATGTTTGAATTTGATAGAAAAATAAAGTACATTATCTAATCGAACAAGTTAAAACTATAAAACTTCTAAGACAAATCCTTAAAATTAAAGAGGGCATGAGGATCATGATACTTCAAGTTATAATGGTCAAAAAGTACTTTCTCCTTTTAATCTTTACATAGACTAATATTCAATCACGTAATTTTCTACTCTGCAAATCTATTATTGTTCAATGGAGGTCGATTTCAACGCACAAGAAAACAAATGCAAAGCTTTGTTTCTCCACCTTCCCCAACGAACGCTTCACCACATTTCAATGCACCCCATGCTGTCACTCAACGTTATGTGCGGCTCTCAACCTCCTCCATTGGGCTGGCATTCACTTTTATATAATTTTAAATTGAAACCTAGGTACCTTTTAATGGGTTAGGGGAATTTTTTTGTTGAATAGAGTTTTCATTTTATGGCTGTGATGTCATTCTACTCATTTTATAAATCAATAAAAACTAATGCTTATTGACTTGATATAATCTAAATATAAATCACCCCTATTGGGGGTTGAAGATGCTAGGTGTGATTTAACTAAAACGATTTAGTAGTTGGCTGCCTTATATTTTAAAGTCATAAAGGAATATATATTTTATGATTAAATTATTATATTTTAATAGATTATAAGACATGGGATTTCTATCTATTCTAGTATGAATGAAAAAGATTTATTAAATATGAATGGTCATTAGAGGCAAGTTTCTATGACTAATTCAAATATGAGTTCAAAATTCTAAAGATGCTGTGGATTTCAAAATATGGAGTTTCTATGAGAGGAATTCAAAATTCCAAAGATGCGGAGGCGGGAGACCAAGATGAAGATGATTAGAATGGATTGGGGGAAGGTTGGGTGGTTTTCCTGTGTTTGGATGCATTAGGTGATGATGCCCAGCTCATGGGTTTTGGTCTTGAGCCCTTCTGTTGTGGGCTATGGCTCTATTTCTCTGGTCTTTTTCCTTTTGGGTTTAGGCATCTTTTGGAGATTGTTTCCTTCATGGTGGTTGAAGGACATTTTGGTTGGATTGGGTGGATTACTTGGCTATTTCTAGGCACAACATATTTGGTTGATGTCCTAGTCCTCATGGTTGCAATTCTCACAATCTTTGGAATGGGTGATGTTTGTTAATGGACGCTTTGTGGTTGATTATGGGGTGTCTTGTTCTACGCTTCATGCTTCTGATGTTTCGAACAGTGCTCAAATTGGGTGTCATGTCTATTTTATGGGTGGCCCATGGAGGTAGTGGAGTTCCATTTGTGGGAGATCCCTATTGCGCCTCTCCATTATATGGCTTCCTTTTTGTTCGACAGTGGTTTCGAGGGGACTGTGTTCCCATTGATTGACCCTGACCGTACTCTATTTGGTGGTGTCTCAAACATTTCTATCCTTGAGGCCACATTGGTCTATGTTTTATTTAAAAGACTAGAGTTTTCTCTCGTTCACTTTGACTACCATGCGGAAGGTTTTCAATGTTTGGTGAGTTTGGCGAGTTTATTCATGGTGTATAGTGTTTGTGTCGCACTGTTGGTGGTGATTGGATCACTTCACTTGTAATGGGAATGGAATGGCTTGGGTTATAGGTGTAGTGCCTACCCTAGAGATACTATTAATTGCGTTCAAATCTAACACTATAGACTCTCATGTGATGAGTAGTTGCTTTACGAGATATGTTGCATTTTTCAGTTAATGGATATATTTATCATGTGAGATGAGTTTATATGTTAAATTTGATTACATGATTATAATTACATATGATTATTGGTCTAACCTTGCTAACTCATTTTATGATCTATAAGTATCCTTCTTTGTGTATTTTCCTAATGAGGGGAGGCAGTCGTAGTCACTCCTACAGAAGATCTACACGATGTCGTACTCCTCCTTCCTTGCTTGTCATTGTTTATATATATATATATATATATATATATATATATATATATATATATATATATATATATATATATATATATATATATATATATATATATATATATATATATATATATATATATATATATATATATATATATCTGTGTGTGTGTATCTATTATTGTTGTTTGAAGATGGGCCAAAGTTCACACGTGGGAAAACCCTATGGTTTTGGGTATTGTTGTTTAGTCTCTTGATTTTGTTTTGGGTGGTTTTGAGTTCCTATTAGGAATGGCAACACTGAGAGGGGGGGGGGGGGGGTGAATCAGTGTTCTATAATATTGATTTCTAATATCTGAAACTTAACTCAATAACTTAAATGTTGAACTGGATATTAAAGCAAGTAAAGTAAACAACCATAACACATAACACCAGATATGATTACGGGGAAACCTTAGCCAAAGGAAAAACCCTGGTGGAAATTAATACCCACTAATAATTGTACTTGTGTATTATGAACCTGTTAATGTTCCTTAGCCCTATTAGGAGTTGTCATTACAATGACCTTGTCAAGGGTTAGACCCTGTTAGGATTCTTCAGTAAAAAACCTTGTTAGGGGTGGTTGTCTCACTGCCAGAGCTCACTGCTCAACGGAGAAGGCTACAACCTCCTAGATATTAGATACACACTATATATGCAATGGTGAACTATTGCTATGACACTGCTTGTCTGATCAGTTCCTTTTGTGCGCTGATGCTTTAACCTCTTGTAAAGCTCTATATCATTCTGATTGCTCTTCGCATACTTCTTCTCTTCTTCTATCAACTCTATATCTCATACCATGCTCAAATACAAAAGCGCATGTCTTATTTATAGGCGCAAAAAAAACTATTCACTAGGTCGGCCTATAACCTATTACATACAATGCTTCCAAATGAATTGGCTCAAGCATGTTTACATACATTGATATTATCATGTTTACAACATATTTACAATAGGTGCATAGCCTATACAAAATAAAATAATGATTGCTCTGTTATGTTCTATCGCTCACTGACTGTGTCACTTCAACTCGTTGTAACTTCTTCATACTAACTCATCTGATCATGTGTTCTTAGACTTAGCATGATTACATACTCAAAAGCTTATCTTCAAGGGTGCATACCAAAACTCGATCATACACACGTGCGTTGATGCTCTGTTCATAAGGTGCTTTACTGAATGCTATGTTCTTCATACTTAGCCAATTTGTTATCTTCTAAGTTATTGCACTGACACCAAAACTCTATATGACTTTGTTGCCATAATGACAACACTAAAAATTAGTCATATACACCAATATAGTCAGCTTGCCAACAATTCCTTGTATCCTTTGATGTCAGTCTCATTTTTATGGTTATGAGATGTGTAGGATTATGATCTTTATTTTCTCTCCCTCCATGTGTTAATCACATATACAAATATGCATATATGGGTGCACACATATATGCATACTTGTAAATATTAAGTTATTGATGTGTATGTAGTAATGTTCCTTTGAGTGTATTAGTTATGATCGTGATTCTATGCATATTATGGCTTTAGATAAATAAAATAAATGCAAAGTGAATAAAAGAAATAAATAGAATATAAAAGTAAATAAAACTAATTACCTACTCCTATATTTACTCTCTCTCTCTCTCACGACTTCTTAGTGTAGGGGGTGGGGGTGGAACTCAAGACCTCTTGTTTGTGAGAGGTCCCAAGTACCATTGGGTTAGTGACTTTCTTGAGAAACATACCCAAATGTATCATATTTATATAAGAGTTAGTTATTATTCATTATAATATTAATAAAACTATATAAGTGGAGTTAAATAATTTAATAAATCTTGATAGGGGTAAGTTATTACGGGAAGGGTAGGTGAAATTTAGTTACCTAAGGGGTAAAACTAATTATTGGCTAATTCCTAATTAGAGTATTTATTTAATAAGTAGGTAAGGATGTTTCTTTATGGGAAGTAACGCCCTCAACCTATTGAACTACCCATAAATTTATTTATTGGGAGAGATTCTTGAGTAGGGGAAGAGATTTTTGGGGCCTGGAAAGAAGGACTTCTCAGGAAGGTGCATGAGGATTGGGAAAAGGCAAGGCTCGGGAAGGGTGCTATTATCACTCCAGGGACCTTTATCATAGGAATCTAGGTAGGCTTTAAATCCCAAAAAAGCCTTCACTATGTCTGTGTTTTCTTGCCTGACTGATAAGGTTGTATGTGCTTCATAGATCTTTTACTGAATGTATTGATGCTCACATTAGAGTTAAAATTCTTAATAAGGAAATAAACATTAGCAACAATCTCTAAAACACATGTGAATGCATATAGTTTAGGAATTGGATTTAAAATTTAATATTTGGGTACAATTATTTAAATAATCTTGATATGTGAGAGAATTTTTTTTTAAAATTAAATATTAATAGGGAAGGGAATGCTCTATTTACATTTAGAATTAAGGATAAAAAAATGCACAAGCTAGAAATGGAATGAGATTAAATTAAAAATTTAATGCTGGAATAATAATGTTATTAAATTTTTAAGTTTATTGTAATACTATCATTAAATTTTAAAGTTTATTTTAATAATGTTATTAAATATTGAAAGTTTATTTTAATAATGTTATTAAATTTTAAATGTTATTAATAAATTAAAAATTTCTTTTAAAAAATTATATACATATGTTTATATTTTAAAATAAAGTATAAGTGGGGGGCGGGGACCCCATCCCCACTACATGGCTCCACGGGGGAGCCACGCAACTACCTCTGCCATGAGGCAGGGCACTGTGAGCTCTACCCGCGCGGGCCCTCTCCCATAGGGAGGAGTAGGAGGGGTAGGGTGGTCCCCCCTGACCACATTATCTTGTTTAAAAATATATATACAATATATTCTTTTTTATATATAATAAAAATTTTAGATATTTGAAAAATGATTTATTTATATTCTTAAATTTAATTTGTTTTGTTTAAAACTGTCAATTTTAATTTATTTAATTTGTTCAAAAAGTAATGCCCAAATAGAACACAACTAGGGTTTAATAAGTATATAACCCAAACACCTTTTTAAAATTCTAAAACCAAAATAATTATAGAGCAAAAAAAAAACAAAGGGACCATACCCTACTTGACCATGGTGACTCAAAAACATTTTGCAGGATAATTACAAGCACTACCACTTGGGTCTCTGAATAACCTGCACTGAGTATTCAAATAGGTACAGAAGTACATGGTATGGATAAAGGCACACACCCTGCCCTTCTTCTATTATTATAAAAATAACTCAAAAGTGCGATTAGATTGATGCGGTAATACATGACACAAGCTTGACAACATAGAGACATAGACGTTGAGCTTCCACAGAGATTAGAATGATGTGAGGCAAAGTGTAGCAGAAGTGTGGGGTGGTATATTAACAATCTAAGGAAAGGTGGACCCTGTCGTTTGTAGGGAAATTTTCAACTATCGGGAGAGACGCAATGGAAGCATGGGGTGCTCATCCCTCATTTATTGAAACTAAAAGGAAGTACCCACCCTATGTTTCTATGATGGGATAATGCATTCTGACCAACCTATAATAGATTGGAAGGGTATACAAGTCAGTAATTCAAATACAATCAGTGCATGGTCATGCTTATCAAGAGATAACATGTTGTTCCATGTAAGAAGAAAAGTACCAGATTGACGAGGTCAAAGATGTTTAACAGTGCATTTTAAAAGTAAAATAATGAACTAAGGATCCCAATGATGAAATGACATTTTCTAGGATAAATTACAAAGAGTTTTCTAGTTAGACAAGGCATGGGATGATTCATTTTTTTGTCAAAAGGATTTGGATTATCATATTAGGCATTACTATGGCAGAAGTCTTAGTTGGCTTGAAATCCATTTTTGTAGGATTTTTTCAAATGCATGTTAAGTTGGAACTAATTGCATGTTTCTTTTGCAATTGGTAAGTTAGAAAAAGACGAAGGATAAAGCATGGAAGGAAATCATAAATACCTTATGGGGGTCATACATTTTCATCCAAATTTTTTATTCCACTGTGTTGTTGACATGGAATTGGTTGTGAAAGAAGGAATATGGTTTCTATCGGTAATTTTGCAAGAGACTTACAAAGACTAAGGCCACAAGTAGTAGGGAAACTTGGCTTGTAGCTATAGATGTATCAAAAGGACTCACGATGTTTATAGAGGTATCAAAACCTTTAGGTACAAGAGTAGGCTATGTCTACCTCTTGCAAATGACAACTATCTCTATTTTATGCCCATTAACCTATCTTTCAAGGAAGGTTACAAAGGAAGGCTTTGGTGAATGTCCAAGAAATGAGGATTCTCAGGCATTCATCACCCTAATAGACTCATAAAAATATTTTTATTTCATGGAGGAAGAAGATGAGAATCTACCACCAATGGTCTTCCCTAGGAGGTGTGAGGTTGAAAATCTTGTATTTGTGGCACTATTGTAACAATAAACCACTAGGTGTGATAAAAGCATGGCTCATGGGTTAATTGAGTTGCCTTGACTTAGGAACCACCAGTGGGCCCTGGCATCGATCATGATATGAGACAAAACTAGCTAGAAATCATTCCAAATGAAGAGCTCTCCTTTTTGAATAAATAGTGACAATTGGTTGTGTTTTTCATGTTGTTGTCCTATAGCTTGCAGCATCCCATATTCTATAAAATGGATTCCAAGGCCAGACTAAGGGGTTGAGAAAATAGGGGTAGAATTAGCATGCATGTAGGAATATTATAGGTTATGGTCCGAGTAGGGGAATTAGATGCAGTTGTATTCCATATTCGTGAATGAGGTTTTTTATTTTTTGCAATATATTGTAAATGGCCTAGAATTGTCTCCATAGAATGTATATCAGATATCTAGATTCAATAAACTAAGGGTTTATTTGAATTCATCTTTGCACTCTTTACTATAATTTGTATTTTTTATTTATTTTCTCTCCTTCAAGGATGGAGTTCAAATGTAGTGTATGGACAATAGTAACTAGTGTATATGAAATGGATACTTAAGTAAGAGTTCTAGGCTAGTATAAGAGGGATGTGTCAATTTCAAGAGTTGGCATGCTATGATCCCAATGATTCTTGTCTTTGTTGTTTTTATGAATTTAATATAGCTTAGAATTTGACTTTGTGGCTCTAAATAAGGCACTGGTCTATACATGGCTAGCGATGTTCTTAATTACTAAAATTTTGAATCAACTTTATTTCTTGGTGTTTATTTCTAACATCGGTAGTCTAAGGCTTCTAATTTGTGATAAGGTAGAACTAAATTAGAGTTGAGCTGACTCTGTAACACAACACATATATACTCTAATACATTGGATTTAGAATCATATCTACAAAATTATGCAATATCAAAATTTCATTTGACATCTCACCGTAAAAATTTCATTAAAGGTTTACTCGCCTAGGCTTTGTAGAGCTTGAAGTGAAGGAGACATTCCATATTTATAAGGAATTATCAAACAATTGGCTAGTTGTCTTAGATTCCTACTTATGGGAGAAGGATAAATCCTTAGGTGAACCTGAGACATCACTTGGAACAACCAACATGTTGGTTCCTCAAACTAGACTTTATGCTTTCAAAAGCAACCAATACATCTATAGTTATTAAGGAAGGGTTAGATCCAAATATAAGCTCTAAGATAAATGGACCAACTATAGGGACAAGATTTCCCTCTGCACTTCTGGCTCTACAAAACCAAGGAGGGTACTCCTAATCTAGTAGAACAAATCTTACTCCAACAATTACAGATTGGATTTAACGAACAACAAATAATGATAAGAAAATACTAAATGACAATCACTCATTTATTGATTCTCCATTATCATTAGGTAGGATATAACTTGTAAGTCACAAAACTTCAAAGATTTTGATAGATTTATATCAATTTTTTAAGAGTACAATAAAACCTTATCAAGCAATGCTTTCTATAAACTAGCTCCACTGTTGGCTAGTGCCTTATCCATTGGGTGACATATTTGTAAGGAAACTCAGGTGCGGAAATAGCTTCCTACGCTAATCTCTATAGGAGAGTATTGTGCAAATTCTTATAAATCCTTACAATTTCAAATTCGTTAACTACTTTAACAAAGATATTGCAACCACATACCATGCATACAAAAAAATAGAGAATGACAAAATGATATACCCTGGGGAAACCTTTCGATAAAAACCCCAGCACTCCAAAACCTGCACAATGTATTGATCAAAACTATTACAGCTTACAATACACTTGCAATGCAAGTTCTTTCAGAAGATTTCCAAAACCTTGAAGACAAATCACGGCAGCATAAAAATGTTCCAACCATACACTTGCATCACATCTCTTCACAACCCTAAAAAAGCTTATATCATGCGCTTCACTTTTTAGGGCTACTCCCAAAGATAACCGTATTAGGGTTTTACCATTCTCTGAGAAAATAGGAACCTTGCGATTGGGGAAGAGTGTACAGTACTCAAATTTATCAGTTGCCACATGTCTTCAACTGTCATTGAATCTTCCTAACATAGCTCTTACGTGTCATAGGAATCCGTCATAACCGTTTTAGCCATGATCTCCTTACACACAATTCAAGATGCCAACACATCAACATTATTTGCAAGAAATACATTTTACAAAATAAATAATAAGAATAGGAATTATCCAAGGTTGAGACACCTTATTCCTAACAATATTGACTACAAAATGAGATACATAGACAAATATATTGAAATTTGATGATCTTTAGCCTTAGAAAATACTATCACCCTGTGATGATTTTAATCAAAGGACTCCTGAATTCACACTAATTATTCATATCCTTATGAAAACTTCAAAGAATTAGTGCTATATCTAGAGCTTATTTAATTTGATCTTAGATCAAAGCTGAAGAATATCAACACATACACAAAAATAATCCATGCAATGAATCTGACAACTCATAACTCAAAGAAAAGTACACAAAGCAGAGATATAAACTCTGGACTTTATTCAATATGCTATATCATCTGTATGTATACATAATGCTTCAAAATGCAAAACCATTTGAAAATTAGCTAAACCAGTAATGCTTTCTATTCTATAAAAAATGGCCTAATACAGTCTACTGTATCCTAGACTCAAAAACTTGTCAATCAAATTCTCAAGTTCCGGTTTGAGGAACCAAAAAAATGGTGACTCTACTGGTGAGTTATGTCAACAACTAAGACACTCATGGTCAACTATTTGCCAGGATAAGCATCAAGCTTATAGGGCAAGGCTTTAATTGTTCCAATAATTGGTACTTTTTTGGAATCCATAGCCTAGCATCTCCCATGAGGAGTGTCAAATTGTAATCCCATTGATCTCATGATCTCAGCAGGCATGATAGTATTAGATGCTCCTGAATCAATCATGCATTTTTTCAACATTTTCCCATTTATGATTAATGTTAAAAAGAAAGGGTCTACAGCTCCCAAAGAAGTATTTGCAACATTTGTATCTAAGTAAATTTGGGGTATCTTTGAAACAATTTCTTCTGTGTCTTTCCCTTTACTTGGAGATTTATCTTTTACCCCAATACTTACTAGTCCTTGGAGATTTGTAGCAAGAACACCATTTATCCAAGTCAGGGCCTTTTCTTTGTGCTCACCTATCCTCATCATTTCCATCAGTGGAACCTTAACTATTATCTGAGATAACAACTGGTTCATATCAATAGGTGTATAATTTAAAATAGACAAATCTTGCATGCCTTGAGACAAGTCCTTATTTTTAAATTGTGTTGCAAAACCCAACTTGTCTTCCCCTTTTTGTTTACCTTCAACTTGGGGAATTAGGACACTGGCCATTGGTATTTTGGCCTTGATCTTAAGCACATTTTTGGAACCATTTGGCCTTTTAGCCCCTTTCAATTTTAATTTTTTTTTACATCATCGACAACTTTATTTTTTACATGAGCTTGCTTTGTGTCTTCATGATTTTTTCTAATAAATACACCTGTTGGCTTACCATCTATATTGCCAACAATTCTATTTCTTAAGACATAATTACTTCTAGCCCGAGTCACCATATCAGCGGTGATTTTGGCTATCTCTTCATCAGAGGGTCTTCTTAGTATAACAGGTTCTTCAACTTTTCTTGTTTTACTATTTATGTTGTCAACCTTTTCCTCCTCTTCATCAAAAAATACTTGTTGATGGTAAGCTTCTCCTGATGCAAGGTAGGAAGCAAGAGGGTCCAAACAATGGCACACCCTAATGATCCAAGCCTACTCAACACATGCGAAAGTAACAGACACAACAGTGAGAGAGAGAATGCAACAACTTTCATATATTTTCATCAAATAGAATGATACATGTCGAGTTGTAAGGCCTTCCCGGTTAGTGCCAGCTATTACAATGAAATATAGAAGTCCTCAAACATGCGAGGATTTGTCAAAATCTCTATTCTTTCTATCTTCTATCTTCTATCTTCTATCTTCTATCAAAACTGCCTAAAAACTCCTCCAAAAACTGCCTCCTAAACTAGAACCAAACAACTACATTTATACAAGAGTCTACCGAAATGAGTCAGCCTTCAAATCCACAAACAACAGAAGGAATAGTCAAATCTGGGACCACACACTTCCCAATGATGGATTCCAACATTAAATCCATGACCCAACATAAATGCACCAGTTAGCCACAATGAAAACTAAAACTAAACTCGTCAGTGAGCAAAGATGATCGAGCAGCAAACAAGCAACACCGAGCACCAATGAAACAACCAACTGCCCAGGAGATAACTGACCACACTCAGTAACCAAAGGAAACTGACCAACTCGATCAAAGAAGGAACTAAGCAATACAGAAAAACTCCAAAATGTTTTTGGTGACATAGGATTGCCAAGGACCCGAGATGCTCTTGCATCAGACACCTGGGGTTATTTTGAAATGATTCTCCAAATCATTTGGTAGGTCTAGTCTAAGCTACATCCAACTCAAACTGTAAAATCCATGAACTGTCTTCCATCGGTCTATTCTTCCACTTTACTAGATATTCCATATACTGTTTTCATCTTGTACTCTTGCCAACTCTTTCCTTTAAAATCTATTCAATTTCTTCATTCTTCTTCTTAGGATATTCTATCAGTAATGTCACTTCTTCATCAAGTTCATGATACTCATACAAATCAGTAATGTTGAAAATAGGAGATATGTCCATGTCATCGGGTAACTCAATTTCATATGCATTTCCATTGTCAAATTTTTTCAAAATCTTGCAAGGTCCAAACTTCTTCATCTTTAGCTTCCCATATGTTCCAATAGGAAATCGGTCTTTCTTCAAATGAACCATCACTTCATCACCAACATCAAAAGTTTTATGTCTTATTGATCTATCAGCTCTATCTTTGTATTTTTTATTACTGTCTTCCAGCTTTAGCTTCACATCTTCATGCAATGTCTTCATGTACTCAGCAAAATTTACTCCTTTAGCACTTCTCTTATTCTCATTAGCAATATCTCTCAAATCAGATATTCCTCTCGGTTGTGTGCCATTCACAATCTCAAATGGTGTCTTTCTAGTACTCCTATTCATTGAATTATTGTATGCAAACTCTGCTTGTGCCAATATAGAATCCCAATTACTCAGTGTGTCTCCAACTAAGCATCTCAAAAGATTTCCCAAACTTATGTTCACAACTTCAGTTTGTCCATTAGTTTTTGAGTGAAATGTAGAACTACATTTCAACTCAGTGCCAAATTTCTTCCAAAGGGTTTTCCAAAAATATCCAATAAATTTACTATCTTGGTCAGAGATAATTCTCCTTCGTAATCCATGCAATCTAACAATTTCCTTAAAGAAAAAGTCTGCTACATGTACTGCATCTGATGTCTTTCTACAAGGTATAAAATGTGCCATCTTAGAAAATCTATCCACAACAACAAATATAGAATCATTACCTCTTATTGTCTTTGGTAAGCCAAGAACAAAATCCATACTGATGTCAATCCAAGGTTTCTCAGGTACAACAATCGGTACATACAATCCAGTATTCTGACTTCTTTTGCAACTTGACAAATTCCACAACTTTTCACAAATTTTTAAATATCTTTATACAACTGCGGCCAAAAGTACTTCTCCTTAAGCAAATTCCATGTTTTATCAATGCCAAAATATCCAACCAAACCACTACTACGCTTCTCCTTTATCAGATTAGTTCTCATTATTCCTCTCGGTATACACAACTGAATGCCTTTAAACAACATACCTTCTTGAATAAAATATTCATCCCATTTAGTATCTTGTTAATCTTGAATAGGTGCTCTACACTTTCTCCATGGCTTAGAAAAATCAGGGTCAAACTCATAAGACTCTCTCATCTCATCAAAACCAAGAACTTCAATTTTCATCTCGGTCATCAAAGATCTTCTTCTACTCAATGCTTCAGCAACTCGGTTAGTGACTCCACTTTTATCCTTTATCACAAATGTGTAACTCTACAAATACTCAACCCATTTCATATGTCTCTGGTTCAACTTATTCTAAATACCTAAATATTGTAAAGCCTTATGATCAGTATACAACACAAATTCACTCGGTAGATCAAATAATGTTTCCATTTCTTTAGTGCTTGAACAATAGCATAGAATTCTTGATCATACACATAATATTTCCTTCTAGCATCATTCAAATTTTCACTAAAGAAAGAAACAAGTTTACCTTCTTGACTCAACACAGCTCCAATTGCACTTCCACTTGCATCACATTCCACTTGAAATACCTTACTGAAATTAGGTAATGCCAAAACAGGTAGTTCTGCAACCTTCTGCTTCAGAGTTTCAAAACTTTTATCAGCTCCATGTATCCAGTTGAATTCTATTTTGTCTCCTCTCATAGTCTTAGTCATAGCATTACAAATTGAACTAAAATTCCTTATGAACTTTTGGTAAAAACTCACCAAACCATGAAATGATCTTACCTCACTAGCATTCACAAGTTTAGGCCAATTCAAAATATCTTCAACCTTTTTAGGATCCATCTTCAAACTATCAGTTGAAATAACAAATCCCAAATACATAATCTGCTCTTTCATGAATGAACATTTTTTCAGATTTATCAGCAACTTTTCCTCTTTCAATCTATGCAAAACTTGTCTAACATGCAACAAATGTTCTTCTCTAGTCTTACTGAATGTCAAAATGTCATCAAGATATACAATCACAAACTTACCCAAAAAAAATTTCAAAACTTCATTCATCAGCCTCATAAAAGTACTCGGTGCATTGGTTAAACCAAAGGGCATAACCAACCACTCAAACAAACCTTCTTTTGTCTTGAAAGAAATCTTCCATTCATCACCTTCTCTGATTCTGATCTGATGATATCCATTTTTCAAATCAATTTTTTTTGAAATACTTTTCTCCAGTCAAACTATCCATTATGTTATCCATTCTCGGTATAGGAAACCTATACTTCACTATTATCTTATTGATTGCTCTGGAATCAGTACACATTCTCCGTTCTCCATTATTTTTCAATTCCAATACAGTAGGTATTACACAAGGACTCAAAATTTCTCTGATCAAACCTTTCTCCAACAACTCTTGAATATGTCGATTCAATTCCTAATTCTCGGTAGGTGTCAACCGATGAGGTTCCTTATTCGGTAAACTAGCTCCAAGGATTAGATCCATACAATGATCAATGCTTCTTTTCAATGGCAAACCATCAGGTACATTATCAGAAATGATATCACGATACTTCGTGAGTAACTTATCAATATCCTCAGGAACATTATCCTCTATTTTCTTACTCGGTTTGTTAGGGATCACAGCAAAACATACATCATTCTTCTTCAAAGAGTAAACAAAATTTCTTCCCTCCATCAAAAAAACTTTCACAGATGTGCAAACATTACTAACAGGTTCTTCCATCAATGGTAACAAGATTTGTTTCTTTCCATCGGCCACAATAGTATACTTATGCAATCTCCCATCATATATAGCATATCTATCATATTGCCAAGGTCTACCCAACAAAATATGACAACAATCCATAGGCATGATATCACATAACACCTTATCATAGTACTTTCCAATCTTTAAATTCACATAACATTGTTCACTTACCAAGAGTGTATTCTCATCTTTGATCCATGAAATCTGATAGGGCTTCAGATGTACCAACCTTTCCAACTACAATTTTGTGACCATCTCTTCATATGCCAGATTCTCCGAGCTACCACTATCAATGATTAACTTCCAAACTTTATCAGAAACTCTACATTTGGTCTTGAAAAATTTTTTCCTTATCTGATCTTCCTTCTTACTTTCACTCCATAGTGCTCTCCTTACCATCAAGTTATTTTCTTTCTCAGGTTCATTCGGTGACTCTTCTTGCACCAAAGCATTTCTATTTCTACCAAACTTCTTACTTGCATTTGTACATTCGAAATATCTATGTCCTTCTTCTCCATAATTATAACAAGTTCCTTGAAAACTTCCTCTGCCATAACCACCTCGGTAGTTACTGCCTATACCTCTAGATGAACATTCACCTTTCCACTTGGTCTTGCCTTTGTCCAGATTTGTCTTTTCTAGTTCAGATCTACCATTTTCACCATTAGATCTACCTCTTCCTCTAGGGAATCTACCACCTCAACCTCTTTGTCTTTGTTCATGTCTTTTGTTCAATTTCTCCTTAGCCTTCAATGCAAATTGATAAGCCTCTTCAATGTTCTCCAACTTGACCATACTAATTTCCTCTTGGATGGAAACTCTCAAACCATTCTAGTATCGACCAATTCTTTCCACATCATCTTCATCATGTCCAGATCTGATATCTAATCTATAGAATTCTTGAGTATACTCTTTTACCGAGCTATCTTTCTACCTCAAACTTTGCATTCGCCGACCTAGGTTAATCTAATAATCACAAGGTAAGAACTTTCCTTTCAATTTGTTCACCATTTTATTCCATACCTTGATATTGTCTTTTCCTTTCCTCTTCCTATCCAATTGTAGATGTTCCCACAATAAGGATGCATGACTTTTCAACTTTGTACTTGCAATCTTCACCTTCTTGTCTTTAGGAATGTTTTCATACTCAAAATAATTTTCCATCTTGGTGATCCAGTCCACCAATTCATTAGAATCTAGCTTTCCACCATACTCTGGAGGATTGAAATGTGGTGTAGACTTCAGACTTGTCAAAGCCTTCAAAAATCTTTCTTCACCTTGATCCATAATAGGTGCAGGTTCTGCATTCACCTGTTCTTCCTCAACTTCATCATCAGTAACATCTTCAAGATGTCTACCTCTTCTTTGGGCTGTTTCAATAGCTTCTAACCTAGTAGCAATCTGCCTTAGCATATCTGCCAATCCTAGATCTACATCTCACCTCCCACGAGCCATCTTGACAACCCTCTACAATTGCAAGTCAGATCGCAATCTGCTACCCCACAACAATCAACTAGGGCTTCAAGAGGAACCTACAAACCTAGATCCACAGACCTAGATCAAGATCTCACCTCACTGTGATACCACTTGACATAAGGCAGGAAGCAAGAAGGGCCAAACAATGGCACACCCTAATGATCCAAGCCTACTCAACACATGTGGAAGCAAACAGACGCAATAGTGAGAGAGAGAATGCAACAACTTTCATATATTTTCATCAAATAGAATGATACATGCCGGGTTGTAAGGGCTTCCCGGTTAGGGCCATCTATTACAATGAAATATAGAAGTTCTCAAACATGCGAGGATTTTTCAAAATCTCTATTCTTCCTGTCTTCTATCTTCTATCAAAACTGCCTAAAAACTCCTCCAAAAACTGCCTCCTAAACTACAACCAAACAACTACATTTATACAAGAGTCTACTGAACTGAGTCGGCCTTCAGATCCATAATCAATGGAAGGAACAGTTAGATCTGGTACCACATGCTTCCTAAAGATGGATTCCAACATTAAATTCATGACCCAACATAAATGCACCAGTCGACCACAATAGAAACTAAAACTAAACCCGTCGGTGAGCAAAGATAATCAAGCAGCAAACAAGCAATGTTGAGCGCCAATGAAATAACCGACTGCCCAGGAGATAACCAACCACACTTGGTAACCAAAGGAAATTGACTAACTACCGACCAAATTGGTCAAAGTAGGAACCGAGCAACACAGACAAACTCCAAAATGTTTTTGGTGACACAGGATTGCCAAGGACCCGAGATGCTCCCACATCATCTCCTCTGCTTTGAGAATTATTTACATCTTGATTCTCACTTTCTTCTTTAGAGTCAATTTCATCAAATAAATTACCAAAATTCATTGCACAGCCTCGCTCATTATGCGATTCCTCCTCATTATACCCATGTTCCTCATTTTCAGGTATACTTTGAGAGATCACACAATAATTAGGATCATGTGGGGATTGGCATGTTTTTCACCATGGAACCTCATCAGTGATGTTGACTGAATGTTTTTACAAAGTTTCAGGGGTTTTTTCATTAGGCCTGTCCTTTCTTTCTGGGATAGTAGGCTTCCCATCCTTCCACTGGGTATGGTAAGGAAAATTTTGCAACCTAGACTGCCTGTTGAAATTATTTGGAGGATGCCTATCATTGCCTTGAAATTTATTCTTATTTTCACTAGGCTTTAAATCCTTTAAAGCATTCAAGATTTGTTTTAAGTTATCATCCTCCCTAGGTTTTATATTGGTAGTTTTATCTGTTTCCTTTTTTCCAAACCTAGGGGGCTTAGGATCTTCTCTTCTACCTAGCTTGCCTAAAACCCTTCTGTTGCTTTCAATATTTACAGAAAACCTCTGAGCCTCCCTGATAGTTCTAAGATTTTTATCCCTGAGGAGGTATCCCATTTTAGCATCAAAAGCATTTAGATATGTTGCCAAACACACCTTTTCATCTAATCTCATAACTTGGAAGAGCTTATGCATTTCTTTTTGAAATCTAACATTAAATTCAAGGACCTCTTCATTTTGGTTTTTCTTGATATTGTTGAATTCATTCAACATAAAACCTTCATTTGTCTTATCATTGTATTTATCTTTGAAACAATTGATGAAATCATCCCAAGAACCAATACAATCATAAGGAAGCCCTCTAAACCAATCCCTTGCATCCTCAGTTAATGACTCAACAAATAATTTCATGATGACATCCTCATGTTCTATTTCATAATCATCTATCATATCAATGAACTTTTTTAAATGCTCTTCACGAGTGACAACATTATTACCAGTGAATTTAGGAAGCTTTTCCTAATTTCTTTAGGAATCAAATTAGGATAACTAATAATGCCATTAAAGAGAAGTTGTCGGTACCTTTCAACATGAATTGGTCCCCTTTGCAAAGATCCATTATTTTGAGAGGTAGAAGCTTTATTTGATGTGTTAGTAGTATTTGTAGCAGTCACTAGTGTGACAATGGCAACCTAACTGGTAGAATTTCCAATGTTAGCATTAGGCATCAAAATAGGATTAATTGCATTTGAGGGACCTGAAGACTGCCTAAGAAAATCAATCTTCTTTTTCATTTCCAGAGTAGTAGCCTGAAGTTCTTCTTTTTCTAGCTCTTTAGCTAAAATCTCTTTCTCTCTTTTAGCCCTCTCTAAATCATTATCCAATTTGGACAACTGATCTAACAATAATTTATTGATTCAACATAAAATAAATATATAGCCTTTGGAAGAACTCGAGCATGAATTACAATGATATACAAGCACAAACAAGTGTATGGTTGCTAAACAATATCCACAAAGCATGTTTACAAATGTTGTGTTTGATGTTTCTCGTTGGTGTTAATTTGTTGTAGCCTCCTACATGTTTACAAATAATGTATTTGTTGTTCTCAATGATGCTAATTTGGCCCACCAAGAGGGATGAACTAAGAGAACCTATGTAGTTATAAATGAAGGATCTAATTAATTATTATTTAAGTGTGTAGTGTTAACACAAACATTCATAATTTTACAATGTAAACACACAATATATATATATTGAACATTAATTTTATTGATGCAAATATAAAATGAACTGATAGTCTCTGCCACATGGACTTACAATCAATATAAGAACTCAAGCATGAATCACAATGAATTACAAGCACAAACAATTTTATGGCTCCTAAAAAAATATCCTCAAAACAAACATTGAGTATGATGCTTTCTAATTTATTGTACTCCTCATTTTCTATTAAACTTTGATATAAAATAAAATATCTTACAGTGCAAAATTGATCAACTTTTATAGTAAATCAAGATGAAATGTGTTAACACCAACCAAGATTTGTTACATTACCATGTGCACATGTGCCAAGATTATGGGTCCATCATTAAATGATTTCTCCTTTGATTTAATTAAGGAAAATTATATATAATGCCTCTTATGATGTGTGTGGCGTGATGCATGTATTGCAACTCAATGTAGCATTAACGTAAATCATTCCCAAGAATAATAATTCTACGAATGGTATTATCAATTGGTGTAAGTATCAAATATGCAATGTATAGCTAAATGACGCCTTTCTTAAGTACCTATAAATGGCATGATATGATAAAATTGTAATCCTCATAGAGCTCTAGTGTTAATTTGAAGAAAATATGATGAAAATGCATTACAACCTAGTTGGATTACTATATTAGAACTTTATGTACAAAAAATAAGGACTATGACAAGAATTAACCCTTGCAATAAAAATATGATGATTATGACACTCTTAAGAACTTGCTAAGCCAAACAGACATAAGAAAAATATTTTTCATTAATGATGAGAATAAATCACCATAGTTGGAATAACAAATGAAATAGTTACTAATACATCCAACAAACCATACATCAAAACCAAGATATGCTCATCTTAAAATGTAGACTTTATGTTGGCATCAAGATATCCTACCCAATCCATAATCATAGGGTCATGTATAAACATTATCCTACATAAAAGAGTTCTCCAAAATAACAACACATAAATATGGAATTAAAAAAATATATCTTCAAGACCCTCAATTCAACAATAAATGATGAGTGCATCCATCAAATGACACATATACAACTAGAATTCTCACTATGTAGGTAATGTCAAACTTGAAATGATTCAAAGAGAATCAACGATCCATTAATTGCAAATTGAATAAGTACCATGAGGAAAAAATTTCCTATATCAAATCTTCAAAATTTTGATAATAGTTACTTGTAAAATTCATGCTCATGGGTTTATAATAAAAAGTTGTTCATTTTTATAACATTTTTAAGAAGAAATTATGTACTAGAATCAAGTATCAATCATTTATTTATTTTTAAATAAGTTGTTATACATTATCAATGTTACATATACAATTATTTTAAAAAGATGGGTAGATGAGTATTATATCTCAAAATAATAAGATAAAATTTTAAATAAATATATTTGAATATGAAACAAAAGAATAAATGATTAAATTGTACGTAGAAGAAATTATAATCTAATAGAAAATGAATGTAAATTAAAATAAATAATTTTACAATTTAAAGTTTTATTTTTATTTTTATTCATAGAAACAAAATTTCAAGAAAAACAATTTAAAATACTTAAAATTATTGATTATTGTATAATTGATTAAATATAAATAATAAAGATAATAAAATGTTCTTAATAATGCTATCCATTAAAATTGAAACCAAGAAATACAATTTAAAATACTTAAAATTATTGATTATTGTATAATTGATTAAATATAAATAATAAAGATAATAAAATGTTCTTAATAATGCTATCCATTAAAATTGAAACTTCCCAAGATTCTAATAAAAAAAATAAGACCATAATTATGTTTGAATTTGATAGAAAAATAAAGTACATTAAAATCCATATTCTAAACGAACAAGTTAAAACTATAAAACTTCTATGACAAATCCTTAAAATTAAAAAGGGCATGAGGATCATGATACTTCAAGTTATAATGGTCAAAAAGTACTTTCTCCTTTTAATCTTTACATAG